>NC_069414.1:16724583-16853303 GCF_026875155.1 Cherax quadricarinatus | reverse complement strand
CTGTTTTTACTGGGACGGGAAAAAACGAACTTTCCTCACATTGTACCATTTATAAGACCCTAAATCACGTAAAAGGAATCAACAACAAAAACAGCACAGGGATCGATGAAGAGCTTCTTACAAGTCTGATAAAACTTTCCCAAAGGGGGCCCTTTAACAGAGCATTAACCGAGAACAATGCAGTAAACCATGTTTCAAGCTATGACATGGCCATTGAAAAAAGGGGTAACCATCAAGGGAACACGAGTAAACTAAGTTCTCAGTGTCGGGTCGGTCTGCCAGTCGGAAAGGGAAAATTTGTAGGACTATGACGCACACAGTAGCCTGAGAGTCTGAGGTCGAATTCCTAAAGTACACTTGGGGAAAAGTGAGCATAATGGCAAAGAATTGCAACAGAAAAAATAAGGCAAAAATAAAGAACAATAAAAATATAAAAATCTAAAATTGAAAAAAAAATGCAACTAATTCCAGAATAAAAAAAAAAAAAATGTCAAAGATCCTGCAAAGGAAGAAAAACCCAAAAAGTAAAGGACTTTGGCCAAAAAAAATTACAGAAATATACAAGAAAAATATTACGGAACGAATTAAATTCAAATGAGTTCTTTACTTTTTTTCCAATAAAGAAATTAATTAAGAAAATTTTAAACAATGTAAAAAGTATAAAAAAAAAATTTACTAAATTGTATGCAAACGAGAAACTGGGAAATTTAAATATTTTCTAAAATGCAAAACAAAAAAAAAAATATAAGCAAAGAAAAAACACAGGAAAATTTAATAAATGAAAAAAAAGATGCAATAATGAACTGGAAAAATAAGCATAAAAATCAAAAAAAGAAAAAAATTCACTGCAACAAGTTAAAAACAAAATAATTCACTGCAGAACAAGTGAAAAAACAAAAAAGGTTAAAATAATCACGCAAAAATAAAGTCTCCGGGAAAACCAAGGTTTAAATAAAAAAATAAAAATATGAAGAAAAATTGTTTTGAACATTTTAACTTTTAATTTTGTAAATAAACAAAAAAATTTTACCAAACAGATAAAGAAAACCCACTTTTTTAAAAAAAAATTGAAATTACAAAAGTGAATTTGTTCAAAAAAAAATATAACAATAAATAAAATAAAACAAAGGAACAAAAGGGGAAGTGAAAACACTTACAAGTGGGGGGGCAAAACAACACTTAAATCACGTTTTCATTATTTTAGTACTTTCTTAAAACAAAATTTTTGCTGTGGTTAACAAAAAAAATTTGCGGGGCAAAAATAATGTACACATCGCGAAAAAATTAAGGAATAGACACCGCTGCAAAAACGAAAAAAGGTACCATAAAATAAATGGATAATTTTGGTATACTGGGGTGAATATCATGCATAAAAATACAATGACAATTACTGGAAACAATGCTGAAAGAATAAATAAAAAAATGAATCATTCACAAGAGACTGACTGGGGACACACCAATAATACTTCTACAGACAGAGAGAGCATAAAAAAAAAAAAAAAAAAAAAAAAATATAGATGAGCGATAAACGAAAAAAATATTGCAAAAAAAACGAGTCAAAAAAAACACTGAGTTAAACCAAAAAACACAAGGTTTTTGATACACAAAAAAATTCATATAAAGTCTCACACATGCAAATTCTTTAAATCAAGAAAAAAAGTCTCTAAACAGAAAATTAGGACTGTATGGCGACGGGATGCGGGGAAGGAAAGGTTGTCCTCCGGTATACGCCGACACTCACCTGTGTCGGAAAAAGGCCTTTCTCAAAGAACCACAAACTGGCTTTATCGGTGTGCTCAGCTACAATCTCTTGACCAATTATGTGAGCCAAAACAGTGTTAGGACCCGGTACAAAAAGGGCAAACAGCCACAAGGGAGATGAGGGGATGGTGTGGGGGTGGTGTGGGGTTTTGGGGTAGGTGGTGGTGGTGGGGGTTGGTGGGGAGGGTGACCACCACTGGGCGGCACTCTTTACCATCACAAGGGGCTTATAAGCCACTCTATGCCACAGGAATGGTTAAATTTATCTTAGCACCAAAAGGGGCACAAAGCGATAGAAAATACTTCAGAGGAAATCGCAAAGGAAATGCGTGGGTTACTTCTCTCTCTCACTGGGGTTTGAAGCTGGGGTTTGGGTGCTGGCTTAACTCACAAAAAAGGCTGCTGGAAGACGGTAACGATCACAAGCACGGAGGGGCGGTGATACAAGACAGGCGGATGACAGCTCTGGGGGTTCCTTTTCCCATCCTGGCTTACGACGGCTTAATTGCAAAATCCGGGGCAAACCCCCCCGAGAATAAGCAATACACACGAACTAAGCCGGGAACTTTTAAAAAAACGGGTGCAACAGGGTTTTCAGGCGGGTGGGGTTGTGAGGGAGCGGGAGCTACGTTTACCTTTGACCCGCCGGCTACTCACAAACAGTCTTCAACGTCTTGAAATCCCTTTAAAAAACTAAATCCACCCCACACCGTTGCCAAAACCATTATCAGTGGGTTCGAAACGGGGTAGGGAAAGTAAACTCACGAGGCTGTATACGTATAATTCGGAAAGGGGAACGCCCAAAAAGCCTGACCTACCCTTTTTTTTGCTCACTTTTCCGAATACGGGAACCGCCCCACAGAAACCCATTTTTGGGGGCCCTTTAAAAAACTGCTGGGGTCACGCAAAAATGAAAACAGACAGTGACTCGGGCCCAAGAGGGTTTGGTATTAGTCATCACGGGAAAAACTGGTTACTGTAACTTTTTACTACTACTGGGACAAACCCACACCCATCCCCAAACCCTCTACCCCCACTACCACCAACCGTCATCCCCAACTAACTTCAACCAATACCATCCCACTACCACCCCCAAACCACCCCCCACCGCCCCCCACCACACCTTAAAAACCCAAAACCAAACCCACCATCACTGCCCACTACCACCATCCCCCAAAAACCACTGCTACCCCCACACCCCCACCATCACTATTACCACCAACACTAACACCACCCCTACCAACATCAACACTATTCACCACCACCACCAAAACCCACTACCCTTTAAACCCCCACCTATAAAATCCCCTTACTAAAAAAACCCCCAAACTGCCAACCTAAACCCCAACCCAACCACCCCCTAAAACCACTACCCCAATAAACCTACCACCCCCAAACCAAACTCCCCAACCCACAACCACCCCCCTCACTACCATATAACCACCACAACCACAACCCCCCCCACCACCATCACAACTCCCAAACCACTACCACCCATCACCAACATTCCCAACCATCACCATTTCCACCACCCCCACAAAAATCAACAAACAACCATCCCACTACCGCACCACCAACCAACACCATCACCACCACTACCACTATCACCACTACCATTCCCACCACCACTACAACCCCCACTAAAAATCACCACACTACCACAACAAAAACCCCCAAAACACCACGCCACCACAACCCCCCCATCACCACAAAACCTTTTACAACCACCACTACAAAACCAAAAATTCCCAAAACCATCACCCACCACCACTCCCACGTCCCAAACTATTTCAAACCACGCCACTGCCTTTACTACCCCCAAAATTACCACAAAACAATTACCACAAATTCCATCCCCACTACCACCACCACCAAATTACAAACCACCACTCCCAAACCCCCTACATTTTTTCCCCACCACCACTACCATCACCACCACACACAAAGCCCCAAAACCACTACTACCACCAACCACCAAAACTACAAACCAAACCCCCACCACTACTACCCCAAAACCCTTTCCACCACCACCACTACCATACCAACAACAAAAAACCCACCACTACCACTACCATCATCTAATGGATGTCTGATCAAAAAGCTCCTCGTCAAAGGACTTCCGTATTTTCCTAAGAAGTCAACAACAGCGGTAACACAACCACAGCAGAAAGCATAAAAAACAGCAGAAACCCAAAAACCCAGCAGCAGTAGAAATAAAAAACCCCGCGGCAACACAACCCACCCATAGCATAAACAACAGCAGCAACAAAAACCCAAAAGGCAAAACCTTTAACAACAGCACAAAAACCCCAAACAGCAGTAGCAAAAACAACACCCAAAAACAAAACCAGCACAGTAGCATAAACAACAGGGGGCAACAAACCACAGCAGTAGCATAAAAAACCCGGGGCAACCAACCAGCAGCGTAGCAAAAAAAACAGCAGCAACAAAACCCAGCAACAGTAGCATAAACAAAAAACAGCAACAAAACCCACGGCAGTAGCAAAAACAACAGCAACACAACCAGCAGCAGAGCATAAAAAAAAACGGGGCCCAACACAACCAGCACAGTAGCAAAAAAAACAGAGCAACAAAACCGCAACATTACCCAATAAACACAGCACAACACAACCAGCAGCAGTAGCATAAACAAAAAAGCAAAAACAAAAACCAACACAGTAGCATAAACAACAGCAGCAAAAAACCAGCACGTAGCATAAACAACGCAGCAACACAACCCCCACCCATACCCATAAAAAACACACAACACAAAAACCCAACAGTAGAATAAACAACAACAAAAACAAAAAACCACAACAGTAGCATAAACAACAGCATAAACAACAACAGCAACACAACCACAGCTAGCAAAAAACAACACAGCAAAAACAACCAGCAGCAGTAACAAAAAAAAACCCAGCAGCAATAAAAAAAGGGCAACAGTAAAATAAAAAACAACACAACAAAAACCAGCAACGGGTAGCATAAACAAAGCAGCAACACAACCACAAAAAGTAGCTTTAAACAACAACAGCAACACAACCGAACATAGCAAAACAAAGGGGCAACACAAAAACCCAGCAGCAGTACCCTAAACAACAGGGGCAACACAACCACAGCAGTAGCATGAAAAAACCAGAAAGCAACACAACCACGCAGAGTAAAAAAAACAACAGGGGAAAACACAACCAGAAAACAGTAAGCAAAAACCAACAGCAGCAACACAAACAAACACCATAGAAATAAAAAACCCAGCAGCAACAAAAACCAGCAGCAGAAAGCAAAAAACCAAAAGCACAACACCCCCAACCCAAAAGACATAAAACAACAGCAGCAACACAACCGGGCAGCAGTAGCAAAAAACAAAAAACAGCAACCCCAACCAAAAAACAGTAACAAAAACAACAGCAGGCCAACAAAACCCCAGCAGCAGTGCAAAAACAACAGAAGCAAAAACAACCAGCAGCATAGCATAAAAAACAGCACCAAAAAAAACCCGCAACCAGTAGCATAAACAAAAACAGCAACACAACCACCAGCAGGGGGGAAAAAACAACAACAAAAAACACAACTAGCGGGCAGTAGCATAAACAAAAACAGAAACCCAAAAAAACCACACAGTAGCAAAACAACAAAAAGAAACACAACCACAGCGTACATAAACAACGCGGCAAAAAAACCCCCGCACAGTACAAAAACAAAAAACAAAACAAAACCCACCCACAGTAGCATAAACAACAGCACAACACCCCACCGGGCAAGCCATAAACAACAGCAGCAACCCCAACCAGCACGAAGCAAAAACCCCCAAACCCCAAAAAAACAAAAACAAACCAGAAAAGAAACCCACAACAACACAAAAAACAAAACCCAAAAGCAACAGTAGCATAAAAACAGAAGCAACAAAACCCAAAGCAGCGGGTAGCATAAACAACAGCACAAAAAACCCAAGCAACAAAAGCATAAAAAAAAAAAGCAGCAACACAACCAGCATCATAGCATAAAAAAAAAACCCCACAGCAACAAAAACCAGCAGCAGAAAGCATAAACAACAGCATAACACAACCAGCAGCATAGCATAAAAAACACGGCAACAAAACCCCAAGCACGTACATAAACAACGGGAAGCAACACACCCTAGCAACTAGCAAAAACAAACACAGCAACAAAACCCCGCACAGTACAAAAACAACAGAAAAAAAACAAAAACCAGCATTTAGAAGAAAAATTTAGCAGCAACACAACCAGCCCCCAGTAGCATAAAAAAAACAGCGGCAAACACAACCCCCAAACAGGCATAAAAACAGTAGCATAAAAAAACACAGCAACAAAAACCCAGTAGCAGAAAGCATAAACAACAGCAGCAACAAAACCACCACCCATAAGCATGAAAAAACAGGGGAACAAAAACCCACAGCTAGCAAAAAACAACAGCGGAAAACAAAACCACAGAAACAAAAAAAACCCAGCAGCAACCAAACCAAAGCAAGTAAAATAAACAACGGGCAACACAACCAGCAGCATGGGAAATGAAAACACAACAGCACTCCCCAGCAGCATAGCATAAACAACAACAGCAACACAACGGCAGCATTAGCATAAAAACAGCAGCAAGACAAAACCCCAGCAGCAGAAAGCATAAACAAAAACAGAAACCCAAAAAAACCACCCATTTTACCCAAAACAGCAGGAGCAACACAACCAGCAGCAAAAGGGCATAAACAGCGGAAAACCCCAACCACCCACAACCATCCACAACAGTACATAAAAACCAGCACCAACACAACCGCAGCGGGTAGCATAAAACAGCAGCACAACACAACCAGCACAGTAGCATAAACAACAGGGGAAACCAACAACGAGCAGCAGTAGCTTAAACAACAGCGGCAACACAACCACAGCAGTGGGCATAAAAAACACCCGGCAACACAACCGGGCAGCAGTAGCATAAACATCAGCAGCATAAACAACCAGCAGAAAGAAACCCTTTAAACAACATTTAGCAACACAACCAGAAACAGCAGCAAAAACAGCACAGCAACCCAACCATGGGCAGAAGCATAAACACGGAAACCCAAAACCCAAAACAGCCAACACATCCACAACAGTAACAAAAACAACAGCAGCAAAAAAACCCACAAAAAAAACAAAAACCCAACAGCAGCACAAAAACCAGCAGCAGTGGGCAAAAACAACAGCGGCAACACAACCACGCATTTAGAAATAAAACACTCAAAACAACCAAAACAGAAACATAAACAACAGCAGAAACCCAACCAAAAGCAGTACCCATAAAAAAACAGCAGCAACAAAACCACAGCAAAAGGCATAAACAACAGCCAAAAACAACCACACCCAGTAGCATAAAAAACCCAGCAGCAACAAAAAACCAGCAGCAGTAGCTAAACAAAAACCCAGAAAACACAACCAGCAACAGTAGCAAAAAACACCACCCAAAAACCCAAACCCAAACAGTACAAAAAACAACAGCAGCAACCCAACCAGCAGAAAGTACCAAAAACAACAGCAGCAACAAAAAACCAAAAGGGCAGTACCCATAAACAACAGCAGCAAAAACAACCAGCAACAGTACATAAACAACAGAAGCAACCAACCAGCAGCAGAAGGTAATCAACAAAAGCAAAACAAAACCAAAAACCCCGGGAAAAACCAACAAGCAGCAGTACATAAAAAAAACAGAAACAACAAAAACCAGCAAAAGTAGCCAAAAACAACAGAGGCAAAAAAAACCCACAGCGAAAGCATAAACAACAAAGAAACACATCCAGAAAATAGAAATCATAAAAAACCCAGCAGCAACACAACCAGCAACTTAGCATAAAAAAACAGCGGCAACAAAACCCAAAGCGGGAAAGTACTTTAAAAAAACAAAAAGAAAAACAACCGGGCAGCATAGAAAAAGAAAAAACAGCGACCAACACAACCAGAAACAGGGGGCATAAACAACAGCAGCAACACAACCAGCAGCATAGCATAAACAACAGCAGAAACAAAACTAGCAGCACCCAAACAACCAGCAGCAGAACAAAAAAAACCCGCGGCAACACAACCACAGCAGTAGCATAAAAAATTAGCAAAAACCCAAAACCCAGAAAGCAGAAAGCATAAACCCACGGCAACACAACCAGCAGCAGTACATAAACAACAGCAGCAACACAACCACACAGTAGAAATAAACAACAGCAAAACACAACCACAGGGGGGGGGGGGGGGGTTAGCATAAAACAAAAGACAACAAAAAACCAGCAGGGGGAAGCTTTAAAACAACAGCAGGAACAAAAACCCAAAGCAGCAGCAACACAAACCGGGGCAGAAAGTAGCATAGATAAAAACAGCAACACAACCACACAGTAGCAAAGAAAAACACCACAAAAAACAACCAGCGCATAGCATAAACAACACAGCAACACAACCAGCAACAGTAGCATAAAAAACAGAAGCAACACAAACCCAGCAGAAGCATAAAAAAAACAGCAGCAACACAACCACAGCAGTAGTAAACAACACCCAAAAATACCCCAGCAGCAGTACATAAACAACAGCAAAACACAACCACAGCAGAAAGCATAAACAACAGCGGGAAAAACCCAACCAACACACAACACAACCCAGCAGCAGTAGCATAGAAAAACAGTACAACACAACCAGCAGCAAAAGCAAAAGAAAACAACAGCAACACAACCAGAAACCATACATAAACAACGCACCCAACAAACCCAGAAAGTAGCATAAAAACAGCGGAAAAAAAAACCACCCAGCAAAAGCAAAAAAACCCGCAGCAACAAAAACCCAAACAGCAGTAGAAAAAACCCAAAAAGCAGAAAACACAAACGGGCAGCACAATAACACACAAAAAAGCAGCAGAAAGCAACACAAACGCAGCACAAGTAACAACACAAACAGCCCCACCTAAACAACACAAACAGCAGCAGCAACACAAACAGCAGCATTTAGCGACCCACCAAACATCAACAGAAACAAAAACCGAAACACGAGCAAAGTACAAAGAAACAGCCACCCAACAAAAAAAAATAAAATGGCAGAACAAAAAAACCCACCCAGAGGAAAAACAGCGGGTTTGCTCCCCCCACAACAAAAAGGCATCATAACCAAAAACCCGAAATAGGAGTCAACAAAATAGGGGGTAAAACAAAAATTTAAGGAGGGGTAAAAGGAAAAAATTTCCCAATAGATAGGAGTACGGGGAATTTTATATTAACAATAGTTTTCATTGCCGGCTCCTTGTTAAGTAGGGTAAGTAAAAAGCTCCCGCTATCCCCTTTCCCCCTCCCTCCCCCCCCCCCCCCCCCCCCAAAAGGTGACTGTGGGGCTCTGTCCAAAAAGTAAATCACTCGACTCAAAAGCTCCCAACACTACTGTAAGTACATGCCTGCCTTGATTCTAAATGGATTTTTTTGGTTGAAACTTCACTTTGGGCCAAATAAAAACTTAGTCCTTTTTAGCCTTTGCCCCTAAAATTGACTGTTTTAATAAATCACCACGTCTTTTTGGTATTGACTTATCATGGAGAGTGAATTTTTTAACAGGGGTAACCTGTCTACTTTTCAGTTTTTGGGTGACAAGAGGGTTTACCTTCAATCAAAAGAGAAAACCCGAAGGAGATGGACAAAAGTCCTGGAGACTCCCCCTATTGGATTTACTTTCCTGTGCACTTGTAAAGAAGAATCAGGACTTTCCCCCCCATCATTACAGTGGTTTAAGAAAACCCATCTCCTGGGCATCCGGGGAAAATACTTAAAGGCCCCAAAAACGAGCCAGTGGGTTTGTTTAAACCCAAAAACTGCGAAACCCCCCCTTCCACCTCATCAAAACAAAAGCTTCTATTGCAACAATACGCATTGGCACCAACAACCCCAAAACCCAAAATTTTTTTTGCGTTTAAAATTTAGATATCATTTTTTATTTTTAATTTTTCATTTTTTTTTCCCCCTAGGAAAAAGTATTTCATATTTAAATTTTTAAAAATTTCAAAATTTCCCAAATAATAGTGTTAATTTGCAGTTTTTTTTTTCTTTTTCTATTCATTAATTTTCCCCGAGGAGGAGCCCGCCTTAGAAAAACTACGAAATTGTTAGGTAAGACACAATGCAACAGGGTTTGTATCTTTATTTCGAAACGTTTTGCCTACAAAAGTAGGGTTCTTCATCGAGTACAGAAAGGTTGATAAAGCAAAAAAACTTGAAAGACATGTAACAGTCCCCTCACCCTTTAAAATTTTGAGGTGGCCGTCCCCCCAGTCTGGAGAAGAGGGATTGTTTCCCCCTTGGGCTGAAACAATATGAAAATTGAAGTGACAGAATGGGGCCCCTTTTTATATTTCCAGGAGGTTTAGACAAGGTTTTCTTTTTGGGGGGCAAGGGCCTTCTCAAAAACCCCGCCGTTCTCACTAGTAAAAAGGGTTTTTCGAAGTGGTCTTTACCAAGATAAAACCCCTTTTGTTTCAGTGTTTTGCGAATGAAACAATTTTAAAAAGGTATGAAATACCCCAAAAGAAATTTTTAGGTAAACAAAATATGCAACATTTTGGATCTTTATTTTGAAACGTTTTTCCCCACAAACCGTAGGTTTTTTCAGTCGAGTTCAGAAAGGTTTGGGTAGAAGCCCCGAAGATCTTGAAGAAATGTAAATCAGTCCCCCACCCTTAAAGTTTTGAGGGGTCATCCCCAGTCCCGGGAAGAGCTTTTTTCCATTTCGAAACAATATGAAGTTTAAAATGACAGAATGGGGCCCCCTTTTTATAGTGCCAGGAGGGGAGACGAAGGTTTTCTTTTGGGGGGGCAGGTCCCCTTTTCAAACCCCCCCGGTTCTCATAGTAGAGGTTTTTTAAAATGGTCTGTACCCAAGGGTACCCCTTTGTTGCAGTGTCCCGACAGAATGAACAATTTAAAAAGGGGATAAATACCCCACAGATTTTAGGGAAAACACATAGCAAAAGTTAGGTTAAACTTTTATTTTTTGAAACGTTTCGCCACCAAAATAGGCCCTTTTTTTCTTCGTCCCAGTACAGAAAGGGTTTATAGAACAGAAATTTTCTTTAAGACGATGTAATCAGGGCCCCCTCACCCTTAAAAAATTTTTAGGTGGTCAGTCCCCCAGTCTGGGAGAAGAAGTTTTTCCCTTGTCTGAAACAATATAAGTTTAAATGACAGAATGGGGCCTTTATATAGTGCCAGGAGGTGAGAACGAAGGGGTTTTTTTTGGGAGGGGAGGGTCCCTTTTCAAAACCCCAGCCGTTCTCCCCTAGTAAAAGGTTGTCCCAAGGGGGCTGTAAAAAGATAACCCCCTTTTGGGGTTTCAGTGTCCCGACAGAAAGAACAATTTAAAATGGTATGAAATACCGCCCAAATTGGGAGGGAAGAAAAACATATGCAACAGTTAGGTATCTTTTTTTCGAAACGTTTTCCCCCTAAAAACAGTAGGCCCTTTTTCAGTCGGGGTAAAAAAAAGGTTTATAGAAGCAGAAAATACTTGAAGACGATGTAATCAGTCCATCACCCTTAAAGTTTTTAGGGGGTCAGTCCCTCAGTCTGGGAAAAAGAGCATTGTTCCATTGTCTGAAAAAAATATGAAGTTTTTAAGTTTACAGAAAAGGGGCCTTTAAATAAATGCCGGAGGTGAGACAAGGTTTCTTTTGGGAAAAGGGGGGGGGCCTTTTTCAAAAACCCCCCCCGTTCTCACTTTGTATGAGGTTTTTCGAAGTGGGCCCGTACCAAAAAATACCCTTGGTTTCCGGGGTCCCGACAGAAAGAACATTAAAATGGTATGAAATACCGACAGATTGTTAGGGTAAGACACATATGGGAAAAGTTAGGTATCTTTATTTTGAAAGGGGGGTTTTGCCTACACAGTAGGCTTCCCTTTATGGGGTACAGAAAGGGTTTTATAGAAAACAAAGATACTTTTAAGACGATGTAAACAGTCCCTCACCCCCTTTAAAATTTTTTTAGGGGTCAGTCCCCAGTCTGGAGAAGAGGATTGTTTTTAGACAATGGAACAATGCTCTTCTCCAAACTGAGGGCCTGACCAAACCCCAAAACTTTAAGGGGGATGGGCTGATTTCATCAAACCTTCAAAAATCTTCTGCTTCTATCAACCTTTCCTTTTACTCGACTGGGAAAAAAGCCACTGTGAGGGGAAAAAGTTTCGAAATAAAGATACCTAACTGTTCATATGGTCTTACCTAACAATCTGCGGTATTTCATACCCTTTTAATGCTCATACTGACTGGGAAATTGTTCAGGGCGAAAAAGCCTTCACAAATGCGACCTTGCCAGGATCCCAAATTTGCTGAACAAAGATTTAATTCCTTTTCGAATCTACAAATTTGGGAAATTCAACGAGGAAAACCCCTACCACAACGGTTAAAAACCCCCCCGCCATGAGTAATCATTCTCTATGATAGGACTTTAAATCAGGTATTTAAAAGATTTGGTGATTTTTATAGTCCCAAAATTTTTTGTAAGTCCCAAAATCAGGCAGGATATAAAATTTAATTCTGCCACCTTTTTTTGTGACTTGAAAAAAAATTGGAGGGTTTTGACTCTAGGGGCCCCGAAAATTTTCCAGGACAATTTTTTTTCATTGGGCTCCCTTTTAAATTTTAAATTTAAAGGGGAAATGTTCCCCTAAAGGAAAACTCTTGATTCGTTGGGAGAAGGGTTTGGAAGGTCAAGGGACCCCATTCTCCCTTTCTTTTGCTTCCCGGAAACCGGGATAGGGAAACCCTTTGTTTTCATTTTTACAAATTGTTTAAATTTAAGAAGGGAAACGAGGCCCCCTTTTATTTACAGTTTGAGCGGAGCAGGAATTGGAAACCCTTTCCTTTTTCCTTTTTTTTCCCGTTTCATTTTTCCCCCGGTAGTTTAAGTTTTTTCTTGCAAAAATGGAAGGGAAAACCAGTTTTTTGGAAAGAAAAGCGGAAAATAAATTAAGGGAAAAACAGGGAAAAAAATTTTGAATCTTTCAAAAGTGGGAAAAAACCAGGAAAGAAAATTTAAAAAGAGAGAGAGAAAAGAATCGAAAGAAAAAAGGAAAAGGAGAAAATTGAGAATTGAAAGAGAAGACAAAAAAGGGCGTGATAAATTGATCGGGGAGGAAAGAGCTAAAGTACTGAGGAACAAAATTAAATTAAGGGGAAAGAGGGAAAAAGCAAAGGATAGAGAATATGAGTTTAAAAGGGGGAAAAAAAGGTCGCAAGCCGAACAACTCGCCCTTTAAAATTTAAAAAAATAAAAAGTTAACTTTTTCACAACAGCAATTTGATGAAGGAGTAATGGAACAACGTGCAGCTAGTGACAAATTCCAACACCTAATTTCCCTCCCCTTTACAGAGGGGGAAGACATAACCTTTTATACTTAAACAGTTTGAAAATACGGGTACCCCCCTGGGGAATGGCCTGCTGAACATGGGGCCTAAACCCGGTTAGGAATGTTATTTTCTGGTACAGCTTTTTAAAAATCAAAGGGAACTTTGTCGCCTATAACCCTATGTAATTATAACCTACTTAAGAAGGCAATCCCTTTAAAACATATCAGAAAACCACTAATTCTTACAGGGAAAAAAATTTTAGGGAAAGCCACCTTTTACTGAGTACAGTATAGCGGGGCCAGCTTCCCGCGTGCCCGTTGTGGGTTTCCCGGGTTTTTCCCCGTTTTTCACGGTCGCTTTTACGTGCTAGAACTTTAAATTTTTGTCATCAATCCTATACGATTTCACCCCCTACGCCTGGAACCAATCTTGGGGGGAAAAAATTATATACTGAGTCCCAAAAAAAGGGGAAAATTTTGTGGGGCACTGGGGTAGCAGAGTTTACTGCCCGAGGGGAATCAAAAGGCCTATGTCCCCCTGTGGGAAAAAAAAAATAATAATTTAACTTTTCATTTCAAAGGGGGGAAAGAAATCCTCCCTGATATATTGAGGGATCCCCAAATGTATATGGGATACTAAAAGTGGTTTTCCCCAGTTTAATTTATGAAAAAAGGCAAAAATGTCATTTTAAAAAAGGTGAAATTTTTAAATGAAGGGGTAAGCCCATAGAGGAAGGTGCCAGAAGTCCCCCAGAAATTTCCCCAGGTCGCTGTTTTTTTAAAAAACTTCCGGGCCCCTAGTGTACCCCGGGATAAATCAGTGATACCATGAAAAAAGCAGAATACAGGCTGTAGTAGCAACTAACCATATTATAATGGTACTTAGTGGAAGGGGGATGACTTTCCCTTTGTTCTTTTCTTGAAAACGAGACGTTACTGTTAAATTTTATATAACCCTTTGTTAACCCCCGGTGCTTTTTACAAAAACGAGAAGAATTATTACTACAGAAAAAGCGTTTCCCTTTTCCCCAAAAATTTTCCCCCAGTCAACTATAGTGGGGTAATATAGCATTTATTGCGGTGGGGACAGAAAAAAAAAAAAAAAAAAAAAAAAAAAAAAAAAAAAGAAAAGCCAAGACAGCGATTGAAAAACCCAAGGAGGGTGACAGTTCGCATTTAGAGCTGCCAGATATCACGCTTTCAAACGCAAGTTATCTTTTGTATCAGTAAAATTTCACATATTACTCGGGTAGATAATTCCAGTAGATTTTCTTGTTTTACTCAATCACCGACCAGTAGTTTAAATAAGTGACCCATGATCAAGCAGACGATGGTCCAAACCTTGTCTGTCCGAACCTTGACAGGGTCCGAACCCTTGACTGGTCCGAACCCTTGACTGGTGAACCCGGACTGGTTCAAAACGGGTTCTTGGACAAAAAAAGCAGACTGTAAACGGATGGGGTTGTGGGCCCTTTATAAACACAAACTTAAAATCAGGAACGTGACGGTAAGCGGTCCAATATACAAAAAGAGTTAGAAACAGAAAATACAAATAGCTAAGTTAATTTAAGGATTATTAATATAAAATTCAAGAGGGTGCTAAGAATGCAGAAATCAACCATCAAATTATGAAGCCGTGTGTAGTCAGTGGTCAGTAAAAACAAGGGGCCTCCACATGAAAAATTTGCATTTTGTGAAATGTGTCAGCCCTTGTGCAGATATCCCAGAACTAGCTAAAAGCTATAAAACAGAGAAGTGTTTCTGGGTATGCCCAAATAGGAAAATCTGTGTAAAATCACAAGGGTATTAAAAGAGGACAACATCAAGCTGCTTCATTAGAAAACCGGGAAGCTTTCTACAACAGATGGGAAATAAAAGTCTCGTTTTGGCTGAATGGTACTGCCCTGTTTACTGGCCATGTAGTCCACAAAACTGTAAGGCTGGAGGTTTTGTCCGGGGAGACATAAAAAAGTAAGGCTGGAGTTGCTGCCCCTGAGACAGAAAGGTGAAGCTGGAGTGTGCCCTGGAAAAAGAAATGGGTGAAGCTGGAGATACTGACCTGGAGACAGTAATGATTGAAGCTGGAGATTTTGTCCAGGTATCGGGAATTATACCAGGAAGGAATACATATAAATGACAACATAGAGATAGAGCATAGTGGGGAAAACCCATTTTAGTCAAGTTTAAAATAAAACCAATATTGCAAACTAGAAATACGCAGGAAATAGCAAACAAGGGACTCCAATAGCAATGTGAGAAAAATTTAAACCAAAAACAACTGGTGGAGACTCCATTGTTGGGCTAGGGAGGATAGAGAAAGACAGGAAACATGCACCAACTGGAATACAGTCCAGAAACCCAAGGCAAGCTGAAACCAACCCGGACATACTATGCACTGGGTATCTGCGGGATGGGAAATCTAAAAAAACAGATGGGACGCTGAACTAGACCACCCTAAAAAAATGCAGCCAATGAAACGGGAAAATGCAAACTCCTTCCTGTAAGCTTTTTAAACCCTGAAATGTGTACCTCCAGTACAGAAAGACTGTGCTATAACTTAAATTGCAGCATCCATAAGGGGACAAAAAGTACAAAACATCCAGCCATGGGCAAAAATTTGGGGTACCCAAAAGCCCTCAAGAGGGAGAGTTTTTTAGTGCCAGGAAGGAAAAAAACTGGCAGAAAGGGCAAATCGTACACCAAATCCAGTCATTCCTGGAGGGGAAAACCACAGTCGATGCCTCCACTCCAAAAACCAACAGATACAGATCTAATCCCGGAAAAAAAAAAAAAATCCCCCCCCCAGTCCCAAACAATCCCACCACCCGAAACTTTCCCTCTTGCAAATATACAGGGTCTAAACCAGCAACAAACAACAAAATACCTTTCATCCGGGACTGTTTGCAGAGCAAAGGCAATCGCGCTTTCTCACGGAGCCCCACATAAAGGATCATTTGGGAAACAATGAAAAGGATCCCGTTACAACTATACAGATGTGACAGAGTGAACAGCAAAGGGGGGTTGGCCTGAAACATTTTTGCAAGTCACTTGTTCCCACAGAACAGCTTAATGCCTCAATGACTTTAGTGGAAGTTTTAGCAGTAAAGGGTCGAGAACCAAAACCTACATTTGGTGGGTCTTTTAAGCCTCCGAATGCAACATCCGGGCAATTCCAGGAACAGCGGGTTAAAATTTGCCCTGTCTGGAAAACCCTTCAGCTCCTGAAACCCAACATTTGCCCCTGGGGATTTCAACTTAAGGCACCTAAAATGGGGGAAATTAGCAAATAAATTGTTGCAGAAATACACAGAGGAAAGCTTGATAAAACTCACACTCACACGATTTTAAATCTCTGCCAAATTTAATTTAACCACAAATAATGAGCCTATAGAGGGGGAAATAACTAGACCTCATATTCACTAACAATGTGATCTTAAAAATTTTTCACATATAAAAAACAATATACTCAATCACAACATAATTGAGGTTCAGACATGATCGAGGAGCCCCAACGCAAAATGAGACTAGTCACAGGGGGGGCTTTCACCAATTCAATTTTAATAACAAAACATAAAGTGGACCAAGTAAACCAAGTCCAACCGATATAAGCTGGAAGATATACTAACAAACACAGACCCAAACTTAGCCTAGAACAGATTAACTCGTGCACTCGATGTATCACAGGTTATCCCTAAGAAAAAGGAGATAATGTAAAATAAAAGAGACAGGCCTCCCTTACAGGCAGGGAAAAAATAACAGACGCTAAAGAGGCCCAATAATCTGAAATGCGCAGGGAGACACTGTCAGAGAAATAGAAAGCATAAAACTTAAGCTAAAAAAGAATCCTTTAGGAGTCAGGAATCGGGGGAAAAGAACTAAAAGCTATAAATGAAATCGAAAAAAACCCAAGAAATTTCTTCCATGGCCAAATCAAAATGAGAACAACGCCCATTTGGGGCCCTATTTAAACAAGATGGTCCTACACAGATGACGGGCAAGAAATAGTGAGCTCTCAAGTCCCAATAACTAAAGTTTTTTGCACCCCTCTAACCAGATGAGGTCGAAGATCAAAATAAAATTTTTATGGGGAGACCACAATATTTGATTAACACAAGCCAAACCGATGTTATCCTGAGCCAAATGACTTCGAACAGGCATAAATGACTGCCCATGCACTCTGCCCAGGCCAGACTCAGGGAAACTCGTGTTTCATCAAGAACTGCAAGAAGCCCTATCACGAGCCTTTTCCATCCTAGGAGAGGGAGCATGGACACGGGGGTCGTCCCCTCGGGTACTAAAAAAAACAGACATAGCCCCATCCACAAGGGGCAGTAAACAACACAAAGAACTAAAGACCAATAGCACCTAACATCCCATATCATAAAAATCTTGAAAGGGTCCTAAGAAGAAAAGACACCACCCATCTAAAAACCCTCAGTTACACAACCCAGGAAACATGGGTTAGAACGGTCGCTCCTGTCTGTCTAAAGTTTCTGGATCACTACGAAAAGGGTCCTAAATGCACTAGAAGACAAAAAGAATGCAGATGTAATATTTCAGACTTTGCAAAAGCTTGACAAGTGTGACCAGGCGTAATAGCGCACAAATGCGCGCTAAAGGAATAAAAAGGAAAAGTGGGTCGATGGATCATAATTTCCTCACTAACAGAACACAGAAGTAGTCGTCAACAGAGAAAAAGTCCGAGGCAGCTACGGTGAAAAGCTCTGTTCACAAGGACATACTAGCTCCCATCTTGTTCCTCATCCTCATATCCGACATAGACAAGGATGTCAGCACAGCACCGTGTCTTCCTTTGCCCGATGACACCCGAATCTGCATACAGTGTCTTCCATTCAGACACTGCAAGGCTCCCGGGGGACATCAACCAAATCTTTCAGTGGGCTCAGAAAACAATATGAAGTTCAACGATGAGGGAAAATTTTAATTACTCAGATATTGGGAAACATGAGGAAATTAAATCTTCATCAGAGTACAAAACAAATTCTGGCCACGAAATAGAGGCGAAACACCAACGTCAAGACCTGGGAGTGATTATGTCGGAGGATCTACCTTCAAGGACCATAACTTGTATCAATGCATCTGCTAGAAAAATGACAGGATGGGTAATGAGAACCTTCAAAACTGGGAGGCCAAGCCCATGATGACACTCTTCAGGGCACTTGTTCTATCTTAGGCTGGAATATTGCTGCACTCTAAAAAGCACCTTTCAAGGCAGGTGAAATTGCCGACCTAGAAAATGTACAGAAAATTTCACGGCGCGCATAACGGAGAAAAAAACACCTCAATTACTGGGGGCGCTTGAGGTTTCTAAACCTGTATTCCCCGGAACGCAGGAGGGAGAGATACATGATTATTACACCTGGAAAATCCTAGAGGGACTAGTACCGAACTTGCACACGAAAATCACTCATTACGAAAGCAAAAGACTTGGCAGACGATGCACCATCCCCCCAATGAAAAGCAGGGGTGTCACTAGCACGTTAAGAGACCATACAATAAGTGTCAGGGGCCCGAGACTGTTCAACTGCCTCCCAGCACACATAAGGGGGATTACCAACAGACCCCTGGCAGTCTTCAAGCTGGCACTGGACAAGCACCTAAAGTCAGTTCCTGATCAGCCGGGCTGTGGCTCGTACGTTGGTTTGCGTGCAGCCAGCAGCAACAGCCTGGTTGATCAGGCGCTGATCCACCAGGAGGCCTGGTCACAGACCGGGCCGCGGGGGCGTTGACCCCCGAAACTCTCTCCAGGTAAACTCCAGGTTACAGCCTGGCCAGAACTTTCAGCAGTTACAGGTAACACTCTTTCGTTTGTTCGACTTTTGGATAGAGAGTTCAGGAATTGATCACAGTTATGAATCTCTTAGAGACTTCATGGTTGCTGACCAGTTCCTGACAGCTCTTCCCCATCAGATACGAACATTCATCAGAGAACATAACCTGATTAAAGCTGAGGAAGTTGCTGAGGCTGCTGACCTGTATGCTGAGGCTCACAATTCCTATAAAGACCTAAAGGGATCGAACCCTAAGGGCAAGGGTTCATCAGACCTTAAAAAATCAAAACCTCTAGTGGGAAAATAAAATGACTTCTTTTATTCCTGTTTGTCATTTGTGTGGTGTTAAGGGACATAAACGTCCAGATTGTCCCTTTAAGAAGGTCCAAAAGTTGGAAGATGTTTTTTAAAGACTGTAATGACCCAAACACCCTTCTGTTCAGGAACAGTTAATGGACTTAATGTATCTACCATTTTACGAGACACTGGATGCACATGTATAGTCATTTCTGATAGGGTGTTCCCTAACCTTAAAGAAACTCATTCCTCTTTAGGTTTTCACCTTTTGAAATTCTCTGTGGTAGACAGGCCAAGGCCCATTGTCCATCCTTCATGACTTATGGACTAATGAGGAGGTAAAAAGCTGAGGTTCAGTCTTTTACCAGTTTCTCCTTTACCTTTGATCCAAACTTTAGGAGACCCCTGACATATTTTTGAAAAACTTAAGCTTGTCAATGGACCATTTCAAAACATATTTTGATTCCAAAAGTCAGAGGGGAAGTTTTAAAATAGGGGATGAAGTTCTGGTACTTTTGCCTATAAAGTCAAATAAATTTTAGTAACATGGGGGAAAAGGGCCATATAAAGTATTAAAAATTTGTGGGAAAGTTGACTACCTCATAGAAGTTTAAGGGGGAAAACCCAAGCTTCATCATATAACATCCCTTAAGAAATATTACCGAAGAAATTCGGTTAACTGCCTTAATAACTTGACTTAGTTTTTCCACACGAACTTGATAAGACAACTGAAGAATGTAAAGTGTGCATAATTACACCTGTAACTCAGACTATGATGAAGAACTACATGACTTGGTGACTCTTGACCACTCGGACGCAACCAACATTAATATTAATGAATCCTTGATGACCATAAGAGCATGAACTACTTCAATGTGTGAGTAACTTTTTAGACGTCTTTACTGATATTCCAGGTGTTACCTCCACGGTAGTCCATAAGATTGACTTAGTGACGGACAATCCTATCAAACGAAAATTTACCCAGTTCCAGTTCACCTTTGGGATGCATTTGACCGAGAGGTAGACAAATTATTAAAACTAAAGATCATTGAACCTTCAGTATCTTTATATTGTTCACCAGTAGCCATGGTTTTAAAAAGGAGGATAATTCATATTTGACTTGCTATTGACTTTGAGGCCTTAATGCTATAACTCGGGAGGGTGCTGAGCCTATGCCCTTAATAGATAGCGATCTACACAAATTTTTATGACTCTTCCTTCCTTTCAGAGATTGATATTGCGCAGGCATATCTCAAGTAATGTTTTGATCCTTCTTCTAAGCAGTACACTGCTTTTCCTACACACCAAGGACTGATGCAATATAGAACTATGCCCTTCGGTTTGGGGAACTGCCTGTGCTACCTACGTGAGACTGAGAGAAAGGTCTTGGGTAATATGCCAAATGTTCAGTTTATTTTGATAACATTTACGTAATGACATCCACGTGGGGTGAACATATCCAAACATTAACATCAGTTTTGCGTAGGTTACCTCGCGTGGCCTCACTGCCAAGCCGAAGAAATTCTTCCTTGGGTATAACAAGATTAGATATTTGGACTGATAGTTTTCTTGGTTCTGTAATTTTTATGCACAGTTTATCCCAAACCTTACTGATCTTACAGGCATCTTACCGACTTCCTTAAAAAGTCTGTGAAGGAACCTCTTGAACTTTCCCACATCGCTCGGGAAAAGTTTTAATGAGATAAAAAGCATCTTTTCGAAAGACCCTATACTTAAGATTCCAGATATTAATTTAAAAAATTTTTTCTTAAGAACTGATGCCTCCAAATTTTGGCTTAGGTGCAGTGTTACTACAATACCATGAGGTACTCCCCTTTCCCCGTATGCTTCCTAAGCCGGAAACTCCTTCCCCCGCAGAAACGAGATACTCCACCATATAAAAGGAATGTTTATCCCTTGTGTGGGGTATCTCCAAACTTAAATTTTATTTGCTGGAAAAGAATTCATTTTAGAAACGAACCACAAACCTTTGATATACCTAGAAACTTTTAAGGGAACCAACAGTCCCTCTTGAGGTGGACATTGGGACTCCAGGCTTTTAAGTTCCATATTGTGTATATCAATGGTTTCATCCAATTATTTCTCTGATGGTTAAGTCGTGACAGTCAGTAGAAGATTTCTTGCCTTACATGACATTCCACATGTTAGAACTTTTTCCTCGCCTATTTCTTCTTAACTCCTGACATAAGTCTTGGTATGGGGAGTGTGAGGGAAAGTTCAATAGAAAAGAGTAGCGAGGGAATTTTATAGTAACAATAATTCTTGCTGGCTAACTTGTTAAGGTTTGGGGAAGTCAAGCTCCTGCTATTCCCCTTTTTCTCCCCCTCCCCGAAAGTGATAGTTTGATTGCCGGCTGCTTGTTAACGTAGGGTCAGTCTAGCTCCCACTATCCCTTCCCCTCCCTCTTCCCCCCCCCCCGAAAGGTGACGTGTGGGGCTCTGGTCAAACAGTAAATCACTCGACTCACAGCTCCCAACACTACTGTAAGTACATGCCTGCCTTGTATTCTAGTAGATTTATTGGTTGAAAGCTTCACTTTGGACCAATAATAAACTTAGTCTTTTCAGCCTTGCTCTAAGTTGACTGTTGTAATAATCACCACGTCTTTTAGGTATTGTACTTATCATGGAGAGTGATTATTTAAGCAGTGGTAAAACCCGTCTATCTTTTCAGCTTGGATGACAGAGAGGGTCACCTGTCAATCAACGAGAAAAACTGAAGGAGACGGACTAACATCCTGGAGACATCCCATATTGGATTTACTTGCCTGTGCACTTGTATGAAGAATCAGGGCATAACCCCTCATCATTTCAGTGGGCAAGAACCTGAAACTGTCATCGGGAAAGATTACTTACGGCCACTAGAACGAGCCAGTGGGTTGTCACCCAAAAACTGCGACCCCCCCCACATCATCAGCAATGGCTTCTATTTGCAAAAATACGCATTGTCACCAACACCAGACACCAAGTTTTTAGCGTTGAATTCAGATATCATTATATTTTTAATTTTTCATTTTTTTTCATGTAGGATCAGTATTTCATATTTAAGTGTTTTTATATTTCATATTTCCTAAATAATAGTGTTTATATTTGTCAGTTTTTGTTCTTTTTCTATTCATTAATTTTCCTGAGGAGGAGCCAGCCTTAGTAAAACTGACTGAAGTTGTTACAGGGCTGAGTAAGCCTTCACAAGGAGTAACAACAACAGAAAGAGCAGCAGCAAAACAACAGAAGAATCAGCAGCAGCTGCAGCAGAAACGCAGCATCAACAAAAACAGAAAACAGCCTCAGTAGCAACAACAACAGAAGAAACAGCAGCACCACCACCCCAACAGAAGTAGCAGCCAACAGCAAAACGACAGCAACAGAAGAATCAGTAGCACAAACAACAGTCATAGCAGCAAGCACCAACAACAAAATAAACAGCAGCAGAATAACAACAGAAGAATCAGTAGCAGCAACAACAGATAAAGCGACAGCACCAGCACCAACAGAAAACAAAGCATCATCTACAACAGAAACACAAGAGCTTTCTACAACAGATACAGCATCAGCAACAACAACAACAGAAGAAACAGTAGCAACACACACAAGCAGACCCCACACTCGCTCACAAACAACATACAAAAGGATAGACAAAGACGACAGGGCCCCACAGACAGACATAACAGGGAGACAGACAATACAGATAGACAAGGCAGACAAACAGAGCAGACAGACAGACAGTACAGAAAAAACAAGACAGACAGATAGGCAAGACAGACTGACATTTACATGAAGGTGCCCCGGGGGGGAAATTATACTGGTGATGGTTCAGTTTAACAAAAACTGGACAACAAACCCTGATGACGTCACTTTTTTGGTGACCTTCACTGGGCCCTCTCCCCCCTCCTTCTTTCCCCCACCTCTGTGGAGGATTATAGCACGAAAAGAATAGTACAGTAAAAACACCACTATGGGGCTATGGGTCCTCATCTTCCTCACTGCAGCTCAGAACCCCAGCAGCCCCGGGTCTGAGGGGCTCCTTTGAAGTCAGTTATCTTGGTTCCCCCGGACTGCAATAGAGCGGCATGCAATAATTATCATGCCCTTCTGGGATATTGACACAATATGTGGATAAATTTTCTCCAATGGGCAGTGACCCCTCTCAAGTGGGCTATATTCCCACCCGGCAGGGCAGGGTGGGCTAATGGGGCTCATGACCACCTCTTCTTTCCATTAGGAGAGATGAAGCGAGATCTTATGTCATGCAGTTTAGCATCATCAAATCGTCCATATATCTTAGTGTGTGTTCTTTACTCTGCAGAAATAACTTTCCCCTAAACTGGATGCAGATACACAGTAGATATAATGAACAGTGAGACTTGCATGTGACAACAGCTCTTTCCCTCTTCTAGAGGAATCTGCAGTATATTCAGTGTTGTCTGAGGGAGCTTCTTTTTTCCTAAGACCATTAAAATTTGGGAAAAAATTACATAATCATGAGTGACGTATCTGCGGCGATCTTTTTTTCCACGCCCCTTATTCATTTATGAAAAAATCATTAAGAATAACAGAGCGGCTAAAAGGGGCCCAATATATCTGAAATGCGCAGGGAGACACTGGTCAGAGAAATAGCAAGCATAGAACTTAAGCTAAAAGAATCCTTTAGAGTCAGGAATCGCGGGAAGAACTAAAAGCTATAAATGAAATCGAAAGAAACCCAAAGTATTTCTTCTCCTATGCCAAATCAAAAATCGAGAACAACGCCCAGTATTGGGCCCCTACTTAAACAAGATGGGTCCTACACAGATGACAGCAAGGAAATGAGTGAGCTACTCAAGTCCCAATATGACTCAGTTTTTTAGCAAGCCGCTAACCAGACGAGAGTCGAAGATCAAAATGAATTTTTTATGAGAGAGCCACAATATTTGATTAACACAAGCCTATCCGATGTTATCCTGACGCCAAATGACTTCGAACAGGCGATAAATGACATGCCCATGCACTCTGCCCCAGGGCCAGACTCATGGAACTCTGTGTTCATCAAGAACTGCAAGAAGCCCTATCACGAGCCTTTTCCATCCTATGGAGAGGGAGCATGGACACGGGGGTCGCCCCTCAGTTACTAAAAACAACAGACATAGCCCCACTCCAAAAAGGGGGGCAGAAAGCAACAGCAAAGAACTACAGACCAATAGCACTAACATCCCATATCATAAAAATCTTTGAAAGGGTCCTAAGAAGCAAGATCACCACCCATCTAGAAACCCATCAGTTACACAACCCAGGGCAACATGGGTTTAGAACAGGTCGCTCCTGTCTGTCTCAGCTACTGGATCACTACGACAAGGTCCTAAATGCACTAGAAGACAAAAAGAATGCAGATGTAATATATACAGACTTTGCAAAAGCCTTCGACAAGTGTGACCATGGCGTAATAGCGCACAAAATGCGCGCTAAAGGAATAACAGGAAAAGTCGGGCGATGGATCTATAATTTCCTCACTAACAGAACACAGAGAGTAGTCGTCAACAGAGTAAAGTCCGAGGCAGCTACGGTGAAAAGCTCTGTTCCACAAGGCACAGTACTAGCTCCCATCTGTTCCTCATCCTCATATCCGACATAGACAAGGATGTCAGCCACAGCACCGTGTCTTCCTTTGCAGATGACACCCGAATCTGCATGACAGTGTCTTCCATTGCAGACACTGCAAGGCTCCAGGCGGACATCAACCAAATCTTTCAGTGTGCTGCAGAAAACAATATGAAGTTCAACGATGAGAAATTTCAATTACTCAGATATGGTAAACATGAGGAAATTAAATCTTCATCAGAGTACAAAACAAATTCTGGCCACGAAATAGAGCGAAACACCAACGTCAAGACCTGGGAGTGATTATGTCGGAGGATCTCACCTTCAAGGACCATAACATTGTATCAATCGCATCTGCTAGAAAAATGACAGGATGGATAATGAGAACCTTCAAAACTAGGGAGGCCAAGCCCATGATGACACTCTTCAGTCACTTGTTCTATCTTAGGCTGGAATATTGCTGCACTCTAAACAGCACCTTTCAAGGCAGGTGAAATTGCCGACCTAGAAAATGTACAGAGAACTTTCACGGCGCGCATAAACGGAGATAAAACACCTCAATTACTGGGAGCGCTTGAGGTTTCTAAACCTGTATTCCTGGAACGCAGGAGGAGAGATACATGATTTTTATACACCTGGAAAATCCTAGGGGGACTAGTACCGGGAACTTGCAAAACGAAAATCACTCATTACGAAAGCAAAAGACTTGGCAGACGATGCACCCATCCCCCCAATGAAAAGCAGGGGTGTCACAAAGCACGTTAAGAGACCATACAATAATGTCAGGGGCCCAGACTGTTCAACTGCCTCCCAGCACACATAAGGGGATTACCAACAGACCCCTGGCAGTTCTTCAAGCTGGCACTGGACAAGCACCTAAATCAGTCCTGATCAGCCGGGCTGTGGCTCGTACGTTGGTTTGCGTGCAGCCAGCAGCAACACCTGGTTGATCAGGCGCTGATCCACCAGAGGCCGGTCACAGACCGGCCGCGGGGGCGTTGACCCCCGAAACTCTCTCCAGGTAAACTCCGGGTTTTACAGCCTGGCCAAAACTTTCAGCAGTTACGGGTAACACTCTTTCGTTTGTTCGACTTTTGGATAGAGAGTTCAGGAATTGATCGCAGTTATGAATCTCTTAAGACTTAAATGGTTGCTGACCAGTTCCTCACAGCTCTTCCCCATCAGATACGAACATTCATCAGAGAACAAAACCCTTTATTAAAGCTGAGGAAGTTGCTGAGGCTGCAAACCTGATGCTGAGGTTTCACAATTCCTATAAAGACCTAAAGGGATCGAACCCTAAGGGTAAGGGTTCATCAACCTTAAAAATCAAAGCCTCTAGTGGAAAGTAAAATGACTTTCTTTTTTTCCTGTTTGTCATTTGTGTGGTGTTAAGGGACATAAACGTCCAGATTGTCCTTCTAAGAAGGCCCAAAAAAGTTGGAAGGATGTTTTAAAGACTGTAATACCAAGCACCCTTCTGTTCAGGAACATTTTAATGGACTTAATGTATCTACCATTTTACGAGACACTGGATGCACATGTATAGTCATTTCTGATAAGCTGTTCCCTAACCTTAAAGAAACCATTCCTCTTTAGGGTTTTCACCTTTGAACTTCTCGTGGTAGACAGGCCAGAGGCCCATTGTCCATCCTTCATGACTTATGGACTAATGAGAGGTAAATGCTGGGGTTTTCAGTCTTCTTACCAGTTTCTCCTGACCTTAGATCCAAACTTGAGGAGACCTCTGCCCATATTTTCGAAAAACTTAGTTTGTCAATGGACCAGTACAAAACATATTTTGATTCCAAAAGTCAGGGGAGAAGTTTTAAAATAGGGGATGAAGTTCTGGTACTTTTGCCTATAAAGTCAAATAAATTATAGTAACATGGAAAGGTCCATATAAAGTATTAAAAATTGTGGGAAAGTTGACTACCTCATAAAATCAAGGGAAACCTAAGCTTCATCATATCAACATCCTTAAGAAATATTACCGAAGAAATTCGGTTAACTGCCTTAATAACTTGACTTAGTTTTTCCACACGAACTTGATAAGACAACTGAAGAATTAAAGTGTGCATAATTGACACCTGTAACTCAGACTATGATGAAGAACTACATGACTTGGTGACTCTTGACCACTCGGACGCAACCAACATTAATATTAATGATCCTTGGATGACCATAAGAGGCATGAACTACTTAAATGTGTGAGTAACTTTTCAAAACGTCTTTACTGATATTCCAGGTGTTACCTCCACGGTAGTCCATAAGATTGACTTAGTGACGGACAATCCTATCAAACGAAAATTATACCCAGTTCCAGTTCACCTTTTGGGATGCATTGACCGAGAGTAGACAAATTATTAAAACTAAAGATCATTGAACCTTCAGTATCTTCAATTGTTCCACCCTAGCCATGGTTAAGAAGGAGGATAATTCATATAGACTTGCTATTGACTTTAGAGGCCTTAATGCTATAACTCGGTAGGATGCTGAGCCTATGCCCTTAATAGTTAGCGATCTACACAATTTTATGACTCTTCCTTCCTTTCAGAGATTTATATTGCGCAGGCATATCATCAAGTAATGTTAGATCCTTCTTCTAAGCAGTACACTGCTTTTTTTCCCACACACCAAGGACTGAAAGCAATATAGAACTATGGGCCCTTCGGTTTGGTAACTGCCTGTGCTACCTACGTGAGACTGATGAGAAAGGTCTTGGGTAATATGCCAAATGTTTCAGTTTATTTTGATAACCCTTTACGTAATGACATCCACGTGGGGTGAACATATCCAAACATTAACATCAGTTTTTTGGGGTAGTTACGCTCGCGTGGCCTCACTGCCCAAGCCGAAGAAATTGCTTCCTTGGGTATAACAAGATTAGATATCTTGGACTGATAGTTTTCTTGGTTCTGTAAATTTTTATGCACAGTTTATTTCCCCAAAACCCTTTCTGATCTTACAGGCATCTTATCCGACTTCCTTAAAAAGTCGTGAAGGAACCTCTTGAACTTTCCCACATCGCTCGGGGAAAAATTTAATGAGATAAAAAGCATCTTTTTGAAAGACCCTATACTTAAGATTCCAGATATTAATAAAACTTTTTTCTTAAGAACTGATGCCTCCAATAATGGCTTAGGTGCAGTGTTACTACAATACCATGAAGGTACTCCCTTCCCTGTATGCTTCCTAAGCCGGGAAAACCCCTTCCCCCGCAGAAACGAGATACTCCCACCATATAAAAGGAATGTTTACCCCTTTTGTGGGTATCTCCAAACTTAAATTTTATTTGCTGGAAAAAAATTCATTTTAGAAACGAACCACAAACCTTTGATATACCTAGAAACTTTTAAGGAACCAACGTCGCCTCTTGAGGTGGACATTTGGGACTCCAGGCTTTTAAGTTCCATATTGTGTATATCAATGGTTCATCCAATTATTTCTCTGACTGGTTAATCGTGACAGTCAGTAGAAGAATTTTTTGCCTTACATTTACTTCCACATGTTAGAACTTTTTTCCTCGCCTATTCTTCTTATACTCCTTGACTATAAGTCTTGGTATGGGGAGTGTGAGGGGAAAAGTTCAATAGATAGGAGTAGCGAGGGAATTTTATAGTAACAATATTTCATTTGCTGGCTAAATTGTTAAGGTAGGGTAAGTCAAGCTCCTGCTATTCCCGCCTTTTTCCCCCCCCTCCCCGAAAGTGATAGTTTGATTGCCGGCTGCTTGTTAACGTAGGGTCAGTCTAGCTCCCACTAAACCCTTCCCCTCCCTCTTCCCCCCCCCCCCCGAAAGGTGACGTGTGGGGCTCTGGTCAAACAGTAAATCCACTCGACTCACAGCTCCCAACACTACTGTAAGTACATGCCTGCCTTGTATTCTAGTAGATTTATTGGGTTTAAAGCTTCACTTTGGACCAATAATAAAAATTAGTCATTTCAGCCTTGGGTCTAAGTTGACTGTTGTAATAATCACCACGTCTTTTAGGTATTGTACTTAATCATGGGAGAGTGATTATTTAAGCAGTGGGTAACCTGTCTAAACTTTCAGCTTGGATGACAGAGAGGGTCACCTGTTTAATCAACGAGAAAAACGAAGGAGACGGACTAACATCCTGGAGACATCCCATATTGGATTTACTTGCCTGTGCACTTGTATGAAGAATCAGGACATAACCCCTCATCATTACAGTGGTCAAGAACCTGATCTGTCATCGGGAAAGATTACTTACGGCCACTAGAACGAGCCAGTGGGTTGTCACCAACAACTGCGACCCCCCCCACATCATCAGCAATGGCTTCTATTGCAACAATACGCATTGTCACCAACACCAGACACCCAAGTTTTTAGCGTTGAATTCAGATATCATTTATATTTTTAATTTTTCATTTTCTTTCATGTAGGATCAGTATTTCATATTTAAGTGTTTTATATTTCATATTTCCTAAATAATAGTGTTTATATTTGTCAGTTTTTGTTCTTTTTCTATTCATTAATTTTCCTGAGGAGGAGCCAGCCTTAGTAATACTGACTGAAGTTGTTACAGGGCTGAGTAAGCCTTCACAAGGAGTAACAACAACAGAAAGAGCAGCAGCAACAACAACAGAAGAATCAGCAGCAGCTGCAGCAGAAACAGCAGCATCAACAAGAACAGAAACAGCCTCAGTAGCAACAACAACAGAAGAAACAGCAGCACCACCACCACCAACAGAAGTAGCAGCAACAGCAACAACGACAGCAACAGAAGAATCAGTAGCACAAACAACAGTCATAGCAGCAGCACCAACAACAAAATAAACAGCAGCAGAAGTAACAACAGAAGAATCAGTAGCAGCAACAACAGATAAAGCGACAGCACCAGCACCAACAGAAACAAAGCATCATCTACAACAGAAACAGCAGAGCTGCTACAACAGATACAGCATCAGCAACAACAACAACAGAAGAAACAGTAGCAACACACACAAGCAGACACACACTCGCTCACAAACAAACATACAAAAGGATAGACAAAGACGACAGGCCACACAGACAGACATAACAGGCAGACAGACAATACAGATAGACAAGGCAGACAAACAGAGCAGACAGACAGACAGTACAGACAAACAAGACAGACAGATAGGCAAGACAGACTGACAGTCACATGAAGGTGCCCCGGGGGGGAAATTATACTGGTGATGGTTCAGTTGTAACAAAAACTGGACAACAAACCCTGATGACGTCACTTGTTGGTGACCTTCACTGCCCTCTCCTCCTCCTTCTCCACCACCTCTGTGGAGGATTATAGCACGAAAAGAATAGTACAGTAAAAACACCACTATGGGTCTATGGGTCCTCATCTTCCTCACTGGCAGCTCAGAACCCCAGCAGCCCCGGGTCTGAGGGTCTCCTTTGATGTCAGTTATCTTGGTTCCCACCGGACTGCAATAGAGCGGCATGCAATAATTATCATGCCCTTCTGGCATATTGACACAATATGTGGATAAATTTTCTCCAATGGGGCAGTGACCCCTCTCAAGTGGGCTATATTCCCACCCTGGCAGGGCAGGTGTGGGCTAATGGGGGCTCATGACCACCTCTTCTTTCCATTAGGAGAGATGAAGCGAGATCTTATGTCATGCAGTTTAGCATCATCAAATCGTCCATATATCTTAGTGTGTGTTCTTTACTCTGCAGAAATAGACTTCCACTAAACTGGATGCAGATACACAGTAGATATAATGAACAGTGAGACTTGCATGTGGACAACAGCTCTTTCCCTCTTCTAGAGGAATCTGCAGTATATTCACGTGTGTGTCTGAGGTAGCTTCTTTTTTCCTAAGACCATTAAAATTTGGAAATAATTACATACATATCAGTGAGTGAGCAAGTATCTGCGGCAGACTCTTTATTCTCCACGTCACTTATTCATTTATGAACAATCATTAAGAAGAACTTTCTCCTTACTGTGGAAATTATCCACAGATATAGTTAATAAGATGAACTTGTGAACAGGCAATGGTCATCAGGTGACGTTCAACATGCCATTGTGATGAAAGAGGTGAAGACATCCAATGTCGTATCTCCAATCAAGCCATTGATACCAGCTTCAACAATGTAGTAACATCAAAGGCTCCTGCTACAATGAGCCTAGTTGAGTAAGGCTAACCATCAAAGCCCTGACAAGCAGGTGATCTCCCAAACATAAGTAAGAGATTTGGTCTCACCTAGTGTCACCGGTACATAATGTGTCAATATGTCAAAAGGGTGTGATAATTATTGTAACCTGATCTATTACAGTTCAGTGGGAGCTAAGACAGATAACCTCAAAGGAGACCCTCAGACCCATGGCTGCTGGGGTTCTGACCTGTCAGTGAGAAACATGAGTACCCATAGACCAACAGTGGTCCTTTTTATTGTATTTATTCTAAACATGCTATAATCCCCGTAGTGGTCCTTCGAACTGGATGAGACCACAGGGTGGTCCGATTGAACTAGTTGCAATTGCAGAGTGGTCTGATCAAACCTGATTACAAAATGATAGTCTTGTATAGTAAGACCACAGATTGATACTTCAAAAATTAAAAAAAAAAAAAAACAGGGTCTTATAAAATAAAATAGGTCCCCATATGTTATAGAAAATGGGATAAGAGACCAGGGGTCCCACAGAGACTCACACATATTCCCAGGAATACTAGCTCAATAGTCCTCCATATTGTGCTGATTATAAGCACTAATTAAAGCTAATTAGAGGGCAAAAACTCAAATAATTATCTCTCATCTTAGCTAAAAGAAAGCATAATACTTGTTTAAGTTTTCATATTCAATGTGTCAGTCATATTAATTAATTTACATATATGGTCACTCATGGTATTGACTTACATATGTACAATTCAGAAGTATAGGCCAGTAATTAATGGTATCTCAAGCCAGTCATATCCAGTGAGGTCAAGAATTAAAAGCTCTCACTGACACAGCAATGTTCATGCCCCTCACCATGGGGCCACTAATGGCCATATCACAGGGACATATGGCCACTGGCTGTGCATACACAAGTTGCACTGCACTTGGCAAAATTGTGCTGAGCAATGATTCAGTGTTTTGAAGCCAAGTATTTGCTGACGTAATCAAAACATACGCCACACCCACATACACAGTTGTTTCACTGTCAAGGTCTTTGAGTACATACATAATACATAAGTGACATATAAATTACAAGCTGACGCAACAAAATACCCAAGACACAATGTCTCTTAGTTAAAACAATGTTAATTTACTCTTCGTTCTCATATAAAAAGATTAACAAGATTTACAAGTTATTTGTGTATTGTATAATTTCTGTGATAAATAGACACATGTACAGCCTGAGATCTTCCCTCTTACGGGAGAATCTTCAATATAATATACACGGATTCACGTGTTTGTCTGAAGGGCTTCTGTTTCCTATTAAAAATTCAAAATAATATGAATCTCCCGTGATAATATGTCTAGCACCATTATACCCAATAACCTTCATTTTGGAGTCAAGGAATCTGCTGACATGTCTAAGCTTGTAGACATTATGTAAGCAGAAATTTGACTGCAAATAGATGTGTTGGGGCTCCTCAAGCCAGATTACAATCATGATGAGTGAAATCGACCAAGATCATCGAGTGAACGAGTGTCACTGGCGAGGCCTCACCACTCTAAAATGCAGAACATTCATGACTGTATCCATGAGTACTTTGTGAAACTCTATGTGTACTTCATGAAACATGAGACATGCAACAACAGTCTCCAGGAAGAACTATTCTCTCTGCCATGAATAATTACAGACATATTACCGAGCGAGCAAGTACCCATGGTAGACCTTTATTCTCTGTGTCGCTTGTTTGTGCATGAATGATCATTAAGAATAACTTTCTCCTATTGTGGACATTATCCATGAATATAGCTCACAAATTGAATTTGTGAACAAGTTATGGTTGTCAGGTCACGTTCAACATGCCAATGTGATGAAGGAAGTAGAGACTTCCAACGTCAGTAATGTCAAGGCTCCTACTACAATGAGCCAGGTAAGTCACTATTCATCCCAACATCAATATATAATCACTGCAGTGCCTAGGGTAGATGTTAGGTGAGTAGGGCTAACCATCGAAGCTGTGACAAGCAGATGATTGCCCAAACACAGGTAAGAGCTGTGATCTCCCCTAGTATCACCTGCACATATTGTGCCATTATGTCAGGAGGGTGTGATAATTACTGAAACCCGGTTTTTTACAGCCCGGTGGGAACTAAGACAGCCAACATCGAAGGAGACCCCCTGACCCGTGGCTTCTGCGGTTCTGAGCTCTCATCGAGAAAAAATGAGCACCCATAGACCAACAGTAGTATTTTTATTGTATTCATTCTTATCATACTATAATATCCCACACAATATGTGCAGGTGAGACTATGTCTCTTACCTGTGTTTGGGCGCTTGCCTGCTTGTCATACCTTTGATGGTTAGCCCTATTCACCTAACATCTAACCTAGGTACTGCAGTGATTAAAGACGTATGCCTATAATCACTGCAGTGCCTAGGGTAGATGTCTGTAATCACTGCAGTGCCTTGATGTTATATGAGTGAAGCTGGTATGGATGGCTTGATTGAAGATATAATGGTGGACGTTTTCACTTCTTTCGTCATCACTTGTCTACAAGTTCAACTTGTGAACTATATCTGTAAATAATGTCCACAGTACGGTGAAAATTCTCCTTAATGATCATTCGTACAAGAATAAGCAACATGGAGCATAAAGGTTCTGCCGCAGATACTTGCTCCCATGCAAATATGTCGTTAATTATTCATGGCAGGGACAACAGTTCTTGCTGGAGATTGCAAATGCACTACTTAGGTTACACGAACTATACATAGAATTTCACAAAGTAAACACATACAGTTACGAATGTTCAACATTTCAATGTGGCATGGCCTTGATGACGACACTTGGTCACATCTTTCACTGTCACTGGTCAAATTCATAATTGCACTCTAGCTCAAGGACCCCCCAGCACCACTATTTACATTCGGGTTTCTGCTGACATAATGTCTATGGGCATAGATACAGCTCTGGTGACTTTACTGGATCAAAGAGTGTGGATTCCTTGACTCCAAGGTGCAGGTTATTGAGTCTAATGCCATTAGCTATATTACCAGGATAGAGGCATATTATTTCAAATTTTTAATGGTCTTAAGAAATAGTAGCTTCCTCAGGCAAACTCTTAAATATATTATGTTTTAGATTCTCCCACAAGAAGGAAGAGCTGTTATCCACATGAAAGTCTCATCGTCCATTTTATCTGCTTTTGATCTGCATCCAATTTAATGGAAGTCTAAATCTGCAGAGTAAGAAACACATGACATGATATAGGGATGTTATGATGATGCTTCACTGCGAGACATAAGGTCTTGCTTCATCTCTGCTAATGGAAAGAAGAGATAGACTCACGAAATCGTAATGACACAATTGCAAACAAACAATACCACGAGTGGGGTTGAGACTCTATGATCGCGCGTTCTAACCCCGCCTGTGGTATGGTTTGAAATGTAGAGAGGAAGGGAGCTAAGCCCCCTTGACAGAGGTTGCCACCCCTTGTTGGAAAAAACTTCTCCATCATCACCTCTTCCTCCAAAACACCTCTTCTTTCTCCACCTCCTCCTCCCCTACTCTTCCATCGCCACCTCCTCCTCCACCTCCTCCTACGCCTACATAACCTACGTATGTGATATGAGAGGATATCTTATTAACGAAAATAAACACCCACACCACCACAGCTATACCCACACCTCAGTTACACCCACACCACTATAGTTAAACAAACACCACTAAAGTTACATCCACACCACCACAGCTACACCCACACCATCACAGTTACACCTACACTACTATAGTTACACCTCACCACCATAGTTACATCCCCACCACCACAGTTACATCCACACAGCCATAGTTACACCCACACCACCATAGTTACACCCACAACCCCATAGTTACACCCACAGAGCCACAGGTACATCCACACCACCATAGTTACATCCACACCATCATGGTTACATCCACAACCCCATAGTTACACCCACACCACCATAGTTACACCCACACCACCATAGTTAACACCCACACCACCATAGTTACACCCACAACCCCATAGTTACACCCACACAGTCATAGTTACACCCACACCACCATAGTTACACCCACAACCCCATAGTTACACCCACACAGTCATAGTTACACCCACACCACCACAGATACACCCACACAGCCATAGTTACACCCACACCCCCATAGTTACACCCACACCCTCATAGTTACACTCACACAGCCATAGTTACATCCACACCACTATACCTGCAGTATACCTGGAGAGGGTTTCAGAGGTCAACGCCCCCGCGGCCCGGTCTGAGACCAGGCCTCATGGTGGATCAGGGTCTGATCAACCAGGCTGTTACTGCTGGCCGCACGCAAACCAACGTACGAACCACAGCCCAGCTGATCAGGTACTGACTTCAGTTGCCTTCTAGCGCCTGTAGTAGCACCAACACCACCACAGCTACACCCACACCACCACAGCTACACCCACACTACCACAGCAACACCCTAATCACCCCTCCCCCAATCCATATTTCAGACGCTAGCTGTCTTCAAGACGCTAGCTGTCTTTAAGGCACTGTCTTCAAACGCTAGCTGTATTTCAGACACTATCTGTCTTCAGACGCTAGCTGTCTTCAAGACACTAGTTGTCTTTAAGACACTGTCTTCGAACGCTAGCTGTCTTTAAGACACTGTCTTCAGACGCTAGCTGTCAAGACACTAGCTGTCTTTAGGACACTATCTGTCTTTATGGCACTGTTTGTCTTCAGACGCTAGCTGTCTTCAAAATGCTAGCTGTCTTCAATACGCTAGCTGTCTTCAAGCTAGCTGTCTTCAAGACCCTAGCTGTCTTCAAGCTAGCTGTCTTCAAGACGCTAGCTGTCTTCAAGCTAGCTATCTTCAAGAGGTCAGTTCCTTCATTACGCTGTGTCCTGGTGCCTACGACAGAGCACTTGTTGCTATCACCCACAATCTAACTGATCATGCTAGCAGCCAGAAAGATTGGTACAACACCAACCTGTGAGGCCATTGACCCCTGGAACCAGCAACAGGGAGAGAGAGAGAGAGGGAGGAAGGAGAGAGGGAGGGAGGGAGGGAAGAAGGGTGGGAGGAGGGAGAGAGGCAGAAATACTGTTTAACGCTACCAACCAATTACTGACATGTCAACATGTATGACATCACCATCTTGGGTTTCGTGCTATCTGGCCTCCTCTACCCTCACTCGGGGCCTGACTCACACACACACACACACACACACACACACACACACACACACACACACACACACACACACACACACACACACACACACACACACACACACCAGTTTGGAACCCACACCTAGTCAAGCTTGTCAAGAAATTAGAGAAAGTGCAAAGGTTTGCAACAAGGCTAGTACCAGAGCTAAGGGGAATGTCCTACGAGGAAAGGTTAAGGAAAATCGGCCTGACGACACTGGAGGACAGGAGGGATAGGGGAAACATGATAACGACATACAAAATACAGCGAGGGAATAGATAATGTGGACAGAGACACGAGGGGACACAAAAACAAGAGGTCACAAATGAAAGTTGAAGACTCAGGTGACTCAAAGGGATGTTAGGAAGTATTTCTTCAGTAACAGAGTTGTCAGGAAGTGGAATAGTCTAGCAAGTGAGGTAGTGCAGGCAGGAACCATACATAGCTTTAAGACGAGGTATGATAAAGCTCATGCAGGAGGGAGAGAGAGTGGGCCTAGTAGTGATCAGTGAAGAGGCGGGGCCAGGACCTGATTCTAGACCCCTGCAACCACAATTAGGTAACTTACACACACACACACATACACACACACACACACACACACACACACACACACACACACACACACACACACAGTGTTCGCATCGCTATTGGGCTGTGCGGACGTGCTGCGCAGTAGCTCCTGATTGAGTTGGCTTTTGCGCAGTGTTGACGTGTACTTAGCTCTGTGAAGACCTGTTTGCGCGCTCTCTACGAATTGAAGCAAGATGCCCTCCATCGAGCAACTTTACCAACAGCTTAAGGAAGAATTGAGGATGGCGAAGTTGGAGATTCGGCGACTGACCGAGGAAAACAAGAAGATTCGTAGTAGTCCTCCTGTTTTGAGTCCTCAGGTCAAGAAGGGAAATGGTCAGTGGCTGGACAACAGGGAACAAAGTTGACGATCAAGAAGACGAATGGAAAGGTAGAAATGATGAAGAAGAAAGAGTCTGCCGTGGAAACTGTTGTGGAAACATCTAATATGTTCTCAGTGCTACCCGGCGAATGTGAGTCGACTACTGGGAACAACATGATGAACGACACCAAGGAAGGTAAGAATATTGTTGTTGTTGGGGATAGCCAAGTTAGGTATATGGATAGGGCGTTCTGCTTGAAGGACAGGAGTAGGAGACAGAGAGTTTGCTTTCCTGGGGCTGGGATGGAGGATATTGTTAGCCGTCTGGATGACATCATGAGAGGTAATGGGAGCAATCCTATTATCTCTCTCAGTGCTGGAGGCAATGATGTTGGCAGACGTAGGAGTGAAGACCTGATTAGCAGGTATAGGTCACCAATAGAAATAATTAGGAGTAAGGGTGGGAACCCTGTCATATGTGGTATTTTGCCAAGGAGAGGAGTTGGAAATGAATGGTTGTCCAGGGCAATTGGTGTCAATTGCTGGCTGGACAAATACTGTAAGGAAAATGCGGTAACATTCATTGACAACTGGGACCTCTTCTATGGCAGAAATGACATGTATGCCAGGGATGGGGTTTACTTATCTAGGTCTGGAGTGGTAGCACTGGCAACTGCAGTGGAGGGAGCAGTTAGGACTTTAAACTAGGAATAGTTAGTGGTATGGGTTTTTGGCAGGAAAACAGTGAAGTCCCAGTGTAGTAATATTACGAGTTCTAGGGGAACTAGTAATAAGCAGAATGAGGTAGATATTGAAAAGCCAGGGACTTTGGGTGATAAGGACAGTAATAGGTTTAGTAGAAAAACAGGAAGGGTAAAGAGAAAGGAGAGCCTTTCAATGTTTATTATGCTAATTGCCGTAGTGCTAGGAATAAGATGGACGAGTTGAGATTAGTTGCTAGTGCAGGTAACATTGATGTATTTGCCTTAACTGAGATGTGGTTTAATTCAAAAAGTCGAGACATGCCTGCGGAATGTCATATTCAGGGTTTTAAATTGTTCCAAGTAGATAGAAGTATCGGGAAGGGGGGTGGGGTGGCATTGTATGTCCGAGATCGCTTGAACTGTTGCATAAAAACGGGTATTAAGTCTGAAGTAATACATACAGAGTCTGTTTGGATAGAATTTTCAGAGGGGCATGAAAATCTGATTTTAGGAGTGATAATACCGTCCTCCAAACTTAGATAGGGACCAAGGGAGACTACTATGGGAGGAAATTGTTAAGGCCACAAGGCACGATAATGTAGTAATTCTAGGAGACTTTAACTTTAGTCATATTGATTGGAATTTCTTGACTGGGAATTTAGAATCATACGACTTCTTAGAAGTAGTTCAGGATTGTTTTTTGAAGCAGTTTGTGACAGAACCTACAAGGGGAAATAACCTGCTTGACTTAGTTATGGCAAACAATGAATCTCTTGGTAATAATTTAGAAATTTCAGAGGAACTGAGTGCTAGCGACCACAAATCAATTACATTCAGGATTGAATGGAAGTACGATAGTAGCGATAACTCAGTAACAGTCCCAGATTTTCGCTTAGCAGATTACGATGGGCTTAGAGAACACTTATCATCTGTTGACTGGGGTAACGAAGTGAGCTATCAATATGACAGTTTTCTGAACACTATACATGCTGCTCAAAGAACGTTTATCCCATATAAAGAAATTAGATCAAATAGAAATGACCCAAAATGGATGAATAATAGGCTCAAATATCTACTAGGCATAAGAAAGGAATTTATAGGCGTATCAAAAGAGGTCAGGGTCATCTTATGAATCAGTATATTGACATTAAGAGGGACATTAAAAAGGGGATAAGAAAACCTAAAAGGGACTATGAAATTAAAGTTCCTAGGGATTCTAAAACTAACCCAAAAAGTTTTTTCCAGGTCTATAGGACAAAAGTTAGAGATAAGATAGGTCCCCTTAAAAATAACTATGGGCACCTTACTGACAAAGAGAATGAAATGTGCTCGATTTTTAATAATTATTTTCTCTCAGTTTTTAAAACAGAAGACACTAACAATATCCAGTAATTAATTTTTATAGTGGGCCAGAAGAAGATAAATTATGTAACATCACAGTCACTAGTGAAATGGTTGTGAAGCAGATAGACAGACTGAAGCAAAATAAGTTGCCGGGTCCTGATGAGGTTTTTTCAAGGGTTCTTAAGGAATGCAAAATGGAACTCTGTGAACCATTAATTAATATTTTTAATTTATCTCTTCAAACAGGTGTAGTGTCTGATATGTGGAAGATGGCTAATGTAATTCCTATTTTTTTTTAAAACAGGGGACAAGTCGTTACCATCAAATTAACGCCCAATAAGCCTGACCTGAATTGTAGGCAAATTACTAGAGTCAATTATAGCTGAGATTATAAGAAGCCATCTCGATAAGCATAGCTTGATTAATGATACTCAGCATGGATTCACAATAGGCCGGTCTTGTCTAACTAATTTATTAACTTTCTTCAGTAAAGCTTTTGAGGCTGTTGACCACGATAAAGAATTTTATATTATTTACTTAGATTTTAGTAAGGCTTTTGATAGAGTTCCGCACCATAGACTGTTAAAGAAAGTGGCAGCTCATGGCACTGGGGGAAAAGTGCTCTCGTGGATCGAGTCATGGCTCACTGACAGGAAGCAGAGAGTGTCCATAAATGGGGTTAAATCCGAGTGGGGATCTGTAACAAGTGGCGTTCCACAGGGATCAGTCTTGGGCCCGTTGTTGTTTATAATATATATCAATGATCTTGATGAGGGAATTACTAGTGATATGAGCAAATTCGCCGATGACACAAAGATAGGTAGGATAATTGATTCAAACGTAGATGTTATGGAACTTCAGGAGGATTTAAACAAACTCTATTCTTGGTCAGAAAAGTGGCAGATGCAGTTCAATGTAGATAAATGCAAGGTTCTGAAGCTTGGGAGTGCCCATAACCATAGTACTTATAAGTTAAATGATGTAGAACTTAGCCATACAGATTGCAAAAAGGACTTGGGGGTTATGGTGAGCAGCAACCTTAAACCAAGACAGCAATGCCTAAGCGTACGCAATAACGCAAATAGATTACTGGGATTTATATCAAGAAGTGTAAGCAACAGAAGTCCAGAGGTCATACTGCAGCTTTATACATCATTAGTAAGGCCTCACCTAGATTAGGCAGCTCAGTTCTGGTCTCCATATTACAGAATGGACATAATTTCGTTAGAAAACATTCAGCGTAGGATGACTAAATTAATACATAGCATTAGAAATCTTCCTTATGAAGAAAGATTGAAGATTCTTAAGTTACATTCACTTGTTAGACGAAGAATGAGGGGAGACCTGATCGAAGTGTATAAGTGGAAGATAGGTATTAATAAAGGGGATATTAATAAGGTCTTGAGGATGTCTCTCCAAGAGAGAACCTGCAGTAATGGATTTAAATTAGATAAGTTTAGATTTAGAAAGGACATAGGAAAGTATTGGTTTGGAAATAGGGTAGTTGATGAGTGGAACAGTCTACCTAGTTGGGTTATTGAGGCTGGGACTTTCGGTAGTTTCAAATTTAGGTTGGATAAGTACATGAGTGGGAGGGGTTGGATTTGAGTGGGACTTTCACATCAGAGCTTATTTCTTGGGTGGCATTGAAAATTGGGTTGGGCAAATGTTTTGTTAGTGGGATGAACTGTAAAGGACCTGCCTAATATGGGCCAACAGGCCTCCTGCAGTGTTCCTCCTTTCTTATGTTCTTATACACACACACACACACACACACACACACACACACACACACACACACACACACACACATGGATAACATCTCTCCATGGGTCCTGGGAGAGGGAGCAGAGGTGCTATGTGTACCCCTAACAATAATATTCAATACATCTATCGAAACAGGGAGATTGCCTGAGGCATGGAAGACAGCAACTGTAGTCCCGATCTTTAAAAAAGAAGACAGACATGAAGCACTAAACTACAGACCAGTGTCACTGACATGTATAGTATGCAAAGTCATGGAGAAGATTATCTGGAGAAGAGTGGTGGAACACCTAGAAAGGAATGATCTAACCAACAGCAGCCAACATGGTTTCAGGGATGGGAAATCCTGTGTCACAAACCTACTGGAGTTCTATGACATGGTGACAGCAGTAAGACAAGAGAGAGAGGGGTGGGTGGATTGCATTTTCTTTGACTGCAAGAAGGCATTTGACACAGTTCCACACAAGAGATTAGTGCAAAAACTGGAGGACCAAGCAGGGATAACAAGGAAGGCACTACAATGGATCAGGGAATACTTGTCAGGAAGACAGCAGCGAGTCATGGTATGTGGCGAGGTGTCAGAGTGGGCGCCTGTGACCAGCGGGGTCCCACAGAGGTCAGTCCTAGGACCAGTGCTGTTTCTGGTATTTGTGAATGACATGACGGAAGGAATAGTCTCCGAAGTGTCCCTGTTTGCAGCTGACGTTAAGTTGATGAGAAGAATTCATTCGATCGAAGACCAGGCAGAACTACAAAGGGATCTGGACAGGCTGTAGACCTGGTCCAGCAATTGGCTCCTGGAGTTCAACCCCACCAAGTGCAAAGTCATGAAGATTGGGGAAGGGCAAAGAACACCGCAGACGGAGTACAGTCTAGGAGGGCCAGAGACTACAAACCTTGCTCAAGGAAAAAGATCTTGGGGTGAGTATAACACCAGGCACATTTCCTGAAGTGCACACCAACCAAATAACTGCTGCAGCATATAGGCGCCTAGCAAACCTCAGAACAGCATTCCGACATCTTAATAAGGAATCGTTCAGGACACTGTACACCGTCTACGTTAGGCCCATATTGGAGTTTGCGGCACCAGTTTGGAACCCACACCTAGCCAAGCATGTAAAGAAACTAGAGAAAGTGCAAAGGTTTGCAACAAGACTAGTCCCAGAGCTAAGAGGTATGTCCTACGAGGAGAGATTAAGGGAAATCAACCTGACGAAACTGGAGGACAGGAGAGATAGGGGGGACATGATAACGACATACAACATACTAAGAGGAATTGACAAGGTGGACAAAGACAGGATGTTCCAGAGATGGGACACGGCAACAAGGGGACACAGTTGGAAGTTGAAGACACAGATGAATCACAGGGATGTTAGGAAGTACTTCTTCAGCCACAGAGTAGTCAGGAAGTGGAATAGTTTGGGAAGTGATGTAGTGGAGGCAGGATCCATACATAGCTTTAAGCAGAGGTATGATAAAACTCACGGTTCAGGGAGAGTGACCTAGTAGAGACCAGTGAAGAGGCAGGGCCAGGAGCTTGGACTCGTCCCCTGCAACCTCAACTAGATGAGTACACACACATGCACACACACACACACACACACACACACACACACACACACACACACACACACACACACACACACACACTAACACACACACACACACACACACACACACACACACACACACACACACACACACACACACACACACACACACACAACACCCCCAAGGCAACTGAACAATCTAAACCAACAATCACACCCCAATCCCTCTGTCCCCACCCCCACACCACGAACCTTACCCCGACAGCAACCCCCCATAGGCCCCCGCCAGGGCTCCTGCTCTCCCAACCCCACTATTCCCCCAGGACCACAGTTTCAGTTTTAGAACAGAAGTTGAAGGTTTAGTACACAAATGCAGATGGATTAACGAATAAATATGAGGAATGGCAAGAAAGAATCAATGAGAAGTCCCCAGACATCATAACAGTTACAGAAACGAAACTCACTGAGACAATAACAGATGCAATCTTCCCACCAGGATATCAGATCATGAGGAAAGATAGAATATGCAGAGGGGGAGGAGGGGTTGCACTGATCGTAAAAAAACGATGGAAATTCGAGTAAATGAGAGGCATAGATGAGATTGGAGAAAGGGACTACATAGTAGGCACACTTCAGTCTGGGGAGCACAAGGTAGTCATTGCAGTGATGTATAATCTGCCACAGAACTGCAGGAGGCCAAGAGAGGAATATGAAGAGAGCAACAGAGCAATGGTGGGCACACTTGCTGAGGTGGCAAGAAGAGTGCACTCGAGCAGATCAAAGTTGCTGGTTATGGGCAATTCCAACCACAGGGAGATTGACTGGGAAAACCTGGAACCACACGGGATTCCCAAAACATGGAGAGCCAAGATGATGGATGTGGTACTGGAAAACCTCATGCACCAACATGTTAAGTATACTACCAGAATGAGAGGGGAGGATGAACCAGCAAGACTGGACTTTGTGTTCACCCTGGGCAGTTCAGACATTGAGGACATCATATATGAGAGTCCCCTAAGAGCTAGTGACCACGTAGTTCTGTGCTTTGAATACATAGTAGAGTTACAAGTGGAGGGGGTAACAGGAGTTGAATGGAAAAAACCAGACTGTAAAAGAGAGGACTACATAGGATTGAGCAACTTCCTGCAGGAGGTTCAGTAGGACAGAGAACTGGTAGGAAAGTCAGTAAATGAAATGATGGAATATGTAACAACAAAATGCAAGGAGGCAGAGGAAAGGTTTATTCCCAAGGGCAACAGTAACAACGGGAAGACCAGAACGAGCCCCTATTTACCCAATGGTGTAAGGAAGCAAAAACTAAGTGCAACAGAGAATGGAAACAGTACAGAAAGCATAGAACACATGAAAATAGGGCGATTAGTCGCAGAGCCAGGAACGAGTATGCACAGGTAAGGAGGGAGGCCCAGCGACAGTATGAAAATAACATAGCATAGAAAGTCAAGACTGATACAAAACTCTTGGATAGCCATATCAGGAGGAAGACAACAATAAAAAACCAGGTGATCAGACTGAGGACAGAAGGTGGGGAACTCACAAGAAATGGTCAGGAGGTATGTCAGTAGCTAATCAGGAGATTTAAGGAAGTTTTTACAGTAGAGACAGAAAGGGCTCTGGGAAGACAGTACAGAGGGGAACATCAACAGGGAAACAGGGAATATACTAACAAGTGTTGGATGACATACGATCAATGGAGGACGAGGTGCAGAAGCTGCTAAGTGACCTTGATACCTCAAAGGCGATGGGACCAGACAACATCTCCCCATGGGTCCTTAGAGAAGGAGCAGAGATGCTGTGTGTGCCCCTAACCACAATCTTCAATACATCCCTTGAAACTGGGCAACTACCTGAGATATGGAAGAGAGCAAATGTAGTCCTCATTTTTAAGAAAGGAGACAGAAACGAGGCACTAAACTACAGGCCAGTGTCTCTGACATGTATAGTATGCAAAGTCATAGAGAAAATTATCTGGAGGAGAGTGGTGGAGTACCTGGAATAGAACAAGATTATAAATGACAACCAGCATGGATTCATGGAAGGCAAATCCTGTGTCACAAACCTTCTACAGTTTCATGACAAGGTAACAGAAGTAAGACACGAGAGACAGGGGTGGGTGGATTGCATTTTCCTGAACTGCAGGAAGGCCTTCAACACAGTTCCTCACAAGAGATTAGTGCAGAAGCTGGAGGATCAGGTGCATATAACAGGGAGGACACTGCAATGGATCTGAGAATACCTGACAGGGAGGCAACAACGAATCATGGTATGTGATGAGGTATCACAGTGGGTGCCTGTGATGAGCAGGGTCCCACAGGGGTTAGTTCTAGGACCAGTGCTATTTTTCATATATGTGAATGACATGATGAAAGGATAGACTCTGAAGTGTCCCTATTTGCAGATGATGTGAAGTTGATAAGAAGAATGAAATCGGATGAGGATCAGGCAGGACTACAAAGTGACCTGAATAGACTGGACATGTAGTCCAGCAACTGGCTTCTCGAATTCAACCCTGCAAAATGCAAAGTCATGAAGATTGGGGAAGGGCAAAGAAGACCGCAGACAGAGTATAGGCTAGGTGGACAAAGACTACAGACCTCACTCAAGGAGAAAGATCTTGGGGTGACCATAACACCGAGCACGTCTCTGAAGGCACATATCAACCAGATAACTGCTGCAGCATATGGGCACCTGGCAAACCTGAGAAGAGCATTCCGATACCTTAATAAGGAATCATTCAAGACACTGTACACTGTGTACGTTAGGCCCATACTGGAGTATGCAGCACCAGTTTGGAACCCACACCTGGTCAAGCACGTCAAGAAGTTAGAGAAAGTACAAATGTTTGCAACAAGGCTAGTTCCAGAGCTCAGGGAAAGTCCTATGATGAAAGGTTGAGGGAAATCGGACTGACAACACTGGAGGACAGAAGGATCAGGGGAGATATGATTGTCAGCATAGTTGCTGATCCTCATGTATATGTATATGTTATCTGAGTATCATAGTGCCATCCCTTTGTTTTACATACACGACCCTTTGCTAGGCCCAGTGACTAGTTTGTGTGATGTCAAGTGATGCCACATGAGAGCATGGGATGCGCTCATCGGCCTCAGTTCCCTGTAGGCCTAGCAGGCGACCGGATAGGCAGTTTGGGCTCTCCCTTATTACAGTCTGCAAAATAAGCGTTAACACCCAACGACTTGTGTTTAACTCCAACCATCAAATCTCCACGAACCCTCACAACAATTGGTGCCAGCGGTGTGGGCATATAATTGTTAATTACGCCAATGTACGGAGATTTCTTTCGACCAGCATGATGGACATTTTGTGTCACCAGCAGCCAGACCTCACAGCAGCTACCCGAGCAAGCGTCCACCAGCCTATTTGTTTCCTGCTTAACGGTCAGTCCTTGTGTCTTCTTTGCTTATTTGCATTACTTTTGAGGGGTTGACCCGAGTTTCCAAATTAGGCCAAGCCACCAAGCCAGTCTGTGGGGGGAAATCCAACCCTACACCATCCAGCCTATCTTAAGTACCAGCCTTGCCTGCTAGCCAGCTTGTCACCCCTGCTGTGCTCATCGTTACAAGTTCTCAAGCCAGTCTGTGTGATGGGTTAAGACAGTCAAGCTAGCAGCCAACTAACCCAGGTGACTTAACCCAGAATGCAAGCAAGCCACGTGGGTACAGCCTTCACTGTCACTTTGTGCTTCCAGTTCAAGCTGTTCTGTGTGTTTTACCATCACTGTGGTGTCATGGTATTTTGTGGGTTTTTAAGCCTTAGGCTTAAATATTTTCATGCCTAGTGTGGCTGTCACGTGGGCTTATGCCGCTTATCCCATCCTGGAGGCCTAGTCACCACGCGGCGTTCCACCGCGCTGTCGTGGGGGTTTCGGTAGGAGATATGATGGATAAGGTAAACTCACTTGTTGGATGGTAACGATATGTATTGTCAGACTGTGGTAAGAGGTGGGAGCCCAGGCCTGCCTTGTTCTGCCTGCTTGTATGTCTATCTGTGGAATGAGGATGAGGCAGCATCTCTCACTCACTCATGCTGTATCCCGTGATGTCATACAGTCACTAAGCCTAAGGATCTTCTATATAAACACATGGATGGTGCTATGATACTCAACTAATCTATACAACACATATAAGAGGATCAGCAACTGTGTTGACAGCGCTGCCTCACTTACCCATACCCACCTCTGTTTTTTGAACCCTTAGAACGGGTTCTAGCACCTTATTTTAAGGACCACATAGGGGGTCAAGACGAAAGATTGTTCCTTCGACCCTGTGCGCCTATGTAAAAGCCTCCTGTGTGAGTCTATCATCGATTTAAGTGCAAAAACTTCGAGAATTCGCGAGGTAGTGGAGTGCTGCACAAGCTACTACCAACCTTCCTCTACCTCCCATCACTAGTCTCATTCTCCACCAACATCGCTACAGTGACAATATGCTTTTTTATAGAGACATTTGCCAGTGATTTCTTAGTGACATTCAGTGACTCTTTATTAGACTGTGTTCATCATATCTTGTTTGCAATATTTTTTTTTCTTCTTTCTTCAGTGTTTAAATTTTCGTGCTTTATTTTTATGTCTGTTGTGTTATGCTCATTTCTTTTATATATGAGAAGTAAGTACTTTTCAGTTTTTCCCTGTTGTGTGCAATATATAAGTAGTATAAACTTGTGTTTACACTTCACAATTATCTTGTGTTCACAGTATTGTGTTTCTTGCCTAGTAATTTATGCAGTGAAGTAATTCAGTAACTGTTATCTTATATTCTGCATCACAACTCAGTGTTGTCTCAGTTATTTTTTTCTCTCCCAGTGTTTGTGTCCTTGCTGATTTTTTTTTTTTATTCATTCATTTGCCATTTTTTCTGTGTGTTGAACATTCTTGTGTTAATTCTTTTCATTTAGCCAGTATCTAATTTGTCTTATCTCCACAGACAACAGTGCCATTATTTTGTTTGAAGCAAGACAACTATTTTCCAATTTTTGTCACCCCAAGCTTCATTGCAAGAAAATTCTCATAGTATTGTACATATATTAATGTGTTGTGTTCCTGCCTTATAGTGAGTGTTAACCTTTCTTTGTTTTGTATTTTTTGCCCTTTATTATTTTTCATATTTCATTGAACAAATTCACTCTTAGTGCAATTTTTAACTTTTTTTTAAAGTAAATCATTCTTTTGCTTGTTAAGTGTTGCTTAAGCTGCAGTTAAGAGTTAAAGTGTTCAATCAGTTCATTCCTTGATCATTTTTTTTGTTTTGTAAACTGCATTTTCTTGTGTGCAATTTTTTTTATTATTGTAGTATTGACTCACTTGCAATGATTCTCATGTAAATATTGTGCTACCATTAAATTTTTCTTTCAGAAATTTTTTTTATGTAGTGTTGTGCAGTACTTTTGATTAGTATTTGTTATTTGCAATATTGCTACAGTTTGTTTCAGTGCAATATTTTGTGATTTCAGTTTTATATTTCTTGCTTTGTTCATAATATTTTATTCTTTGTGTGTCACTTTAATTTTTTTTAGAGAATTGCTTTCCCAGTCTATTTTAATTTTGCACAAGATTTATTGATTTAATTTTTATCATTTTTATTTGATTCATTTATTGTTGAATTTCTTTATTGAACTGAGAGTAAAGACAACTCACTGTGCCATTAATTCAATTTAAAGTAAATTTGAGTAAATTTAATTTGAGTAAAGTACAATTTTTCTTGATTTTCGAAGTGTTGCTCATACAGTTCAGTAATTTTTTTTATGTGAGTTTCCCTTTTTACAGTGTGATTTGTAATTTTTCTTTAACTTATGCAAAAGTTAAGCATTTCCCCCTTTTTCAGCTTTACTGAAACATATACCCTTCTTTTTATTCTCACTTTTTGCCCTTTGATAATTTCCCTGAGAAAATTCCCATCATTTTTGTTTGCTTATTTAGGTATCAGCCAGTCAAAGTCAAAAATCAGTCCACAGTATCAATACCCCCTTACTGACTAAAAACAATACCTAGCCCTTGACCCCAAATGTTTTTGTTTAAACATCTTTATCGAGATTTGTTAAGGGTGCTGTAAAATGTGAAGTTCAAAAATTCCTATAGATCCTGAATTCTTATTAACGTAGCCGAGCGGTCAGGCAATAATACGTCACTCCTGTCGGAATCCAGCCACAATATCGTGCACGCGGGAAAATAGTGAAGTTACCTTGGTTTTCAAGGAACCTCAGCAACCCGGGTGCTGAGACTACTATCCCTGCGATGGCATTTTTTCAAGTTTTCCGTTCCTTCCCAGGACGCTTTGTGAAAAACATACTTGCAGGAGTTATGCCATCTCTTGCTGGTCACAAGCCGTTGCAGAAAGACGTTCGTGGCTAGTGTACTCACTCGAGTGTTGTTGTTCCTTGTGTTCCAAGGTGATGCCATCCTCGTTGACAGTAATTCGGCAATGTAAAAAGTATTTCTTCTCATAGAGTATCGGGCCGGGGAAATAGCCTAGTGAGGGGGGAAAACCATACAAGTTTTAAGGCGAGGAAAGATAAAGCTCATGGGCGGGGAGAGAGAGGACCTAGACAATCATGAAGAGACGGGCCAGGAGCTATGAATCACCCCTGCAATCACAAATAGGAAAACACGTACACACACCACACACACACACCACACACACACAAAACACACACCACACACAAAAGGGGAAAAAGAAGACCGCAGACAGAGTATAGCTAGGGGCCCAACACGGGAACCCCCTCGCTAAAGGGAAAAAGATCTTGGGGACCATAACACGAGCACTGAGCACATAAACCACATAACTGCTGAGCAAGGGGCGCCTGGCAAACCTGAATTAGAAATCTGATACCTAAGTAAGGAATTTTTTCAAGACACTGACACGTGTACGTCACCCTACTGGAGTATGCAGCCCAATCGGGAAACCCCCCACCGGTCAACCACGTTAAAAAATTAAAAAAGTTAAAGGTTTGCGATAAGGTTAGTTTAGAGCAAAGGGGGTATGTCCTAGGGAAAAAAGGAAAGGGGAAAAATCGGCCTGACGAAACGGAGGACAGGAGGGATAGGGGAGACATGAAAACATACAAAAACGCGTGAATAGAAAAGGGTGGACAGAGCAAGATTTTCCAGAGAGGGCCACAAAACCAGGATCACCCCGGGGAAGCTGAAGACTCGATGAGTCCAGGGATTTGGGAACTTTTTTCTCAGTCATAGAGTGGTCGGAAAGTGGAACATCTGGAAAAGCAATGAAAGTGGAGGCGGGAAACCCTACAATTTTAAAAAGACGACTATGATAAAGCCTCGTGGAGCAGGGAAGAGAGGACCTAGAGCGTTAGTGAAGAGGGGGGGCCGGGAGCTGAGTCTCGACCCCTGCAACAAAATTTAGGTGAGTACACACACAAAACCAAAAACACACAACCAAACATAGGGTTAGCAAAGTCCCACGAATTTAAGATGGCTTTCAAAAATCGAACGAATCATTACGGAACCCCCTACAACATATAGAAGCTTGTCTTCGATACACACACCAGATAAAAACCCACGTCTGGGGAAAAAAAGTTTTTAAATTTTGCCCCCGAAGTGCTAGTTTATTTGTACCCATACCCACCGAGAGGGTAGCACAAGAGCCTTGGAACACAAAAGGCTAAAACTGGGCCACACAAGGTTAAAGGGGTACACCCGGGATTTATATCTAAAGTAACAAGCAAATTTGGGAGATTTGCTTAATATTTTGTATCTTATTTTCATTAACAAGATATTTTGCCTTTACAAAGATTGTTATACTATCTACTCTATTTCATCAATAAGTGGAAAATTTAAAGCACATATGTTCAAGAAAAGGACCACAACCGGGCCCACTACCTTGCATTTAGTTTGACATCACTGTGTGTCTGCCCAAAATGCCAGAATACTTGTAACCACCTAATCCCGGCCCCACTACATTATCATCTGTTTTTCATTGCGAGGTTTTTCCATAAACATACTTTTCTCGTTCATGTTTCAAGTGGGTTATAATCTACTCAGGGTTCAAAAGCATTCCATAACAATCCCGTTTTCAATATTTTTGATCTCTCCTATATTACTCTAAGAAGACACAGAACGCCAATTTTATATTCTCATTTTCCTTCAGGTACTTTTATTTGGTCTGAGAAACATGTTTAAAAAACTGTGGAAAGTACAGACGAAACCAAAAAGGTTTGGTTCATATTTTTCAGACAACGGAACAATGCTCTTCTCCAACTGAGGGACTGACCACCTCAAAAAATTTTAAGGGTGATGGCTGATTTCACTCTTCAAGTATCTTCTGCTTCTATCAAATTTTTTTTGTAAATCGACTGAAGAACCTACTTGTAGGGGGAAAAGTTTCGAATAAAGATACCTAACTGTTCATATTGGCTTACCAACAACGTCGGTATTTTATACCATTTTAAAATTTTAAATGTCGTTTTGATAAGGACCTGCCTTTTGTATGCCAAAAGGGCCCTTCTGAGTTTTCCTACATTCTTATGTTCTTATTTTTTGATTATGGGGCTGAGCTGTGAAGAGAGGCAAATGGAATTGATTCAACGACGTTGGTGGATAAAGAACCAGGGGGGCATATGATAAAAAGTCAAAATACTAACTAAAATTTTTTAACAATTACGCTAGTGTGTTATTCACCCTGTTCCTCTTATTAATAGTGTAGCATAAGCATAGGATGCCCAAAATTCCTATGAATTAGGGTTCCCCTGGTGGGTTGGTAGCCACTCGCTACCCCTGAGTCCATTTCTCGATCCCGGGATAGATGGAAAACATCTGGGGTTTTTTTCCTTTAAGACACCTTGTTTTCATTCCCTTTTGCAGCAAATAGGGACCTGGTGTTAACGACTGATGTGGGTCCATCCCGGGGACAAAAAAACCTAAGTTGCCCCCAAAAAGCTGCATAAGAAGAGGGTTTCTATATAGTAAACATTGGCGTCTATGGTATTAAAAGCGGGATCTGTACTTGTAGAAAAAAAGATTATGATTATTATTTTTGTAGGGCTCCAAAAGGGACGACACCTGGATATGTCCGTTTTTCCAGCATTCAAGGAACGCTTATTTTTTCCCCACAAAAAATTCTTTGAAAGCCTTAGCCTTAATCTCAAGATCGGTCAAGGTTAGGGCATTGTGTTACACTTTAGCAGTTTTTACAACGTTAAAAATTTCCACGCTGGGGAAACATCCTTTAATGCCACATGCTGGTGCCCTTATTGCCGGAAAAACTTATCAAAAATTTATCTTCCCTGTCATCCAGCAAAATTTTTAATATTTACTTAAAATGTCCGGAGTTATTTTTTTATTAAGAAGGTATTCTGATACATCACGTAAGTTATTATTTTACCAGGCTGCTAACCGGTGATTGACCAGGCTGTGAACTGGTGATTTACCAGGCTGTGAAGTGGGGATTTATCAGGCTGTGAAGTGGGGATTCATCAGGCTGTGGAATGGGGGGTTTCCAGGGTGTGAACCGGGGATTTACCAGGCTGTGAACCGGGGATTTTAGTGGTCATGTGTGAAGGTGCTATGGATAAAATGGAGTGTGATAGTAATTACTGTGAAAATAACTACACTGTGAGAGCAACTACTGTGATAGTAGCTATTCGGTGATAGGAACTATTGTAACAGTAATTTAGTGATAGTAACTACTCTGTGATAGTAACTACTATGATAGTAACTATTCTGTGATAGTAACTACTATTCTGTGATAATACTATTCTGTGATACTAACTACTTTGACAGTAACTACTGTGATAATAACTATTGTGACAGTAACTACTGTGATAATAACTACTGTGACAGTAACTACTGTGGTAATAACTACTGTGAGAGTAACTACTCTGTGACAGTAACTACTGTGATAGTAACTACTGTGAGAGTAATTACTGTGATAATAACTACTATGATAGTAACTACTATGATAGTAACTACTGCGATAGTAACTACTGTGATAGTAACTACTGTGATAGTAACTACAATGTGATAGTAACTACTCTGTGATAGTCACTACTGAGATAGGAACTACTCTGTGATACTAACTACTGTGGTAGTAACTGTGGTGATAGTAACTACTATGTGACAGTAACTACTCTGTGATAGTCACTACAGTGATAGTCACTACTATGCTAGTAAGTACTGTGATAATAACAAATGTTATAGTGACTACTGTGATAGTAACTAGTGTGGTAGTAACTGCTGTGATAATAACTGTGACAGTAACTACTATGATAGTAACTACTGTGATAGTAACTACTGTGATAATAACTGTGGTAGTAACTACTCTGTGATAGTCACTACTCTGTGATAGTAACTACTCTGTGATAGTAACTACTCTGTGATAGTAATTACTGTGATAGTAACTACTGTAATAGTAACTACTGTGATTGTAACTGTGATAGTACTACTCTCTGATAGTAACTACTGTGATAGTAACTACTCTGTGGCATTAACTTCTGTGATAGTAACTACTCTTGTGAAATTAACTACTCTGTGATAGTAACTACTTTGTGATAGTAACTACTCTGTGATAGTAAATACTTTGTGACAGTAACTACTCTGTGATAGTAACTCGTGTGATAGTAACTGCTGTGATAATAACTGTGATAGTAACTACTATGATAGTAACTACTGCGATAGTAACTACTGTGATAATAACAACTGTGATAGTAACTACTCTGTGATAGTCACTATGTGATAGTAACTACTGTGATAGTAACTACTCTGTGATAGTAACTACTGTGATAGTAACTACTGTGATAGTAACTACTGTAATAGTAACTACTGTGATAGTAACTACTGTGATAGTACTACTCTCTGATAGTAACTACTGTGATAGTAAGTACTCTGTGGCATTAACTTCTGTGATAGTAACTACTCTGTGATATTAACTACTCTGTGATAGTAACTACTTTGTGATAGTAACTACTCTGTGATAGTAACTACTTTGTGACAGTAACTACTCTGTGATAGTAACCACTGTGATAGTAACTACTCTGATAGTAACTACTGTGAGAGTAATTACTGAGATAATAACTACTGTGATAGTAGCTACTCTTACAGTAACTACTGCGATAGTAACTACTGTGATAGTAACTACTGTGTGATAGCAACTACTGTGATATTAACTACTCTGTGATGGTAACTACTCTATGACAGTAACTACTGTGATAGTAACTACTCTGTGATATTAACGTCTGTGATAGAAACTACTCTGTGATAGTAACTACGCTGTGATAGTAACTACTCTGTGATAGTAACTACTTTGTGATAGTAACTACTCTGTGAAAGTGACTACTCTGTGATAGTAACTACTTTGTGATAGTAACTACTGTGACAGCAACTACTATGTGATAGTAACTACTCTGTGATAGTAACTTCCGTGATAGTAGTTACTCTATGATAGTAACTACTGTCACAGTAACTACTGTGATAGTAGCTACTGTGAGAGTAACTTCCGTGATAGTAACTACTCTGTGAGAGTAGCTACTGTGATAGCAACTACTGTGATAGCAACTACTCTGTGATAGTAACTTCTCTGTGATAGTAACTACTCTGATAGTAACTAATCTATGATAGTAACTACTGTAATAGTAACTATTGTGATAGTAACTACTGAGATAGTAACTACTCTGTGATAGTAACTACTGTGATAGTAACTATTCTGTGATAGTAACTTCTCTGTGATAGTAACTACTGTGAAAATAAATACTGTGATAGTAACTACTGAGATAGTAACTACTCTGTGATAGTAACTATTGCGACAGTAAAAATTATGTGATAGTAACTTCTCTGTGATAGTAACTACTGTGATAATACTGTGATAGTAACTACTGAGATAATAATTACTCTGTGATAGTAACTACTGTGATAGTAACTACTCTGTGATAACTATTGTGATAATTGCTGTGATAGTAACTACTCTGTGATAGAAATTACTGTTATAGTCACTACTGTGACAGTAACTACTATGATAGAAATTACTGTGATAGTAACTATTGTGATAGTCACTACTGTGCTAGTAACTACTGTGATAATAACAACTGTGATAATAACTACTGTGATAGTAACTAGTGTGATAGTAACTGCTGTGATAATAACAACTGTGATAGTAACTACTGTGATAGTAACTACTATGATAGTAACTACTGTGATAATAACAACTGTAATACTCTGTGATAGTCACTACTCTGTGACAGTAACTATTCTGTGATAGAACTACTGTGATAGTAACTACTGTGATAGTAACTACTGTGATAGTAACATCTGTGATAGTACAACTCTGTGATAGTAACTACTCTGTGATATTAATTTCTGTGATAGTAACTACTCTGTGATAGTAACTACTCTGTGATAGTAACTACTCCGTGATATTAACTTCTGTGATAGTAACTACTCTGTGATAGTAACTACTCTGTGATAGTAACTACTCTGTGACAGTAATTTCTCTGTGATATTTACTTCTGTGACACTAACTACTCTTTGCTGGTAACTTCTATATGATAGTAGCTACTCTGTGATAGTAATTACTGTCATAGTAACTACTGTGATAGTAATTACTGTGATAGTAACTTCTGTGATAGTAGCTACTCTGTGATAGTAACTACTGTGACAGTAACTACTCTGTGATAGCAACTACTCTGTGATAGTAACTACTGTGATAGTAACTTCTGTGATAGTAACTACTGTGATAGTAACTACTCTGTGATAGTAATTACTGTGATAGTAACTACTCCGTGATAGTAATTACTGTGATAGTAACTACTCTGTGAAAGTAACTACTCTGTGATAGTAACTACTGTGATAGTAACTACTCTGTGACAGTAACTACTGTGATAGTAACTACTGAGATGGTAAGTACTGAGATAGTAACTACTGTGATAGTAACTACTGAGATAGTAACTACTGAGACAGTAACTACTGAGATAGTAGCTACTGAGATAGTAACTACTGTGATAGTAACTAATGAGATAGTAACTAGTGAGACACAGCCATATATGAAATTCTAACCTCCCACCCACTCGAACCACCTCCTACACACTCCGTCCACCTCCTACCGACTCGGCCCACCGACCACCCACTCGGCCCACCGCACACCCACTCTACCCACATTCCACCATCTCGACCACCCACTTGATCACCGTCCCACCCTACGCATGCAACTCGACGCATTGGTCACTACTCACCCACCTGTTGAACTATACTGCCCACCCACTCGACAGCCCACTCTCCTGCTCGACAGCCCACCCCGCCCACGCATCAGCCCTCATGCCCACTTAACATGAATCAGAGGGAGGGAGGAGCAATACAAGGCACCGTAAGGACTATATGTGTGAGGGGCATTATGGGACCATCAACCTTACATGCTGGGAACACTTAGTGTTGCATAGCATTTTACTACTGCTGTTCCTGCCCGCTATCTATGTAAATTTTCTGGCATAACGCGATCCATGACCTCTGGTGCACAGTGCCAGGCACTGGTGCACAGTGCCAGGCTCCAGTTCACAATGCCAGTCTCTGGTACACAGTAAAAGGGTCTGGTGCACAATGGCAGGCATTGGTGCATAGTGCCAGGCACTGGTACACAGTGCCAGGCTCTGGTGCACAGTGGCAGACACTGGTACACAGTGCCAGGCTCTAATGCACAATGCCAGGCTCTGGTACACAGTGCCTGGGTCTGGTGCATAGTGGCAGGAATTGGTGCATAGTGCCAGGCACTGGTACACAGTGCCAGGCTCTGGTGCACGGTGGCAGACACTGGTACAAGGTGCTAGGCTCTGGTGCGCAGTGGCAGGCTCTGGTGCATAGTGCCAGGCACTGGTACACAGTGCCAGGCTCTGGTACACAGTCCTAGGCTCTGGTGCACAGTGGCAGACACTGGTACACAGTGCCAGGCTCTGGTGCACAGTGGCAGACACTGGTGCATAGTGTCAGGCTCTGGTGCACAATACCAGGCTCTTGTGCACAGAGATAGGCTGTTCAGGGAGAGGTGAAATTGTACAACACTGGTCGACATGACCACACTGGTCGTCATGAACAAACTGGTCATCATGAACACACTGGTCATGAACAAACTGGTCGTCATGACAACACCGGTCGTCATGACCACACTGGTCGTCATGAACACACTAGTCGTCATAACAACACCAGTCATGACAACACTGGGCACCATGAACACACTGGTCATGAACACACTGGTCGTCATGACAACACCGGTCGTCATGACCACACTGGTCGTCATGAACACACTGGTCGTCATGACAACACCGGTCGTCATGACAACACTGGTGTCAGCATAGTTGCTGATCCCTGTGTTATATAGCATAGCATATTAGTATCATCCATGTGCTTTAGATAGGAGATCCCTTGTAGGCCTGTGACTTTGTGTGATGTCACGGGATGCGCATGTGTAGGCTCGTACCTCTGCCTCCCCCTCACTCGGCGTAGACACATAGGCGAAGACAGGCACGGCACTGGGCTCCATTTCCCATCATCACAGTCTGACAATATATCGTTACCATCCAACAAGTGTGTCTACCTTCAACCCTCGATATCTCCATTTAAGAACCCCTACGATAAATGGTGGCAACGGAGGGCCAGCAATTCTGACGATTACAGCGATTTCTGGAGATTTCTTTCGACCAGCAAGACGGCCATTTCATGTCCCCAGTAGGCCTACCGAGGTTAACGCCAGCCAGCTACCTCAAGCCAGTTCTCCCGCCCAAGCTCCTACCAGCTTCTACACCATTCACTGGTCAGTCTCTTTGTATTAGTGTTTATCTGCTTATTTGCATCACTCCCGAGGGGTTGACCCAAGTTTGCAAAATAAGCCAGCTTCCAGTCTGTGGTGGGGGAGTCAGAACAACGGAGTCCTAGTCCAGCCTAACCTACCCCATCCAATTATTTTGCCTGCCAAGCCAGCTTTCTACCCCTGCTGTGCTCATCGTGAGAAGTTATCAAGCTATTCTGTGTGAAGGGTTAAGATAAGCCAGCTAGCAACTAACCCAGGTGTCTTACCCTAATACTCAAGCAAGCCACGTGAGTAGTCTTCATCGCTTGTGATTCAAGCTCCAAGTCATTCTGAGTGCTCTTTTTCAACCCTGTGGTGTTGTGGTAATTCGTGGGTTTGTTTTTAAGCCAGTCGGCTTAGAATTATCTTCGCGGCAGTGTGGCTGTTCTCAGTGAGGCTTACGCCGTTCAACCCATATGCCCAGCCACCCACGACCACGTGTGTCACACCATTGCCGGTCTCAGCCCTGTTAACCCACAAACCCAACTACACTCACCACGCGGCCTCAGACGCCTCACTCAGCCATTACCCACTCACCTAACTTCTTCAGTGTTTTGGTGAACTAGTAAGGGTTGTAGCACCATATTTTAAGGACCACATAGGGGGTCAAGAGCTAGAGTGTGTTTTGTGCCACCGTTAAAAGCCTCCTGTGTGTGTCTCTCGTCGATGTAAGCGCAATTCTACGATCACGTGTGCAGAGGACAGCAGCAAGACGACATAAACAATCCTCCAACCTTCCTCCATCAACCTCATTCTTCACCAAGTCGTTACAGAGATAATATTTTTTTTTCATAGAGACATTTCCGAGTGTTGAGACATTTCTTTTGTGTTTCCAGTGATTTTTCTCTTAGTGACATTCAGTGACTCTTGATCAGACTCAGTGTTTATCATGTACTGATTGCAATATTCTTTTTTTCTCTTCTTAATTCAGTGTTAATTTTTGTGCTATTATTTCATGTCTGTTGTGTTGTGTTTCTTTTTTTTATATACTTGAATTAAGTACCTTAGTGTTTTTCCTTCAGAATCACCTTGTGTTCTCAGTATTCCAGTGAAGTATTTCAGTAAATTTTTCACCTCATATTCTGCATCACAACTCAGTGTTGTCTGTTATAATTTTTTTTTCTTCCCAGCTTTTGTGTATTTTTGTTTTTTTCCCTGTGTGTTGAACATTCTTGTGTTCCTATTCTTTCATTTAGTCAGTGTCTAATTTGTCTTATTTCCACAGACAATAGTGCCATTATTTTTGTGCAAGCAAGAAATCATTTTTACAAAATTTTTCACACATCAAGTTTCATTGCAAGAAAATTCTAGTACTGTGTTTATGTTGATGTGTTGTATTCTGCATCACTGTAAGTGTTCAAACTTTTTTTGTTATGTGTTTTAGTACCTATTATTTTTCATGTTTCATTGAACAAATTCACTCTTAGTGCAATTTTTAAGTTCTTCTTTTAGAGTAAATTGTTCTTTTGCTTGTTAAGTGTTGCTTGAGTGCAGTTAAGAGTTAAAGTGTTCATTCCTTGATATATTTCTTTTCTTGTGTGTGTAATAATTTTTATTATTACACATTGACTCATTTTGCTATAATTCTTGTGCAAATATTGAGTTGCAGTTTCTTATGCTCTGTTCTGTGCATAATATTTTATTCTTTGTATGCCATTTTATTCCTTTTTTAGTGAATTGTTTTTGCTCAGTTTTCTTAATTGTGCACAAGATTTATTGAGTCCATTTTAATATTTTTTCTTTTTGATTGATTTATCATTTTGTTGTGTATTTCCCTGTTGCATTGAAAGTAAAGACAACTCACTGTGCCATTCATTCAATTTAAAGTAAAAGTTGAACAAATCAGTTTTGAGTAAAGTACAAGTTCTCTTGATTTTCAAAGTGTTGTTCATTAAGTTGAATATTTTTCTTGTGTGAGTTCTTTGCTTACTGTGTAACCTGTCAACTTTTAATTACTTATGCAGAATAGTTAAGCATTTTTTTTCCCCATTTAAGTCAACTGTGTTGTGTGTTCCTCAGTTACCATTTTCTTTTGTTTCTCTAAAGTCTTGTTTTACATTTTGCAAATATGTCTCAAGTTTCTCAAGCGATGCTCAGCACATGCTGCTAGTACAACCATTAATTTGTCAGCCCAAAATTCGAGTAACCCCTTATCAAACGATAGACATACTCAGACTTTTAGCCTGCGTAATTTCAGTCGTGATCCGTATGATGCTATGCCATTGTTCAATGGTGACCCAGACAACCTTGAAGGTTGGTTTACCGCAGTAGAGCCAGAGCTAATGCTTCAGTGATGGTTTTTCCATCTGAGAGTTGTTTAATAAGTATCGGAAAGGAGAGTCTAGCCCGTTCTCCAGCAGCCTCAAATGTATTTAACTTAATTCGTATGAAGGACTTCCAAGATCTAACCAGGTGGCAAGATTATGAACAGTTAATTCGCAATTATCTTGAACCGGTGCGAGAAACCGATCCGTTCGTTGTTCTCAAAGAATTAGTTTGCACAGCTCGGAGACCAGAAGAGTCATTAGATGAGTTTGCTCTTCGTCTTAATAACCTAATGTCCTCATTTGTTAAAGCAGGTCAAAATTCCAGGTACCTTAAAGATAACGATAAACCAGCCCTTGATGGGTTTGCCAAATTAGCTGCATTTGGAGTTATTAAACAACTAATGCCACCGACATCTAGGAAAGAGGGAAATTATTTCCAAGTAAAAGTAGGCCTTAGACAAGGATGTGTGATGTCACCGTGGTTGTTTAATATATTTATAGATGGGGTTGTAAGAGAAGTAAATGCGAGGGTCTTGGCAAGAGGCGTGGAGTTAAAAGATAAAGAATCACACACAAAGTGGGAGTTGTCACAGCTGCTCTTTGGGCTGTGACATGTCTTGGGAGTTTTGGGAAGGGAAAAAGTTGCAGTGATTGGTGGATAAATTTTGGGTAGGGTGTGCAAAAAAAGGGAAAATTTAAAAAGGGGGAAATACAGGAAAGATAAGGTTATGAGGATAAAAAAAAGGGATTAGGTGATGAAAAAATTGAATATCAGATTGGTGGAGGGGAAAGGAATTGGAGGGGGTGAATTTTATTAAGATATTTGGGAGTGGACGTGTAAAGGATTGGGGTTATGAAAGATGGGGGTAAAAATCATAAAATTTTATGGGGGGGAAAAAAAAGGGGTAAAGTGGTGCACTTGGGGATTTCTGTGGAGAAAAAGGGAATTTTTTGCCCTTGGAGGCAAAAAGGGGGAATGTATGAGGTATAGTTTTACCAAGCTTTTATTTGGGTGGAACAGGGTGATGAATGTTGCAGCGGGGGAGAAGGCTGGCGGCATTTTAAAGGATGTCATGCCCTGAGGGAAAATGTGTGGTGTAAATTTAAAATTGCGAGAAATTCGTGTTTGGAAAGTTAAGGAGGAGGTGCGGGATTCCCCAAAAACTTTTTTGCCCAAAGAGGGCTGGGGGAAATGGGTTGTTTGAGGTGGTTGGGGAAAAAAAATTTTTAGAGAGAAGGGAAAGGAAAACAGAATGATTCAAGAGTGTTTTCGTTTTGAGGGGGAAGGAAGGGGGGGGGGTAGGGGTCGGCCTGGGAAAAAGGTTGGAGAGAGGGGGTAAAAGGGGGGGTTTTGTGTGTGAGGGGCTTGGCCCTTCCGCAGGCTTGCGGTTGAGCGGGGTTTGATAGGAAAAAATAAAGGATACAAATGGTTTTTAATCTTAAATGTGTTGGGGGTTGTGAGCAAATTTAACATTTAGGGAAGGGGTTAAAGGGAAAAGGCGGGCCCGGACTTGAGCCCCTTTGGGGAGGGGAAAAATAACAGTTCCCTGCACTCTGAAGGAAAGGGGTTTTTAATGTTCCCATTTTTTAAAAACTGTAGTGTAAAGCCCCCCTTTGGCAAGACATTTGATGGAGTGAATGATGGGGGAAAATTTTTTTTTTTTTTTTGGGCCCCCCCTTGCCTTGGGGGGGAAATGGGCCCCGTGTGTAAAATAAAAAAAATTAGGAAAGGTGAAACAATTAAAAGTCCGCTAGATGCTATTTGGGGACCGTTTGGCACTCTTTTTCCTTTTGTAAAAAATTTGTGCCCCGGGGGAAATTTTCCCTTATCTTTAAGTTTTTAAAAAACCAAACCCCTTTTTAAAATTCCGGGTACCCCCTTTTTTAGTTTGTGCCACTCCCAAAAACTCCCAACCTTAATCACTTGCGTCCATAAAAAAAGCAAATGTTAAGAGCCATCATTTCCCGTAGCCCCCGTAGTGTACAGTCCCCAACAGTCAAAGGTTTGCTACAATTTTTGGTTACCGTGGCCATATTGGGTATAATTGGGGATGACCCGTCACCCTTTAAAAAGCATCGTACGATGATGGGGTACCCCGTCAGATCTTCCCTACTGTACTTTTATAGAATACATGGGCATGACACATCTGAGTGCAATGTCCCCTTTACAACCTTCAGTACTCTAGGTCTTTCGGGTGGCAGTTCAACCGCAGAACCCGTAGAGGAAAAACAGACATTGTGGTTCTCAAAATAACCAGAACCAGGCTCATTTTCCAATTCGGGGGAATTCAAGCGCCCCAGTCAAACGTCCCATGGTGACTGTAGGTGATAATGAGTACTCCATCCCGTTCACAATTCCTTTGAAGCCTTAAGCAAGTCTCGAGAATGACAATCCTGCTGATGATGTTGCTTCACACGTCTCTGACGTAGAGGAATTTGGGGAAATGAAGTAGAAAATGCCTTCTCGATGACAACCCCACCTTTCTGTTGCATATAACTCCAAACGTAACGATGGGTCCATTAGTACAAGCTTCTGTCCATAATGCCCCCCGTTCATGTGTTCATGGACTCTGGTGCGCAAATTAATATAAATTAGGTCTAGCTTGTTTAAAGAGAAGCAGTTACGCCCGTGTCCTCCTCGTTGAACCAATTTACTGTAACCTCCCTTAGTGGAGTAGCTGGTTCTCTTCTGCGAGTCCGAGGTCAGACTTTGCTCACCTTTACTACCCAAGGAAGAGATTTTAAACTGCTGCTTTTTTGTTGTCGACCAGTTACTTTCCCTGGTGCCCTTTTCTGCTGGATTTGCTTCCATGCGAGACTTCGCATTGTGCCCGACCCGTACCAATGGCATGCCCAAATTGACGACTTGATCGTTCCATTCTGGGGTTACCAGCTTGGATCAAAAAAATCTGTCATACTGCTGCAGAGTATGATGTACGCATTAAGTCCTTTTTAAGCCAATGCATTCTCCCAGTAGCGTAAACCCAAGCGGTCAGGCACTGGGTAATTCTGTCACTCCATCTGTGTTCCACCTATACCTTCAGACTGCAGGATAGTGTTCCATTGCCTCAAGTGTCCGAGGACACTCAGACTGCCTTGAGTGCACAAACCTATCCCTGCAATGACTGCTAGTTCGATAGTAGTTTTTCCACAGGGGATGCCCTTTTCAGAAAACGATTACTTGAAACTAGTAATGCCATCTCTTGTTGATGTCACATGCCGTCTGCAAGAAAGACGTCTCTGTTGCAGCTAGTGCCTCCACTAGATCGTCTGTTGTTGTTCCTAATGTTCCAGAAGGTGATAACGTCCTAGTTGACCCGTGATTCCTGCAAGGTCCAAAAGGGTTTTTTTGTTGAACCTTTCCTTACATATTGTTTAAGAGACAGTAAGGTCATTTACTCCTTGCTACATTTGGGTCACAGTGTTCGTTTAGGGGCCAAATTTAACCAACCTCGTTGACCTAGTTAACTTCCTTCCCCGGTTAAAGAAACAGGATGACGTGCCACCTGACCAGGGGTGGGTTTGCTATTTCTGCATGGAGCCCTTTATCCCCCTCCCGGGATAAAACCCACCAGTTGGGAAAAAAGATTTAAACCCCATGTTTTTCCCAGACAAGTCAAGCGTTTTTTTGACTCTTTTGAACAAAGTCGAAAATGCCTTGCCTTTCCAGGTGGAAGGGGGGGTTTTTAACCCAAAACTTATTGTCCCATCGTATTCCACTTAAACCCGGGGTTATTTGACCTATTTATAACCTGGGGACAAATCCCTCTTTCCCCAAGTTGCTGTCGCGGAGGAACTGATCAATCAAATGCTCTTGATGGAGTTTTTTCCCCTAGCAATTCCCGGGGAATGAAACCCTTGACCCAAGTGCCTAAAAGGACGGCCCCTTGGGGGCCCGGTGATTGACTTTAGGAATTTAAAATGCAAAAAACCTTTTCCAGTTTCACTTCCACTTCCTGTACTAGGTGATTTTTTCAAATTCGGAGTTAACAAAGTTTTTCCTCACCCGGGATTTGGTTAAAAGGGTTTTTTGGCAAGCCCCTCTTCACCGAGGACAGCCAAGTGCTAAATGCTTCTCCACTCCTCCCAAAAACATTTATCACTTCCTCCAAATGGCGTTTGGGATTTTGATCCCCCCCTTTTCATGTTTCTAAAGGGCTCATGCCCTAAAAACTTTAGAGGTTCTTTAGGTAATGCACTTATGGTAAACTTAGATGAATAATTGTATTCTAAAGACGGGGATACCACTTAAAAGCCCGGGTAGTCCCTTGGTAAGTTTGGAAGAACCCCCAATTTTAAAGATCAAACGGTCAAAAATGTCATTTTTTAAAGATCAGAAATTAAGTTTCTTGGTCACTAGTACTCAAGAGGGGTTATAAAACTGCCCAAAAGTAAAGAAATTGCAGTACTAAATTTTTCCAATCCCAAAAAATTGCTGACCCGGGAAAGGGACCCTTTTTGTGGGCTTTTGGGCGGTTTTTTATAGATCTTTCTTGCCAATTTTTTTTCCCTTGTGCCCCACTAACAAATTTTCCCCTTAAAAAGAAAGATGCTCCTTTCGCGGGTTTTTTCCCGTCAAAAAAAGAGCTTTCCCAGACACTAAAAGAAAAGCAAACTCTGCCCAATTTGAAATTTCCGATTTTTTTTAAGGGCCCTTTTTTATCTGACAACTGATGCTAGTTTCAATTGGCATAGGGGGCCTTTAAAAAGCTCAAGACTGATAGAAAAAGTACAACGCAGTTGCTTTTGCTAGCCGGTCCTTATGAAGGCGAACGTAATTATACAGAAAACCGGAGCAAGAAGTTTTAGCAATAGTATGGTTTTTTAAAAGCATTTCCGAGACATTATTTACCAGTAAACCCCGTTCTTTTCTTTGGGCGGGCCCTTTCGCCAAATGATACCTTTATTCCGAACAAACAGCCAAATTGGAAAAAGGGTTTGCCAGATGGGGCCTTGACATCCAAAAAGTTCAAACCCAAATTTTGAAAAATTAACCTGGAAATTTGAATGTAGTGCAGATGCTTTAAAACGCACGTTAGTGTAAATTAAAGCAGATCCTCCATTTACTGTCGGGGATGTCAAAACTGCCCAAAAACAACCCCCATTGGTCTGGGTGATTCAATTCCTGCTCCAGGAAGATCTTATTCTTAGTGAAGCCACCAGCCCCCATTATAAATTTGTAAGGGCCCAAGAATTTACTGTATCGAACAGCCGAGTTGGGTACTCCAAGCAGAAGATTTACCATTAGTAATTCCACAGTCACTGGGAAACGTAGCTTACAGCTAGTTCATATGCACCGGGGTGTTGCACACCCGGGTAGGGCGTTTTTAAAAAAAGCCAGAATGAAATATTTTTGGCCGTGTATGGAAAACTGACATTTCCGAGTATGTTAAAAAAGTAGTTCTGTATAAACATAAAGGAAATTCAAGGGGCCAAACCCCAAATCCAATTTGTCCCCAACCACTACGAACCGGGGAAAGAGTTCCCCTTTGACTTGTTAACCAAATTTTAAAAAATGTTCCCCCCAAAGGCAACAAACACTGTTTTTTTTGGGAGACCATTTCACCAATATTGTTGTTCCTTTTGCTAAGACTGCAGAGACGTAGCTAAAGCGTTAAAGAACGAAAATTTCTGAGGCATACCACCCCAAAAACCTTAGAAACAGAAAATGGAGGTGAATTCTGAAATAAGATTTTTAAAAAATTTTTGTGTATTTTACAAATTCTAAACCACCATTGTTCCTCATCATCCGCTAAAATGGGTTTAGCCCAAAGAACCCAAAAAAAAGGTACTTGATTCCTGAGGCCACTACAACCCCCCTAGTGAAAATTGGGTGAAGTCCCTACCCGTTTCAACGTGCCATAAATTTTGCTTACAAAATTTTCCTAGGGGATACCCCCCAATTTTGCATTGTTGGGGAGAAAGCGTTTTCCCCCATGATTTTTTATATTCCACTCCGAAACATAATTACAACCCTGATGATTTCGTAGCAACTCGTACCAGCATGGCTCAGAGTGTTTTTAGAAGAATCCGTGAAACACTTCATAAATCAACAGCAGAATTTACTAGAGTAACTAATAGCCATGTTAAGCAGTCAAAAGTCAAAGTAGGTTCAAGAGTAATGCTGACAAATTTCAACAAAACATCCAAAATGCCTAAGCTCGATCAAAAGTTTGTCGGACCTTATCGAGTTGTAGAATATATCTCTGGTAATAAGTATAAGGTTAGAGAAATTAGTACGGGCAAGTACAAAGAATCGCATTTAGATCATATGAAATTAGTATGCAATGTTGATGATATGGCTACCCAGACTAATATGACAGATGCTGAAAATCCTCTTGACTCTGTACCCTCTACCTCAGATACTCAGTCAGATACTCAACCTGAATGTCGTTACTCCTTGCGTACTCGACAAGTAATGAGAAACCCACACGTATCTTTTGTAGATACTCGTTTAGATCTCCCTCAGTCAAGGCATGTGTTAGCCATTGCAGAGGAATTCGATCCTCCCAGAGATGATAACCATTCTGCATATGTAAACCTCACCCTCGCAGAATTGGGTTTAAATGTACATAGTCTGTATAACTAGATGTCCGAGATGAAGTAAATTGTCAACTGTTTGTTATTAACTGATTAGTTTTTCAGAAATATTTTTTTTCGTGTTCACGTTCCCTCCGTATTCTGAGATTTGACAGTAATAGTCTGAGTGCACCAGATGCTTTTGCTGTTAATTTCACCTTGTATATATATATTTTTTCTTCCTCAGAATCCGTAGAGTGCTTGAATACAGATCGATCGATCATTCCATCCATATTGTACAATGATTTGCTCTTATAGTTTGTAATGCATTACGTTAAAACTCATTACGTTAAAACTCATTACGTTAACACCCATTACGTAAGACTCATGTTGTAACATCCATTATGATACCATCCATTAGTTCTAAGTTATATATGAATTTGTTATTGTATAGAATCAGCCCAGAACCGCCTGCCTGTTCAGCCTATAGATAGTAGTGTATGTCGAGACGACATACGTAACATGACTGAGCTGTCAGCATAGTTGCTGATCCCTGTGTTACATAGCATAGCATATTAGTATCATCCATGTGCTTTAGATAGGAGATCCCTTGTAGGCCTGTGACTTTGTGTGACATCATGGGATGCACATGTGTAGGCTCGTACCTCTGCCTCCCCCTTACTCGGAGTAGACACATAGGCGAAGACAGGCACGGCACTGAGCTCCATTTCCCACAGTCTGACAATATATCGTTACCATACAAGTGTGTCTACCTTCAACCCTCGATATCTCCATTTAAGAACCCCTACGATACTGGGCGTCATGAACGCACTGGTCGTCATGAACACACTGGTCGTCATGACAACACCGGTCATCATGACAACACTGGGTGTCATGAACACACTGGTCGTCATGAACACACTGGTCGTCATGACCACACTGGTCACCATGAACACACTGGTCATGACCACACTGGTCGTCATGAACACATTGGTCGTCATGAACACACTGGTCATCATGAACACACTGGTCATGACCACACTGGTCGTCATGAACACATTGGTCGTCATGAACACACTGGTCATCATGAACACACTGGTCGTCATGACAACACTGGTCGTCATGACAACACTGGTCGTCATGACCACACTGGTCGTCATGAACACACTGGTTGTCATGAACACACTGGTCGTCATGACCAGTCTGGTCGTCATGACCACACTGGTCGTCATGACCAGTCTGGTCGTCATGACCACACTGGTCGTCATGGCCACACTGGTCGTCATGACCACACTGGTCGTCATGAACACACTGGTCGTCATGACCACACTGGTCGTAAAGACCACACTGGTCGTCATGACCACACTGGTCGTCATGAACACACTGGTCGTCATGAACACACTGGTCGTAAAGACCACACTGGTCGTCGTGACCACACTGGTCGTCATGAACACACTGGTCATGACCACACTGGTCGTAAAGACCACACTGGTCGTCATGAACACACTGGTCGTCATGAACACACTGATCGTCATGAACACACTGGTCGTCATGAACACACTGATCGTCATGAACACACTGGTCGTCATGACCACACTGGTCGTAAAGACCACACTGGTCGTCATGAACACACTGGTCGTCATGAACACACTGATCGTCATGAACACACTGGTCGTCATGACCACACTGGTCGTAAAGACCACACTGGTCGTCATGACCACACTGGTCGTCATGAACACACTGGTCGTCATGAACACACTGGTCGTAAAGGCCACACTGGTCGTCATGACCACACTGGTCGTCATGAACACACTGGTCATGACAACACTGGTCGTAAAGACCACACTGGTCGTCATGACCACACTGGTCGTCATGAACACACTGGTCGTCATGAACACACTGGTCGTCATGACCACAATGGTCGTCATGAACACACTGGTCGTCATGACCACACTGGTCGTCATGAACACACTGGTCATGACCACACTGGTCGTCATGAACACACTGGCCGTCATGACCACAATGGTCGTCGTGACCACACTGGTCATTACCACACTGGTCGTCATGACCACACTGGTCGCCATGAACACACTGGTCGTCGTGAACACACTGGTCGTCATGACCACAATGGTCGTCATGAACACACTGGTCGTCATGACCACACTGGTCGTCATGAACACACTGGTCATGACCACACTGGTCGTCATGAACACACTGGCCGTCATGACCCACAATGGTCGTCGTGACCACACTGGTCATTACCACACTGGTCGTCATGACCACACTGGTCGCCTGAACACACTGGTCGTCGTGAACACACTGGTCGTCATGACCACAATGGTCGTCATGAACACACTGGTCGTCATGACCACACAGGTCGTCAGGACCACACTGGTCGTCATGAACACACTGGTCATGACCACACTGGTCGTCATGAACACACTGGCCGTCATGACCACAATGGTCGTCGTGACCACACTGGTCATTACCACACTGGTCGTCATGACCACACTGGTCGCCATGAACACACTGGTCGTCATGAACACACTGGTCGTCATGAACACACTGGTCATGACCACACTGGTCGTCATGAACACACTGGTCATGACCACACTGGTCGTCATGAACACACTGGCCGTCATGACCACAATGGTCGTCGTGACCACACTGGTCATTACCACACTGGTCGTCATGACCACACTGGTCGCCATGAACACACTGGTCGCCATGAACACACTGGTCGCCATGAACACACTGGTCATGACCACACTGGTCGTCATGAACACACTGGCCGTCATGACCACAATGGTCGTCGTGACCACACTGGTCATTACCACACTGGTCGTCATGACCACACTGGTCGCCATGAACACACTGGTCGTCATGAACACACTGGTCGTCATGAACACACTGGTCATGACCACACTGGTCGTCATGAACACACTGGTCATGACCACACTGGTCGTCATGAACACAACTGGCCGTCATGACCACAATGGTCGTCGTGACCACACTGGTCATTACCACACTGGTCGTCATGACCACACTGGTCGCCATGAACACACTGGTCGTCATGAACACACTGGTCGTCATGAACACACTGGTCATGACCACACTGGTCGTCATGAACACACTGGTCATGACCACACTGGTCGTCATGAACACACTGGCCGTCATGACCACAATGGTCGTCGTGACCACACTGGTCATTACCACACTGGTCGTCATGACCACACTGGTCGTCATGAACACACTGGCCGTCATGACCACAATGGTCGTCGTGACCACACTGGTCATTACCACACTGGTCGTCATGACCACACTGGTCGCCATGAACACACTGGTCGCCATGAACACACTGGTCGCCATGAACACACTGGCCGTCATTACCACACTGGTCATGACCACACAGCATAGTTAAAAACATCACACACACACACACACACACACCACACACACACACACACACACACACACACACACACACACACACACACACACACACACACACACACACTACAACAGCTCAGCATATATCCTGCAGCATCAATGGTTCTCTCCCGTAACCTTCCCCTACCACTTTTCCAACCCTTAACTTCAACAAACATTCACTGGTAGCATTACAGCTAAACAGAAAACCCAGTACGTGCGTTAATCAACGCATGGAAAGTTACTTCGCAACGCCTCAAACCTGCCATGCTGAACACTAAAGTTGCCATTATTCTTGAGAACATTGTGCTTGTAATTTCTTCATGCCATTGAGTACCAACCCTTCGGCACTCCTCAGTACATGTACTCTGGTTCTCGCAATTAAGATGTTTCACAAGAGAGCTATCACAAGACAGTATCTTGCACTCAGCAGCATCAAGCTTGTCTGAGAAGCTTTCAGTAACCCGAGTGAAGACGTCATTTTTGTACCCCAGGCTGTCATGCCTCGACAGTTAATGTAATAAGGTATCTGGTAAATGTTGTATTTTAAGTGTTGTATTTAACATTAAAATGCTGTAGTTAATTTCGTTAATAGCTAAAACGGAGTTATTATGTATTATAGCATTATATATTTATATTTAGGTTCAATTTTAGGTAGGATGTGTCTTATACCTTGACAGTTTCCATGCTGGCAGAAACTGTGTTGTTATTGGCTGCTTTCTGCTCTGATGTTTGATATGGTCGTTTGCCTAGTCTGATGCATGCTTGCTGATGCAACCTCTCTCCCTCTCTCTCTCTCTCTCTCTCTCTCGTCTCACAGACTTAGTAGAAGCAGGACCTCGTGTTCTTTCTACTACTCACCTATTGTGTTTTGTTATGTAAAGTCAGTTTGATCAAGTATGTTCTCGCTCGTGACAGAGACATACATTATGTTCTCTGTGGAACTATGTTCCCATAATTATATACAGAATTAGATTTAACATGCTCTGGTTGTGTGTTGTGAGACTTTCTGCTTCGAGTGTAGAGTCTGATTATTGATCTATGTTGGAATGGTATCTTCCCACTGCTGTAGTCGGGATCTCGAGGTGCTGAAGTCAAATTTAGAATTTTTCTGACCGTTTTAGTGGACAAACTGTTGCCCCCAGTTAGGTTTTGCTTGTTTCTCTGTCCTTGCTCGTTGTTGTGCATTACAGTTGCTCTGTGCTGTGTGAGGAATAGGTTCAAGAAGATTGTAGATATTTCTCTCATATCTTAGGTGAGTTCAAGGAGTGTTGACTCTCCACCTTGCTACTTGAGGTAGTGTTTATGCATCAGCGCCACATAGCTTCCCAGACAGGAACTACTGCTGACCTGGTGAGCGGGTTAAGCCAGTCAGTAATCACTGTACTATTCACTCTCCCATGGGTAAGTAATCTGCTGGCATTTACTTTAGTCTTTTAAAGGTATCTGCATTGACATTTGCCTTAAACTTGGCTACTACCTTTCTCTACGTCATAATCTCTATTTCACAGAACTAGTTTTCGGTCGCACTAGTCTTGTGGACCAGGTGGAACTATCAGTGGGTGTGGGTGAGTGGGTGTAGCTGTCGTAATAGTCACAGTGACTGACCATGTTGTGTGTCCCGTCAACCTCTGACCCTAACACTGCCTGACCGCCGTAACATGACACCTTTCCCTGGGTGCGACGACAAACTTTGCCTACGACAACTTGGGGACCAGGTCTCTGCAGAGTCATACACTAGCTCACGTTACTGCAGACTCCCGACATGTTTCTAAATTCGCAACCATGTTAGCACTGATCACACCGATTTATTTTACTACCATTTCTATAAATGCTTCAGAGATGATTAATGTTTCACATTTTTCTTGTTATTTCTAATGTAATAAAGACATGTATTTTAAAATTATAATCCATATCCCAATTTGATTATTTTCCTGTTATCTGTTTTTCCCATTACATTTTCCTGAAGGAAGTACACGGGGAATAATTCTCCTTGTTTCCTTCCTCACGTGCTGCTGCTTACTGTTGTTTACCGTTTCATCCTTCCTAATGTTAGGAGTTAGATTATTTAGTACTCACACATAAGTTAAGCGGCGCGTGAGTTTCCCTGTCTCCTAATATCATGTTTATTTTTCCACCATAATCTACCTTGTCCATAATTACTACAGTATTTGCTGTATGTTTCGTAAGGTGAAGTCCAGGATCTTTCCTTAATTCATGGTATAATGCAACAAATCTTTGAGAATAATTGTGTTGTAGAAGTCTGAGCTCAGACTTCTACAACACAGATGTAACAGTAATTACGGACAATTGTAATAGTAATTACGCACAAGGTAAAATTATATGGTAAAAATTACATATTATTAGAAGACAGGGGAACTGACGTGCCCCTTAAGCTAGTACTGAACATAACAAAAGAACAGAGGAACTCTGCAGCAGGCCTACTGGCCAATACAAGACAAGTTTTAAGCAAAAACAACCATTGCCACGAACCTATTTGTCTAACCTCTTCTCAAAGCTAAAGTACACATGTACAGCAACGTGATTCAAGGTAAAGTACACATGTACAGCAACGAGCTTCAAGGTAAAGTACACATGTACAGCAACGAGCTTCAAGGTAAAGTACACATGTACAACAACGTGCTTCAAGGTAAAGTACACATGTACAACAACGTGATTCAAGGTAAAGTACACATGTACAACAACGTGCTTCAAGGTAAAGTACACATGTACAACAACGTGCTTCAAGGTAAAGTACACATGTACAGCAACGAGCTTCAAGGTAAAGTACACATGTACAACAACGTGCTTCAAGGTAAAGTACACATGTACAACAACGTGATTCAAGGTAAAGTACACATGTACAACAACGTGCTTCAAGGTAAAGTACACATGTACAACAACGTGCTTCAAGGTAGTTAAGAGTTACGTTGTACAGACAACTTCACGTGACTTACAGAGTTCGTGTCTACATACTGATGACTGTAGATCACATGTACTACACAAACATTCTTGATTTTCAACCTTATAGAAACCCCGAGACCTTTGTACCTTTATTTTACATATATTCTTAAGTTTTTTTTCACCTCACTATTAACTCTCCTTATGGTTGTAAGACCCGGGGTTGTAAGACCCGGGGTTGTAAGACCCGGGGTTGTAAGACCTGGGGTTGTAAGACCTGGGGTTGTAAGACCTGGGGTTGTAAGACCTGGGGTTGTAAGACCTGGGGTTGTAAGACCTGGGGTTGTAAGACCCGGGGTTGTAAGACCCGGGGTTGTAAGACCCGGGGTTGTAAGACCCGGGGTTGTAAGACCTGGGGTTGTAAGACCTGGGGTTGTAAGACCTGGGGTTGTAAGACCTGGGGTTGTAAGACCCGGGGTTGTAAGACCCGGGTTGTAAGACCCGGGGTTGTAAGACCTGGGGTTGTAAGACCTGGGGTTGTAAGACCTGGGGTTGTAAGACCTGGGGTTGTAAGACCCGGGGTTGTAAGACCCGGGATTGTAAGACCCGGGGTTGTAAGACCCCGGGTTTGTAAGACGCCGGGTTGTAAGACCCGGGGCTGAAAGACCCGGGGTTATAAGACCCGGGGCTGTAAGACCCGGGGTTGTAAGACCCTGGAGTTGTAAGACCCGGGGCTGTAAAACCCGGGGTTGCAAGACCTGAGGTTGTAAGACCCGGGGTTGTAAGACCCGAGGTTGTAAAACACTGGGGTTGTAAGACCTGGGATTGTAAGACCCGGAGTTGTAAGACCAGGGGTTGTAAGACCACAGAGTTGTAAGACCCGGGGTTGTAAGACTCTGGGGTTGTAAGACCCGGGGTTGTAAGATCCGGGGTTGTAAGACCCCGGAGTTCTAAGACCCGGGGTTGTAAGATTCTGGGGTTGTAAGACCCGGGTTGTAAGACCCGGGGTTGTAAGACCCGGGGTTGTAAGACCCCGGAGTTCTAAGACCCGGGGTTGTAAGACTCTGGGGCTGAAGACCCGGGGTTGTAAGACTCGGGGTTGTAAGATTCTAGGGTTGTAAGACCCAGGATTGTAAGACCCGGGATTGTAAGACCCCGGAGTTATAAAACCCGGGGTTGTAAGACCCGGGGTTGTAAGACCCGGGGTTGTAAGGCCCTGGAGTTGTAAGATCCGGGGTTGTAAAACCCGGGGTTGTAAAACCCGGGGTTGTAAGACCCCGGGTTGTAAGACCCCGGGTTGTAAGACCTGAGGTTAAGACCCGGGGTTGTAAGACCAGGGGTTGTAAGACCAGGGGCTGTAAGACCCGGGGTTGTAAGACTCTGAGGTTGTAAGACCCCAGAATTGTAAGACCCGGGGTTGTAAGACTCTGGGGTTGTAAGACCCGGGGTTGTAAGGTCCGGGGTTGTAAGACCCCGGAGTTCTAAGACCCGGGGTTGTAAGACTCTGGGTTGTAAGACCCGGGGTTGTAAGACCTCGGAGTTCTAAGACCCGAGGTTGTAAGATTCTGGGGTTGTAAGACCCGGGTTGTAAGACCCGGGGTTGTAAGACCCCGGAGTTCTAAGACCCGGGATTGTAAGACTCTGGGGCTGAAGACCTGGGGTTGTAAGACCCCGGAGTTAAAAGACCCGGGGTTGTAAGACCCGGGGTTATGACTGGACGAGATGATTCCCACAGTGATGTGTTACTATCCAGACCCAGACTAGTTACCAGAGATGACACAAGACTTGACTTCCATCTATCCTCTGGAAGACTTATAGAACATTACCACTCTAACTGGCTAGTACTATCCCAGGTGGCTGCCACCCTTGACTGGTACTATCCCAGGTGGCTATTATCCCTGGCTGGTACTTTCCCAGGTGACTGCCACCCTTGATTGGTACTATCCCAGGTGGCTATTATCCCTGGCTTGTACTATCCCAGGTGGCTATGACCCTTGGCTAGTATTATTCCAGGTGGTTATCATCCCTAGCTGGTACTATCCCAGATGGCTACCACCCCTGACTGGTACTACCCAGGTGGCATCCATCCGTGAATGGTACTCTCCCAGGTGGCTATCCTCCTTGGCTAGTACTATCCAAGGTGGCTATGATCCTTGGCTACTATTATTCCAGGTGGTCATCACCCCTGACTGGAACTGCCCAGGTGGCTACCACCCCTGACTGGAACTATCTAGGTGGCTACCACCCCTGACTGACACTACCCAGGTAGCTACCACCCCTGACTAGCACTACCCAGGTAGCTACCACACCTGACTGGCACTACCCAGGTAGCTACCACCCCTGACTACACTACCCAGGTGGCTACCACACCTGACTGGCACTACCCAGGTGGCTACCACACCTGACTGGCACTACCCAGGTAGCTAACACCCCTGACTAGCACTACCCAGGTAGCTACCACACCTGACTGGCACTACCCAGGTAGCTACCACCCCTGACTACACTACCCAGGTGGCTGCCACACCTGACTGGCACTACCCAGGTGGCTACCACCCCTGACTGGCACTACCCAGGTGGTACACCCCTGACTAGCAAACCCGGTGGCTCCAAACCCCTGACTAGCACTACCCAGGTGGCTCCCCACCCTGACGGGCACTCCCCAGGTAGCTACCACCCCTGACTAGAACTCCCCAGGTATTACCCCCCCTGCGGGCCTACCCAGGGGCTCCCACACCTGAGGCACTACCCAGGTGGCTCCACCTTGATGGCACTATCTAGGGGGCTACCACCTCTGACTGCACTACCCAGGGGGTACCACCCTGCAGCCCTATCTAGGTGGCTACCCCTCTGAGGGGTCCTACCCAGGTGGCTACCCCCCCGACTAGCACTACCCAGGTGGCTCCCACACCTGACTGGCACAAACCAGGTGGCTCCACCCCTGACGGGGATACCCGGGTACTACCACCTCTGCTACCCTATCCGGGTGGCTACCACCCCTGACGGGCACTATTGGGTGCTCCCGCCTCTGACTGGTGCTCCCCGGTGGCTACCCCCCCTATTTCACCCCCCCAAAGTGGCTACCCCCCCTGACTGGACTATCTGGGTGGTTACCACCTCTAAATGGCACTACCCATGGGGCTACCACCCTTGACTACCTACCCAGGTGCTACCCCCTCGCTAGCACTACCAGGTGGCTACCACCCCTTACTGGATATCTATGGCTACCACCTCTGACTGGTCCTACCCCCAGGGGCTTCCCCCCCCCTGACTAGCATACCCAGTTTGGTACCACACTTGACTACACTACCCAGGTGGTACCACCCCTACTGGATACCCAGGTGGTACCCCCCCTACTAGCACTCCCCCAGGGGGCTCCACACCTGACTGGCACTACCCAGGGGCTACCCCCCTGACTGACACTCCCAGGTACTCCCCCTCTGACTACACTACCAGGTGGTACCCCCTGACGGGCATTTTGGGTGGCTACCACACCTGACTGCACTATCTAGGGGTAACCCCCTCTGAAGGCCCTACCCATGTGGCACCACCCTTGACTGGCCCACCCAGGTTGGGCTCCCATTTGACTGGCACTACCGGGGTGGCAACCCCCCCTGACGGGCATACCAGGTGGCTACCCCCCTGACTGCACTCCCAGGGGGCTACCACACCTGACGGCACTACCCAGGGGGCTACCCACCTGAGGGCACCCCAGGTGGTCCACCCTGATTGACACTCCCCGGTAGCTACTACCCTGATCCCTTACTCGGGCGCTACCCCCTTTTACGGCACCCCCCGGTGGTTACCACCCCTGAGGGCACTCCCCACGTGGACCAACCATGACTGGCATACCCGGGGTGGCACCATCCCAGTCTGGCAAAAAACTCAAACCTGGCCCCCCCCCCCCCCCCTCCCCCCCACCCCTCCCCCAGTGCCCAAGAATAAAGGAAAGTAGACAAGTTGATTTAAATTTTTTGTTAACTAAACTCTGCTTTACTCTTTAATAAAAAATTCCCATAAAATTTTATTAATGATTGTTATAAACATAATTTTTAAAGGGGGACGGGAAAGCGCAGAAGGCCCGGTCATATACCAAAGGTTCCAGTGGGGTTGATGTATTTGAGACCCCCGTCAGGGAAAAACTTGTCTTCTTCTTGAAAATTGACCTAACTTTAAAATAAATTCCAAGAATCAGGTGATACTGCCACCCTTTTGTCTATATCTTTTTTTTTAAAGTCAGAAGAAAGGTTCAATGGGGTATAATTTGTGGGAAGGGTAAAGTTTTGGAAAAAATGATGTGGGTGTTTTCCCCCATAATGTGGGGGTTTACTCCCCATAATGTGGTGTTGATCCTCAAATGTGGGTGTTGACTCCTCTAATGTTGGGTTGAAATCCTCATAATTGGGGTTGACTCCTCATAATGTGGGGGGTTGACTCCCCATAGTGTGGGTTGACCCCCATAATGTGGGTGTTGATCCTTAATGTGGGTGTTGATTCATATGTGGGTGTTGACTCCTCATAATTGGGGGTTGATCCTCATATGTGGGTGTTGACTCCCCTAATTGGGGGTTTACTCCTCATAATGGGGTTTGACTCCCCCATAATGTGGGGGTTTTACTCCCAAGTGTGGGGGGTTCACTCCTCATAATGTGGGTGTTGACTCCTTAAGTGGATGTTCACTCCCCATAATGTGGGTGTTGCTCCCCCCATAATGTGGATGTTCACTCCTCATAATGTGGGTGTTGACTCCTCATAAAGTGGGTGTTACTCCCCTAGGTGGGTGTTTTTCCTCAAATGTGGGTGTTGACTCCTTAGTGTGGGTTTCACTCCTATAATGTGGGTGTTTCTCCTATAATGTGGGTGTTTACTCCCCCATAGTGTGGGTTGTTCACTCCCCAAATTGGGTGTTTAATCCTATAATGTGGGTGTTGACTCCCCATAATTGGGTGTTGACTCCTCATAGGTGGGTGTTGACTCCTCATAATGTGGGTTACTCCCCATATGTGGGTTTTTCACTCCTCATAAGTGGGTGTTGACTCCCCATATGTGGGGGTTGGCTCCCATAGTGTGGGTTTGACTCCTATAATGTGGGGGTTTACTCCTATAGTGTGGGTGTTCCCCTCCTCAAAATTTTGGGGGTTTACTCCTCATAATGTGGGTTTGACTCCTCATAATGTGGGTGGACTCCTCAACTGGGGTTTCACTTTCCCCATAATGTGGGGGGGTTCACTCCTCATAAAGTGGGGGTTTACCCCCTCTAGTGTGGGTGTTGACCCTCTAATGGGGGTGTTGACTCCCCATAGTGTGGGTGCACTCCTCATAATGTGGGGGTTGACTCCTATAGTGTGGGTGTTGGTCCTATAATGTGGGTGTTGACTCCCATAGTGTGGTGTTGGCTCCTCATAGTTGGGTGTTTACTCCTCATATGTGGGTGTTGATCCTCATGTGTGGGTGTTGACTCCTCATAATGTGGGTGTTGACTCCTCATAGTGTGGGTGTTGACTCCTCATAATGTGGGTGTTGACTCCTCATAATGTGGGTGTTGACTCCTCATAGTGTGGGTGTTGACTCCTCATAGTGTGGGTGTTGACTCCCCATGTGGGGTGTTGACTCCTCACGTGTGGGGTGTTTACTCCTCTAATGTGGGTGTTACCCTCATGTGTGGGTGTTTTTCTCCTCACGTGTGGGTGTTTTACTCCTCATAGTGTGGGGGTTGCTTCATAGTGTGGGTGTGACTCCTCATATGTGGGTGTTGACTCCTCATAATTGGATGTTCACTCCTCATAAAGTGGGGTTACTCCTCACAGTGTGGGTGTTGATCCCCATAATGTGGGTGTTGACTGCTCAAGTGTGGGGTTTTTACTCCTCATAAGTGGGGGTTGACTTCATAGTTGGGTGTTTTACTCCCCATAATTGGGTTTGACTGTCAAGGTGGGTGTTGACTCCCATTTAAAGTGGGTGTTGCTGCTCATAGGGGGGTGTTTATCCTCATAAATTTGGGTTTGACTCCTCAAAGTGGGTGTTGACTTCTCAAGTGTGGGTTTGACTCCCATATGGGGTGTTGACCCTCAAGGTGGGTGTTGACTCTCTAGTGGGGTGTTGATCCTCTAGTGTGGGGGGTTGACTCCTCATAGTGTGGGTGTTGGGCTCCTCAAATTTGGGGGTTGACCCTCTAATGTGGATGTTCATCCTATAATGTGGGTGTTGACTCCTCATAATGTGGGTGTTCCTCCTCATAATGTGGGGGTTTACTCCTCATAAGTGGGTGTTGACTCCTCATAAAGTGGATGTTGACTCCTCATAATGTGGATGTTCACTCCTCATAATGTGGGTGTTGACTCCTCATAATGTGGATGTTCACTCCTCATAATGTGGGTGTTCACTCCTCATAATGTGGATGTTGACTGCTCATAGTGTGGGTGTTGACCCTCATAAGTGGGTGTTGACCCTCATAATGTGGATGTTATCCCCATAATGTGGGTGTTGACTCCTCATAATGTGGGTGTTTACTCCCCATAATGTGGTGTTTACCCTATAAGTGGATGTCACTCCTCATAATGTGGGGGTTGGGTCCCCTTAAAAAGTGGGTTTACTCTCAAAAATTTGGGTGTTGATCCCCATAAAAAGTGGATGTTCCTTCCCATAGGGTTTTGGGGGGTTTACTCCTCACATGTGGGTGTTCAATCCTATAATGTGGGTGTTGACTCCTCATAGTTGGTGTTGACTCCTATAGTGTGGGTGTTTATCCTCATAATGGGGTTTGATCCCCATAGTTGGGTGTTGATCCTCACAGTGTGGGGGTTGACTCCTCATAATGTGGGGTTGACTGCCATAGTGGGTGTTTACCCTCTAATGGGGGTGTTGAGCTCATAGTTGGGGGGTTGACTCCTCATAAGTGGGTTTTTGTGTCATGTGGGGGGGTTTACTCCCCATAATGTGGGTGTTGACTGTCATAGTGTGGGGTTGACTCCTCATAATTGGGGGTTGACTCCTCTAATTGGGGGTTGCTGCCATAGTGTGGGGTTGACCTCATAATGTGGGTTGACTGCTTAGTGTGGGGTGACTCCTCATAAGTGGGTTTGAAATCTCATAGTGTGGGTGTTGACTCCTCATAATTGGGTTTGACTCCCCATAATGTGGGGGGGTTGAAGCTCATAGTGTGGGTGTTGACTCCTCATAATTGGGTGTTTATGCCATTTGGGGGGTTTGACTCCCCCATAATGTGGGTGTTGACGCTTTTTAGTGTGGGTGTTGATCCCTCTAATGTGGGTGTTGCTTTCCCCATAATGGGGTGTTGATGCCATAGTGTGGGGGGTTTTACTCCCCATAAATTTGGGGTTTATGCTCATAGTGGGGTGTTGACTCCCTAATGTGGGGGTTGAAAAGTATAGGGGGGGGGTTTTCCCCCTAAAAAAGTGGGTGTTACCCCTTTTAATGTGGATGTTCACCCTATAAGGGATGTTCATCCTATAGTGTGGGTGTTGACTCCTCACAGTTGGGTGTTGACTCCTCATGTGTGGGTGTTGCTCCTTATTGTTGGGTGTTGACTCCTCATAATGTGGGTGTTGACTCCTCATAGTGGGGGGTTGACTGCTCATAGTGTGGGTGTTGACTCCTCATAGTGTGGGTGTTGACTCCTCATAGTGTGGGTGTTGACTCCTCATAGTGTGGGTGTTGACTCCTCATAGTGTGGGTGTTGACTCCTCATAGTGTGGGGGTTGACTCCTCACATGTGGGTGTTGACTCCTCATGTGTGGGGGTTGATCCTCATTGTGGGTGTTGACTCCCCATAGGTGGGTGTTGACCCCAAGTGGGGGTGTTGACTCCCATAGTGTGGTGTTGACTCCCATAGTGTGGGGGTTTACTCCCCCATTGTGGGTGTTGATCCTCATATGTGGGTTTTGACTCCCAAGTGTGGGTGTTGATCTGTTTGGGGGTTGATCCTCTAGTGTGAGGTTGACTCCCATAATGTGGGGGGGTTGATCCCCACGTGTGGGTGTTGATCCTCACGTGTGGGGTTCATCCTCATAATGTGGGGTTGATCCTCATAGTGTGGGGGTTTACTCCTCATAGTGTGAGTGTTTACTGCTCATAGTGTGGTTGTTGACTACTCATAGTGGGGTGTTGTTTATGGGGGTTTTTTTTTTTGTTTTGGGGGGGGGGGATCCCCCCCAAATTTTGGGGGTTGACTCCTCATAGTGTGGGTTTTGACTCCTCTAGTGTGGTGTTTACTCCTCATAAAGGGGGGTTACCCTCATAGTTGGGTGTTGACTCCTCATAGGGAGTGTTGACTTCTCATAGTGTGGGTTTTTTCTCCCCATAGTGTGGGTGTTGACTCCTCTAGTGTGGTGTTGTCCATAGGTGGGTGTTGGCTCCCATATGTGGGTTTGACTCCTCTAGTGTGGGTGTTGACTCCTCATAGTGTGGGTGTTGACTCCTCATAGTGTGGGTGTTGACTCCTCATAGTGTGGGTGTTGACTCATAGTGTGGTTGTTGACTCCTCATAGTGTGGGTGTTGACTCCTCATATGTGGGGTTACCCCCATTGTGGGGGTTGACTCTAGTGTGGGGTTTTTGCTCCTCAAGTGTGGTTTTTGCTCCTCATAGTGTGGGGTGATTCATAGTGTGGTGTTGACTCCTCTAATGTGGGTTGACTCCTCAAGTGTGGGGTTGACTCCTCATAATGTGGGTGTTATCCCCATATGTGGGGTTTGACCCTCAAGTGTGGTGTTGACTCCCTAATGTGGGTGTTATCCTCATAGTGTGGGGGGTTACTATATGGGTTTTTTATCCTCATATTTGGGTTTTTCTCCTCATATTGTTTCCCAAAACCCCATAAAATGGTTTTCCCCAAAATCCTCATAATATGGTGTTCACTCCTCATAATATGGTGTTCACTCCTCATAATATGGTGTTCACCTCATAATATGGTGTTCACTCCTCATAGTGTGAGTGTTGACTCCTCATAGTGTAGGTGTTGACTCCTCCTAGTGTGGGTGTTCACTCCACATAGTGTGGGTGTTCACTCCTCATAATGTGGGTGTTGACTCCTCATAGTGTGGGTTGTGTACGAATGGTATATAATACCGACAAGATGAGATTAAGACACATGTGCAACATCTGGGTATCTTTATTGTAGACGTTTCGCCATCCAGTGGCTTTATCAATACAAATTCTAGGACATAACTTGAAGACAGTAGAACTATGTACAGAAGATGAGGTAATCAGTCCCTCAACCTAGGAGTAGGTGCGAAGAGCACCATAGTCGTGGAGATTCTGAAGCAGAAGAAAGGATCCTGGCGCATATATAGTAACGTCAGGTGTAGAAGACGAGGGCATATTCACTGGTAGGCGGGATTCCCCAGTGGAAGTAGGTCCTTCCCAAAGAGATGGGTTAGTTGTAGTAGTAGTTGTCGTAGTCGTGAAGGTTATGTACATGTCCTCAGAATTAAGATTCCATGATGTTGCAGTGTCTGACAAGTTGTGTACGAATGGTATATAATACCGACAAGATGAGATTAAGACACATGTGCAACATCTGGGTATCTTTATTGTAGACGTTTCGCCATACAATGGCTTTATCAATACAAATTCTAGGACATATTGTCCTAGAATTTGTCTTCAAGTTATGTCCTAGAATTTGTATTGATAAAGCCACTGGATGGCGAAACGTCTACAATAAAGATACCCAGATGTTGCACATGTGTCTTAATCTCATAGTGTGGGTGTTGACTCCTCATAGTGTGGGTGTTCACTCCTCATAGTGTGGGTGATCACTCCTCATAGTGTAGGTGTTGACTCCTCATAGTGTGGGTGTTCACTCCTCATAGTGTGGGTGTTCACTCCTCATAGTGTGGGTGATCACTCCTCATAGTGTGGGTGTTCACTCCTCATAGTGTGGGTGTTCACTCCTCACAATATACAGTGGACTGCTGACAAGTGGCTCCATCTTTTACAGTGTTACTTCTCTTTTGTCATCAGTATTTAAATCTGTTTTCGTAGAGAAACAAAAAACAAATCTTGTGACTAGGATTCTTGCACGCCACAAAATGTTATTAAAAATTCTCCAGGTTTCACGACTGACTTCATGTACCATTTGTATTTAATTCTAAATTTTTTTGTCGGTGGTGAGTGCTTCAGTTTGTGCTCTGTGTTACCTGCTTCTGCTCTGTGTTACCTGCTTCTGCTCTATGTTACCTGCTTCTGTGCTGTGTTACCTGCTTCTGCTGTGTTACCTGCTTCTGTGCTCTGTGTTACATGCTTCTGTGCTCTGTGTTACCTGCTTCTGCTCTGTGTTACCTGCTTCTGTGCTCTGTGTCACCTGCTTGTACTCTGTGTTACCTGTTTCTGTGCTCTGTGTTACCTGCTTCTGTGCTCTGTGTCACCTGCTTCTGTGCTCTGTGTTACCTGCTTCTGTGCTATATGTTACCTGCTTCTGTGCTCTGTGTTACCTGCTTCAGTGCTCTGTGTTACCTGCTTCTGTGCTCTGTGTCACCTGCTTCTGTGCTGTGTTACCTGCTTCTGTGCTCTGTGTTACCTGCTTCTGTGCTCTGTGTTACCTGCTTCTGTGCTCTGTGTCACCTGCTTCTGAGCTCTGTGTTACCTGCTGTGCTCTGTGTCACCTGCTTCTGTGTTCTGTGTTACCTGCATCTGTGCTCTGTGTTACCTGCTTCTGTGCTCTGTGTTACCTGCTTCTGTGCTCTGTGTTACCTGCTTCTGTGCTCTGTGTCACCTGCTTCTGTGCTCTGTGTTACCTGCTTCTGTGCTCTGTGTCACCTGCTTCTGTGCTCTGTGTTACCTGCTTCTGTGTCACCTGCTTCTATGCTCTGTGTTACCTGCTTCTGTGCTCTGCGTTACCTGCTTCTGTGCTCTGTGTCACCTGCTTCTGTGCTCTGTGTCACCTGCTTCTGTGCTCTGTGTCACCTGCTTCTGTGCTCTGTGTTACCTGCTTCTGTGCTCTGTGTTACCTGCTTCTGTGCTCTGTGTTACCTGCTTCTGTGCTCTGTGTTACCTGCTTCTGTGCTCTGTGTTACCTGCTTCTGTGCTGTGTTACCTGCTTCTGTGCTCTGTGTTACCTGCTTCTGTGCTCTGTGTTACCTGCTTCTGTGCTCTGTGTTACCTGCTTCTGTGCTCTGTGTTACCTGCTTCTGTGTTCTGTGTTACCTGCTTCTGTGCTCTGTGTTACCTGCTTCTGTGCTCTGCGTTACCTGCTTCTGTGCTGTGTTACCTGCTTCTGTGCTGTGTTACCTGCTTCTGTGCTGTGTTACCTACTTCTGTGCTCTGTGTTACCTGCTTCTGTGCTTTGTGTTACCTGCTTCTGTGTTACCTGCTTCTGTGCTCTGTGTTACCTGCTTCTGTGCTATGTGTTACCTGCTTCTGTGCTGTGTTACCTGCTTCTGTGCTGTGTTACCTGCTTCTGTGCTGTGTTACCTACTTCTGTACTCTGTGTTACCTGCTTCTGTGCTCTGTGTTACCTGCTTCTGTGCTCTGTGTTACCTGCTTCTGTGCTCTGTGTTACCTGCTTCTGTGCTCTGTGTTACCTGCTTCTATGCTCTGTGTTACCTGCTTCTGTGTTCTGTGTTACCTGCTTCTGTGCTCTGTGTTACCTGCTTCTATGCTCTGTGTTACCTGCTTCTGTGCTCTGTGTTACCTGCTTCTGTGCTCTGTGTTACCTGCTTCTGTGCTCTGTGTTACCTGCTTCTGTGCTCTGTGTTACCTGCTTCTGTGCTCTGTGTTACCTGCTTCTGTGCTCTGTGTTACCTGCTTCTGTGCTCTGAGTAACCTGCTTCTGTGCTCTGTGTTACCTGCTTCTGTGCTCTGTGTTACCTGCTTCTGTGCTCTGTGTTACCTGCTTCTGTGCTCTGTGTAACCTGCTTCTGTGCTCTGTGTTACCTGCTTCTGTGCTCTGTGTTACCTGCTTCTGTGCTCTGTGTAACCTGCTTCTGTGCTCTGTGTTACCTGCTTCTGTGCTCTGTGTTACCTGCTTCTGTGCTCTGTGTTACCTGCTTCTGTGCTCTGTGTTACCTGCTTCTGTGCTCTGTGTTACCTGCTTCTGTGCTCTGTGTTACCTGCTTCTGTGCTCTGTGTTACCTGCTTCTGTGCTCTGTGTTACCTGCTTCTGTGCTCTGTGTAACCTGCTTCTGTGCTCTTGTTACCTGCTTCTGTGCTCTGTGTTACCTGCTTCTGTGCTCTGTGTTACCTGCTTCTGTGCTCTGTGTAACCTGCTTCTGTGCTCTGTGTTACCTGCTTCTGTGCTCTGTGTTACCTGCTTCTGTGCTGTGTTACCTGCTTCTGTGCTCTGTGTAACCTGCTTCTGTGCTGTGTTACCTGCTTCTGTGCTCTGTGTTACCTGCTTCTGTGCTGTGTTACCTGCTTCTGTGCTCTGTGTAACCTGCTTCTGTGCTGTGTTACCTGCTTCTGTGCTCTGTGTTACCTGCTTCTGTGCTGTGTTACCTGCTTCTGTGCTCTGTGTAACCTGCTTCTGTGCTCTGTGTTACCTGCTTCTGTGCTCTGTGTAACCTGCTTCTGTGCTCTGTGTAACCTGCTTCTCGCTTTACTTTCATTATATGTGATAACTGTTGTTTCTCGACAGACTCAACAATTATATTTTTTAGATAAAAATTTCTTACCTTCGCCTGTGATCAATCTCCATTTAGGTTTTCTCAGATCTTGTACACTTCTGCATTCAGCTTTTCCATGAACTGTTTGCATCGAGAGTTTATGGTGGTATCCCCAGGCCAGGGATAGTTTATGGTGGTATCCCCAGGCCAGGGATAGTTTATGGTGGTATCCCCAGGCCAGGGAGAGTTTATGGTGGCATCCCCAGGCCAGGGAGAGTTTATGGTGGTATCCCCAGGCCAGGGAGAGTTTATGGTGGTATCCCCAGGCCAGGGAGAGTTTATGGTGCTATCCCCAGGCCAGGGATAGTTTATGGTGGTATCCCGAGGCCAAGGATAGTTTATGGTGGTATCCCCAGGCCAGGGATAGTTTATGGTGGTATCCCCAGGCCAGGGATAGTTTATGGTGGTATCCCCAGGCCAGGGTTAGTTTATGGTGGTATCCCCAGGCCAGGGATAGTTTATGGTGGTATCCCCAGGCCAGGGATAGTTTATGGTGGTATCCCCAGGCCAGGGATAGTTTATGGTGTATCCCCAGGCCAGGGATAGTTTATGGTGGTATCCCCAGGCCAGGGATAGTTTATGGTGGTATCCCCAGGCCAGGGATAGTTTATGGTGGTATCCCCAGGCCAGGGATAGTTTATGGTGGTATCCCCAGGCCAGGGATAGTTTAATAGTTTCTTGTTTACTTCATCCCAGTCAAACGTTGAATTCTTCATATTAAATTGACTTAACCTTCCCTGCTGTTGGTTCTGTCGCAGGTTATCATCCCCTGCTGTTGGTTCTCTCACAGGTTATCATTCCCTGCTGTTGGTTCTCTCATAGGTTATCATTCCCTGCTGTTGGTTCTCTCATAGGTTATCATGCCCTGCTGTTGGTTCTCTCACAGGTTATCATGCCCTGCTGTTGGTTCTGTCGCAGGTTATCATCCCCTGCTGTTGGTTCTCTCACAGGTTATCATTCCCTGCTGTTGGTTCTCTCATAGGTTATCATGCCCTGCTGTTGGTTCTCTCACAGGTTATCATGCCCTGCTGTTGGTTCTCTCACAGGTTATCATGCCCTGCTGTTGGTTCTCTCGCAGGTTATCATCCCCTGCTGTTGGTTCTCTCACAGGTTATCATGCCCTGCTGTTGGTTCTCTCACAGGTTATCATGCCCTGCTGTTGGTTCTCTCGCAGGTTATCATGCCCTGCTGTTGGTTCTCTCACAGGTTATCATGCCCTGCTGTTGGTTCTCTCGCAGGTTATCATCCCTGCTGTTGGTTCTCTCGCAGGTTATCATGCCCTGCTGTTGGTTCTCTCGCAGGTTATCATCCCCTGCTGATGGTTCTCTCGCAGGTTATCATCCCCTGCTGTTGGTTCTCTCGCAGGTTATCATCCCCTGCTGCTGGTTCTCTCACAGGTTATCATCCCCTGCTGTTGGTTCTCTCGCAGGTTATCATGCCCTGCTGTTGGTTCTCTCGCAGGTTATCATCCCCTGCTGTTGATTCTCTCGCAGGTTATCATGCCCTGCTGTTGGTTCTCTCACAGGTTATCATCCCCTGCTGTTGATTCTCTCGCAGGTTATCATCCCCTGCTGTTGGTTCTCTCGCAGGTTATCATGCCCTGCTGTTGGTTCTCTCGCAGGTTATCATGCCCTGCTGTTGATTCTCTCGCAGGTTATCATGCCCTGCTGTTGGTTCTCTCACAGGTTATCATCCCCTGCTGTTGATTCTCTCGCAGGTTATCATCCCCTGCTGTTGGTTCTCTCGCAGGTTATCATCCCCTGCTGTTGGTTCTCTCGCAGGTTATCATCCTCTGCTGTTGGTTCTCTCGCAGGTTATCATCCTCTGCTGTTGGTTCTCTCGCAGGTTATCATCCCTGCTCTTGGTTCTCTCGCAGGTCATCATCCCTGCTGTTGGTTCTCTCGCAGGTTATCATCCCTGCTGTTGGTTCTCTCGCAGGTTATCATGCCCTGCTGTTGGTTCTCTCGCAGGTTATCCCCTGATGTTGGTTCTCTCGCAGGTTATCATCCTCTGCTGTTGGTTCTCTCGCAGGTTATCATCCCTGCTCTTGGTTCTCTCGCAGGTCATCATCCCTGCTGTTGGTTCTCTCGCAGGTTATCATCCCCTGCTGTTGGTTATCTCGCAGGTTATCATGCCCTGCTGTTGGTTCTCTCGCAGGTTATCATCCCTGCTGTTGGTTCTCTCGCAGGTTATCATGTCCTGCTGTTGGTTCTCTCGCAGGTTATCATCCTCTGCTGTTGGTTCTCTCGCAGGTTATCATCCCCTGCTGTTGGTTCTCTCGCAGGTTATCATGCCCTGCTGTTGGTTCTCTCGCAGGTTATCATCCCCTGCTGTTGGTTCTGTCGCAGGTTATCATGCCCTGCTGTTGGTTCTCTCGCAGGTTATCATCCCCTGCTGTTGGTTCTCTCGCAGGTTATCATCCCCTGCTGTTGGCTCTCTCGCAGGTTATCATCCCCTGCTGTTGGCTCTCTCGCAGGTTATCATCCCCTGCTGTTGGTTCTCTCGCAGGTTATCATCCCTTGCTGTTGGCTCTGTCGCAGGTTATCATCCCTTCTGTTGGTTCTCTCGCAGGTTATCATGCCCTGCTGTTGGTTCTCTCGCAGGTTATCATCCCCTGCTGTTGGTTCTCTCGTAGGTTATAATCCCCTGCTGTTGGTTCTCTCGTAGGTTATCATCCCCTGCTGTTGGTTCTCTCGCAGGTTATCATGCCCTGCTATTGGTTCTCTCGCAGGTTATCATCCCCTGCTGTTGGTTCTCTAGTAGGTTATCATGCCCTGCTGTTGGCTCTCTCGTAGGTTATCATCCCCTGCTATTGGTTCTCTCGCAGGTTATCATCCCCTGCTATTGGTTCTCTCGCAGGTTATCATCCCCTGATGTTGGTTCTGTCGCAGGTTATCATGCCCTGCTGTTGGTTCTCTCGCAGGTTATCATGCCCTGCTGTTGGTTCTGTCGCAGGTTATCATGCCCTGCTGTTGGTTCTGTCGCAGGTTATCATTCCCTGCTATTGGTTCTCTCGCAGGTTATCATCCCCTGCTGTTGGCTCTCTCGCAGGTTATCATCCCCTGCTGTTGGTTCAGTTCATCCTGCTAGGTTATCATCCCCTGCAGTTATCTCCTGTGTTGGCTTCTCGCAGGTTATCATTCCCTGCTGTTGGTTCTCTCTGCAGGTTCATCATTCCCCTGCTGTTGGTTCTCTCGCAGGTTATCATCCCTGCTGTTGGTTCTCTCGCAGGTTATCATGCCCTGCTGTTGGTTCTGTCGCAGGTTATCATGCCCTGCTGTTGGTTCTCTCGCAGGTTATCATCCCCTGCTGTTGGTTCTCTCGCAGGTTATCCCCTGCTGTTGGCTGTTTCGCAGGTTATCATTCCACTGCTGTTGGTTCCCTCGCAGGTTATCATGCCCTGTTGTTGGTTCTGTCGCAGGTTATATCCCTCTTTGGTTCTTCGCAGGTTATCATGCCCTGCTGTTGGTTCTCTCGCAGGTTATCATGCCCTGCTGTTGGTTCTGTCGCAGGTTATCATGCCCTGCTGTTGGTTCTGTCGCAGGTTATCATTCCCTGCTATTGGTTCTCTCGCAGGTTATCATCCCCTGCTGTTGGCTCTCTCGCAGGTTATCATGCCCTGCTGTTGGTTCTCTCTCAGGTTATCATCCCCTGTTGTTGGTTCTCTCGCAGGTTATCATCCCCTGTTGTTGGTTCTCTCGCAGGTTATCATTCCCTGCTGTTGGTTCTCTTGCAGGTCATCATTCCCTGCTGTTGGTTCTCTCGCAGGTTATCATGCCCTGCTGTTGGTTCTGTCGCAGGTTATCATGCCCTGCTGTTGGTTCTGTCGCAGGTTATCATGCGCTGCTGTTGGTTCTCTCGCAGGTTATCATCCCCTGCTGTTGGTTCTCTCGCAGGTTATCCCCTGCTGTTGGCTGTTTCGCAGGTTATCATTCCACTGCTGTTGGTTCTCTCGCAGGTTATCATGCCCTGCTGTTGGTTCTGTCGCAGGTTATTATGCCCTTCTTTTGGTTCTGTCGCAGGTTATCATCCCCTGCTGTTGGTTCTCTCGCAGGTTATCATCCCCTGCTGTTGGTTCTCTCGCAGGTTATCATCCCCTGCTGTTGGTTCTGTCGCAGAATATCATGCCCTGCTGTTGGTTCTGTCGCAGGTTATCATGCCCTGCTGTTGGTTCTCTCGCAGGTTATCATGCCCTGCTGTTGGTTCTCTCTCAGGTTATCATCCCCTGTTGTTGGTTCTCTCGCAGGTTATCATTCCCTGCTGTTGGTTCTCTTGCAGGTCATCATTCCCTGCTGTTGGTTCTCTCGCAGGTTATCATGCCCTGCTGTTGGTTCTGTCGCAGGTTATCATGCCCTGCTGTTGGTTCTGTCGCAGGTTATCATGCCCTGCTGTTGGTTCTCTCGCAGGTTATCATCCCTGCTGTTGGTTCTCTCGCAGGTTATCCCCTGCTGTTGGCTGTTTCGCAGGTTATCATTCCACTGCTGTTGGTTCTCTCGCAGGTTATCATGCCCTGTTGTTGGTTCTGTCGCAGGTTATTATGCCCTTCTTTTGGTTCTGTCGCAGGTTATCATGCCCTGCTGTTGGTTCTCTCGCAGGTTATCACCCTGCTGTTGTTCTTCGCAGGTTATCATCCCTGCTGTTGGTTCTGTCGCAGGTTATCATCCCTGCTATTGGTTCTCTCGCAGGTTATCATCCCCTGCTGTTGGCTCTCTCGCAGGTTATCATGCCCTGCTGTTGGTTCTCTCTCAGGTTATCATCCCCTGTTGTTGGTTCTCTCGCAGGTTATCATCCCTGCTGTTGGTTCTCTTGCAGTATCATTCCCTGCTGTTGGTTCTCTCGCAGGTTATCATCCCTGCTGTTGGTTCTTCGCAGGTTATCATCCCTGCTGTTGGTTCTTCGCAGGTTATCATGCCTGCTGTTGGTTCTCTCGCAGGTTATCATCCCCTGCTGTTGGTTCTCTCGCAGGTTATCCCCTGCTGTTGGTTGTTTCGCAGGTTATCATTCCACTGCTGTTGGTTCTCTCGCAGGTTATCATGCCCTGCTGTTGGTTCTGTCGCAGGTTATATCCCTCTTTGGTTCTGTCGCAGGTTATCATCCCCTGCTGTTGGTTCTCTCGCAGGTTATCATCCCCTGCTGTTGGTTCTCTCGCAGGTTATCATCCCCTGCTGTTGGTTCTGTCGCAGAATATCATGCCCTGCTGTTGGTTCTGTCGCAGGTTATCATGCCCTGCTGTTGGTTCTCTCGCAGGTTATCATCCCCTGCTGTTGGTTCTCTCGCAGGTTACTATGCCCTGCTGTTGGTTCTCTCGCAGGTTATCATGCCCTGCTATTGGTTCTCTCGCAGGTTATCATCCCCTGCTATTGGTTCTCTCGCAGGTTATCATCCCCTGCTGTTGGTTCTCTCGCAGGTTATCATCCTCTGCTGTTGGTTCTCTCGCAGGTTATCATCCCCTGCTATTGGTTCTCTCGCAGGTTATCATCCCCTGCTGTTGGTTCTCTCGCAGGTTATCATTCCCTGTTGGTTCTCTCGCAGGTTATCATTCCCTGCTGCTGGTTCTCTCGCAGGTTATCCCCTGCTGTTGGTTCTCTCGTAGAGTATACCCTGCTGTTGGTTCTCTCGCAGGTTATCATCCCTGCTGTTGGTTCTCTCGCAGGTTCTCATCCCCTGCTGTTGGTTCTCTCGCAGGTTATCATGTCCTGCTGTTGGTTCTGTCGCAGGTTATCATGCCCTGCTGTTGGTTCTGTCGCAGGTTATCATGCCCTGCTGTTGATTCTGTCGCAGGTTATCATGCCCTGCTGTTTGTTCTCGGGCAGGTTATCATCCTCTGCTGTTGGTTCTCTCGCAGGTTATCATCCCCTGCTGTTTGTTCTCGGGCAGGTTATCATCCCCTGCTGTTGGTTCTCTCGCAGGTTATCATCCCCTGCTATTGGTTCTCTCGCAGGTTATCATCCTCTGCTGTTGGTTCTCTCGCAGGTTATCATCCCCTACTATTGGTTCTCTCGCAGGTTATCATCCCCTGCTGTTGGTTCTGTCGCAGGTTATCATCCCCTGCTGTTGGTTCTGTCGCAGGCTATCATGCCCTGCTGTTGGTTCCGTCGCAGGTTATCATGCCCTGCTGTTGGTTCTGTCGCAGGTTATCATGCCCTGCTGTTGGTTCTCTCGCAGGTTATCATCCCCTGCTGTTGGTTCTCTCGCAGGTTATCATTCCCTGCTGTTGGTTCTCTCGCAGGTTATCATCCCCTGCTGCTGGTTCTCTCGCAGGTTATCCCCTGCTGTTGGTTCTCTCGTAGGTTATCATCCCCTGCTGTTGGTTCTCTCGCAGGTTATCATCCCTGCTGTTGGTTCTCTCGCAGGTTATCATCCCCTGCTGTTGGTTCTCTCGCAGGTTATCATGCCCTGCTGTTGGTTCTGTCGCAGGTTATCATGCCCTGCTGTTGGTTCTCTCGCAGGTTATCATCCCCTGCTGTTGGTTCTGTCGCAGGTTATCATCCCCTGCTGTTGGTTCTGTCGCAGGTTATCATCGCCTGCTGCTGGTTCTCTCGCAGGTTATCCCCTGCTGTTGGTTCTCTCGTAGGTTATCATCCCCTGCTGTTGGTTCTCTCGCAGGTTATCATCCCTGCTGTTGGTTCTCTCGCAGGTTATCATCCCCTGCTTTTGGTTCTCTCGCAGGTTATCATGCCCTGCTGTTGGTTCTGTCGCAGGCTATCATGCCCTGCTGTTGGTTCTCTCGCAGGCTATCATCCCCTGCTGTTGGTTCTCTCGCAGGTTATCATGCCCTGCTGTTGGTTCTGTCGCAGGTTATCATCCCCTGTTGTTGGTTCTGTCGCAGGTTATCATGCCCTGCTGTTGGTTCTGTCACAGGTTATCATGCCCTGCTGTTGGTTCTCTCGCAGGTCATCATCCCCTGCTGTTGGTTCTCTCGCAGGTTATGATCCCCTGCTGTTGGTTCTCTCGCAGGTTATCATCCCCTGCTGTTGGTTCTGTCGCAGGTTATCATCCCCTGCTGTTGGTTCTGTCGCAGGTTATCATGCCCTGCTATTGGTTCTCTCGCAGGTTATCATCCCCTGCTATTGGTTCTCTCGCAGGTTATCATCCCCTGCTATTGGTTCTCTCGCAGGTTATCATCCCCTGCTATTGGTTCTCTCGCAGGTTATCATCCCCTGCTGTTGGTTCTCTGGCAGGTTATCATCCCCTGCTGTTGGTTCTCTGGCAGGTTATCATCCCCTGCTGTTGGTTCTCTTGCAGGTTATCATCCCCTGCTGTTGGTTCTCTAGCAGGTTATCATCCCCTGCTGTTGGTTCTCTTGCAGGTTATCATCCCCTGCTGTTGGTTCTCTGGCAGGTTATCATCCCCTGCTGTTGGTTCTCCTGGCAGGTTATCATCCCCTGCTGTTGGTTCTCTGGCAGGTTATCATCCCCTGGTGTCGGTTCTCTTGCAGGTTATCATCCCCTGCTGTTGGTTCTCTTGCAGGTTATCATCCCCTGCTGTTGGTTCTCTGGCAGGTTATCATCCCCTGCTGTTGGTTCTCTTGCAGGTTATCATCCCCTGCTGTTGGTTCTCTGGCAGGTTATCATCCCCTGCTGTTGGTTCTCTGGCAGGTTATCATCCCTGCTGTTGGTTCTCTGGCAGGTTATCATCCCCTGCTGTTGGTTCTCTGGCAGGTTATCATCCCCTGCTGTTGGTTCTCTGGCAGGTTATCATCCCCTGCTGTTGGTTCTCTGGCAGGTTATCATCCCTGCTGTTGGTTCTCTGGCAGGTTTATCATCCCTGCTGTTGGTTCTCTGGCAGGTTATCATCCCCTGCTGTTGGTTCTCTGGCAGGTTATCATCCCCTGCTGTTGGTTCTCTGGCAGGTTATCATCCCCTGCTGTTGGTTCTCTGGCAGGTTATCATCCCCTGCTGTTGGTTCTCTGGCAGGTTATCATCCCCTGCTGTTGGTTCTCTGGCAGGTTATCATCCCCTGCTGTTGGTTCTCTGGCAGTTATCATCCCTGCTGTTGGTTCTCTGGCAGGTTATCATCCCCTGCTGTTGGTTCTCTGGCAGGTTATCATCCCCTGCTGTTGGTTCTCTGGCAGGTTATCATCCCCTGCTGTTGGTTCTCTGGCAGGTTATCATCCCCTGCTGTTGGTTGTCTGGCAGGTTATCATCCCCTGCTGTTGGTTCTCTGGCAGGTTATCATCCCCTGCTGTTGGTTCTCTCGCAGGTTATCATCCCCTGCTGTTGGTTCTCTCGCAGGTTATGATCCCCTGCTGTTGGTTCTCTGGCAGGTTATCATCCCCTGCTGTTGGTTCTCTGGCAGGTTATCATCCCCTGCTGTTGGTTCTCTGGCAGGTTATCCAAGATACTACTTCCCTGACTTACAACTCTAGTTTATTATACTCGAGATCATGCCACTAATCTGTCCCTCACTGCTCATATTATTATTATGGGGGAGCGTTAAACCCGTAGGGAACATACAGCGCCTGTTGGGGGGGGGATGGAAAGTATTCAGGTTCAATTCAGGGAACTGGAGAACAGATCCAATACCCTAGATCAAGAGCCCCTCACCAGCGTCAAGGAACCTCCCTTGAGCGGTCATTGTTAGTGAAGACCAAAACTGCCGTTGTTTAATGTCTAGTAGGTTGTGTCGTCTGTAGGCTCAATGTAAGCCTATTCTTGGAGCTTCCTGGAATAGGCTTCTCGAACTAGAGTACTTGACGGTACTGTTTCTGGTACAGTCATGTTTTCCATCAACTTCCAGTTCACATAAGTGGGATTAAAATATCCGAGGAGGAAAATATATGTGTATGATTCTCCCGAGTTTCCAGGCAGCTGTCTGTCTCAGCCAGGAGCTTAGTGAAGGTCTGCCGTTGTTCAGTGAAGGTCTGCCGTTGTTCAGTGAAGGTCTGCCGTTGTTCAGTGAAGGTCTGCCGTTGTTCAGTGAAGTGGTCTGCCGTTGTTCAGTGAAGGTCTGCCGTTGTTCAGTGAAGGTCTGCCGTTGTTCAGTGAAGGTCTGCCGTTGTTCAGTGAAGGTCTGCCGTTGTTCAGTGAAGGTCTGCCGTTGTTCAGTGAAGGTCTGCCGTTGTTCAGTGAAGTGGTCTGCCGTTGTTCAGTGAAGGTCTGCCGTTGTTCAGTGAAGGTCTGCCGTTGTTCAGTGAAGGTCTGCCGTTGTTCAGTGAAGGTCTGCCGTTGTTCAGTGAAGGTCTGCCGTTGTTCAGTGAAGGTCTGCCGTTGTTCAGTGAAGGTCTGCCGTTGTTCAGTGAAGTGGTCTGCCGTTGTTCAGTGAAGGTCTGCCGTTGTTCAGTGAAGGTCTGCCGTTGTTCAGTGAAGGTCTGCCGTTGTTCAGTGAAGGTCTGCCGTTGTTCAGTGAAGTGGTCTGCCATTGTTCAGTGAAGGTCTGCCGTTGTTCAGTGAAGGTCTGCCGTTGTTCAGTGAAGTGGTCTGCCGTTGTTCAGTGAAGGTCTGCCGTTGTTCAGTGAAGGTCTGCCGTTGTTCAGTGAAGGTCTGCCGTTGTTCAGTGAAGGTCTGCCGTTGTTCAGTGAAGTGGTCTGCCATTGTTCAGTGAAGGTCTGCCGTTGTTCAGTGAAGGTCTGCCGTTTTTCAGTGAAGGTCTGCCGTTGTTCAGTGAAGGTCTGCCGTTGTTCAGTGAAGGTCTGCCGTTGTTCAGTGAAGGTCTGCCGTTGTTCAGTGAAGGTCTGCCGTTGTTCAGTGAAGGTCTGCCGTTGTTCAGTGAAGGTCTGCCGTTGTTCAGTGAAGGTCTGCCATTGTTCAGTGAAGGTCTGCCGTTGTTCAGTGAAGTGGTCTGCCGTTGTTCAGTGAAGGTCTGCCGTTGTTCAGTGAAGGTCTGCCGTTGTTCAGTGAAGGTCTGCCGTTGTTCAGTGAAGGTCTGCCATTGTTCAGTGAAGGTCTGCCGTTGTTCAGTGAAGTGGTCTGCCATTGTTCAGTGAAGGTCTGCCGTTGTTCAGTGAAGGTCTGCCGTTGTTCAGTGAAGGTCTGCCGTTGTTCAGTGAAGGTCTGCCGTTGTTCAGTGAAGGTCTGCCGTTGTTCAGTGAAGGTCTGCCATTGTTCAGTGAAGGTCTGCCGTTGTTCAGTGAAGTGGTCTGCCATTGTTCAGTGAAGGTCTGCCGTTGTTCAGTGAAGGTCTGCCGTTGTTCAGTGAAGGTCTGCCGTTGTTCAGTGAAGGTCTGCCGTTGTTCAGTGAAGGTCTGCCGTTGTTCAGTGAAGGTCTGCCGTTGTTCAGTGAAGGTCTGCCGTTGTTCAGTGAAGTGGTCTGCCGTTGTTCAGTGAATGTCTGCCATTGTTCAGTGAAGGTCTGCCGTTGTTCAGTGAATGTCTGCCATTGTTCAGTGGTCTGCCGTTGTTCAGTGAAGGTCTGCCGTTGTTCAGTGAAGTGGTCTGCCATTGTTCAGTGAAGGTCTGCCGTTGTTCAGTGAATGTCTGCCATTGTTCAGTGAAGGTCTGCCGTTGTTCAGTGAATGTCTGCCATTGTTCAGTGGTCTGCCGTTGTTCAGTGAAGGTCTGCCGTTGTTCAGTGAAGTGGTCTGTCGTTGCTCAGTGAAGGTCTGCCATTGTTCTGTGAAGGTCTGCCATTGTTCAGTGAAGGTCTGCCGTTGTTCAGTGAAGTGGTCTGCCATTGTTCAGTGAAGGTCTGCCGTTGTTCAGTGAAGGTCTGCCGTTGTTCAGTGAAAGTCTGCCGTTGTTCAGTGAAGTGGTATGCCGTTGTTCAGTGAAGGTCTGCCATTGTTCAGTGAAGGTCTGCCGTTGTTCAGTGGTCTGCCGTTGTTCAGTGAAGGTCTGCCGTTGTTCAGTGAAGTGGTCTGCCGTTGTTCAGTGAAGGTCTGCCATTGTTCAGTGAAGGTCTGCCGTTGTTCAGTGAAGGTCTGCCGTTGTTCAGTGAAGGTCTGCCGTTGTTCAGTGAAGTGGTCTGCCGTTGTTCAGTGAAGGTCTGCCGTTGTTCAGTGAAGGTCTGCCGTTGTTCAGTGAAGTGGTCTGCCGTTGTTCAGTGAATGCCGTTGTTCATGAGGCTGCCCTGTTCATGAAGGTCTGCCATTTTTCAGTAAAGGTCTGCCGTTGTCCAGTTAAGTGGTCTGCCGTTGTTCAGTGAAAGTCTGCCGTTGTTCATTGAAGTGGTCTGCCGTTGTTCAATGAAGGTCTGCCGTTGTTCAGTGAAGGTCTGCCGTTGTTCATTGAAGTGGTCTGCCGTTGTTCAATGGTCTGCCGTTGTTCAGTGAAGGTCTGCCGTTGTTAAGTGAAGGTCTGCCGTTGTTCAGTGAAGTGGTCTGCCGTTGTTCAGTGAAGGTCTGCCGTTGTTCAGTGAAGGTTTGCCGTTGTTCAGCAATGTGGTCTGCCGTTGTTCAGTGAAGGTCTGCCGTTGTTCAGTTAAGTGGTCTGCCGTTGGTCAGTGAAGGTCTGCCATTGTTCAGTGAAGGTCTGCCGTTGTTCAGTGAAGTGGTCTGCCGTTGTTCAGTGGTCTGCCGTTGTTCAGTGAAGTGGTCTGTTTCTTTGATATACCTTTGATGAGTTTCGAGAGTCTTACTTCTCCTGGAGCCCGGTCGTGGGTCAGACTCATCTGGTGCTAGCCTGGTCAACCACGCTGTTGGTGCGTGATTGATCTGGCACTTAGTGAAGATACTTGTCCAGTTTTCTCTTGAAGACTTCTACACTTGTTCCAGCAGTGTTTCTGATATCTTCTGGCAAGGTATTGAATAATCTGGGGCCACGAATGCTGATACAGTGTTCCCTTATTGTTCCCACCGCACCCCTGCTTTTCACTGAGTTTATTTTACACTTCCTTCCATATTGCGACTAGGACCTCGAGTATATATTATAGGTATATATTATCATGTATCTCTCCTCCGCTGTAGTGTGTACATGTTCAAGACTTTAAAGTATTTCCAGTAAATTAAATGCTTTACTGGCTCTCAGTGGGCCGTAAACGATCTCTGTATTTGTCTAAGCTCTGATATTTCTCCATCCTTGAACAGGGTCGTCAACACTGAGCAATATTCGAAATTAGGGAGCACTAGCGACTTGAAAAGTATCACGACTGCCGTTATTGCCCTTGTTTTGAAGGTTCTCAATACCCACCCCGTCATCCGCCTGGCTGTCGTGATCTTTGTCTTATGTTCTTTGAAAGAAACGTCAGCTGACATAATTATTCCCAAGTCTTTCACGTGTTCCATTCGTTCTATTGAACGATCCTCTTGAGTTTTATATACAGTGTTCCTTTTGAGTTCTTCATTCTTTCCATATTTAAGTAGCTGGAACTTATCACCACTGAACGTCATATTGTTCACCACTGCCCACTGGAAAACACAACTTGTATCTTTCTGTAATTTTTCAGTGTCCTCTACCGTAGAGACTTTCGTGCTTATTTTAGTGTCATCTGCAAATGATGATACAAAACTGTGACTGGTGCTTTTATCTGTCTGCTAAGGATGAAAAACAGAAGAGGTGCCAGGACAGTGCCTTGGCGAACTGAGTTTTTACCTCACTGATGCTGGATTTTGCTCTGTTTACTGCTGCTTCTTTTTATGTTTAGTGCGTGAGAAACTCAAAAATCTATCTGCTTCCCGTCCCCGTGATTACTATGGCACTTATTTTGTGTGTTATCACTCCATGATCGCATTTATCAAATGCCTTTGCAAAGTCTGCCCGGGCGGCCCGATATGGCGTCTGCGTTTTGGTTGCCTTTCAACGCCATTGATCAGTGAATTGCTCTGCTGTTGTTAATGCTGGTTTGTGTACCTGGAAATCTCAGGGTTTTCTTGGTCACCACTCTTATTACACTTACTACCAAATCGCTTAATGATTTTAACAGTTCTGTGCAACACAGTTAATAATTTTAACAGTTCTGTGCAACACAGTTAATAATTTTAACAGTTTTGTGCAACACAGTTAATAATTTTAACAGTTCTGTGCAACACAGTTAATAATTTTAACAGTTCTGTGCAACACAGTTAATAATTTTAACAGTTCTGTGCAACACAGTTAATAATTTTAACAGTTTTGTGCAACACAGTTAATAATTTTAACAGTTCTGTGCAACACAGTTAATAATTTTAACAGTTCTGCGCAACACACTTAATAATTATTTTAACAAGCCTGTGCAACACAAACTGTACAAGTAATGTACAATTTGTACAAAGCTGTGCCTTACTTGTACAGCTTTATACAAGTTACCTAGAGAGTCACATAGGCTTACTCCTCCCCTTAAATTATTTACAATATCACGTCTGTGCATATTATGCTTTGTGATACTTCATTGTCCAAGAAATCTCTTGCTCCTCCACCTCCTTCTCCTCTTTCTCCTCCTCCTCTTTCTCCTCCTCCTCTTTCTCTTCTTCCTCTTCCTCCTCCACGTTCAGTCCAGCAGACGTCACTTGGTGTAAGTGACAGGTCATCGTACGGGATGACATATCAGCATAGTATCAACTCCACGGGTACTGAAATAAGGAATTCATTACAGCATAGCAAGTATTTCATTCATTCCAGGAATACTCATGAATATCTTCATTGCCCACATAAACCTGGCGGTGCAGGCCGGAACCTACCTCATACCTGCTTTATAATATTGTTGAGTTGAATTTACACGGTAATAGCCGCTATTATACTTCAACTCATTCCAACAGGATGCCACCCTCAACAGCATCTACTTGCTGTTAGGAAAACATAGCACGTGTAATGAGACTTGTTCATATCCTACGAAAGCAAAAGACTCGGCAGGCAGTCCAACATCGAGTACACGAGTACACTAAAAGACAACACAATAAGTGTCAGGGGCCCAAGACTGTGCAGCTGCCTCCCAGCACACATATGGTGGATTACCAATAGACCCCTGGTTGTCATCAAGAGGGAGCTGGACAATGGACGAACCACAGCCGGGTTGATCAGGCACTGATCCACCGCGAGGCCTGGTCATGGATCGGGCCGAGGGGGCATTGACCCCCGGAACACCCTCCAGGTATACTCCAGGTATGACTACTTTTGCCTGGGACTAAACACGGGCCCCCTTCGCCTCCCGAAGTGTATTACCAACCCCCCAGTATGATACTGCCTCCCTGTGTTCATAAACCACATTGACAACCCCCCAGTATGATACTGCCTCCCTGTGTTCATAAACCACATTGGCAACCCCCCAGTATGATACTGCCTCCCTGTGCTCATAAACCACATTGGCAACCCCCCAGTATGATACTGCCTCCCTGTGCTCATAAACCACATTGGCAACCCTCCAGTATGATACTGCCTCCCTGTGCTCATAAACCACATTGGCAACCCTCCAGTATGATACTGCCTCCCTGTGCTCATAAACCACATTGGCAACCCCCCAGTATGATACTGCCTCCCTGTGCTCATAAACCACATTGGCAACCCCCCAGTATGATACTGCCTCCCTGTGCTCATAAACCACATTGGCAACCCTCCAGTATGATACTGCCTCCCTGTGCTCATAAACCACATTGGCAACCCCCCAGTATGATACTGCCTCCCTGTGCTCATAAACCACATTGGCAACCCTCCAGTATGATACTGCCTCCCTGTGTTCATAAACCACATTGGCAACCCCACAGTATGATACTGCCTCCCTGTGTTCATAAACCACATTGGCAACCCCCCAGTATGATACTGCCTCCCTGTGTTCATAAACCACATTGGCAACCCTCCAGTATGATACTGCCTCCCTGTGTTCATAAACCACATTGGCAACCCTCCAGTATGATACTGCCTCCCTGTGCTCATAAACCACATTGGCAACCCCCCAGTATGATACTGCCTCCCTGTGTTCATAAACCACATTGGCAACCCTCCAGTATGATACTGCCTCCCTGTGTTCATAAACCACATTGGCAACCCTCCAGTATGATACTGCCTCCCTGTGCTCATAAACCACATTGGCAACCCCCCAGTATGATACTGCCTCCCTGTGTTCATAAACCACATTGGCAACCCTCCAGTATGATACTGCCTCCCTGTGTTCATAAACCACATTGACAACCCCCCAGTATGATACTGCCTCCCTGTGTTCATAAACCACATTGGCAACCCTCCAGTATGATACTGCCTCCCTGTGCTCATAAACCACATTGGCAACCCCCCAGTATGATACTGCCTCCCTGTGCTCATAAACCACATTGGCAACCCCCCAGTATGATACTGCCTCCCTGTGCTCATAAACCACATTGGATGGGTCAAGATTAAGGTCTTCACCGAGCATATTGCTATATCCAGTTCGCTCTCTTTAGCCCACCCACTCAACTTCGCTATTCAGGATAATTGAGGAGGTAACATGGATTATTCTGCTCCCCTCCCCCCGAAACTCACTAATGCGTACGAGAGGAGAAACTTATTCACTAATGCGTACGAGAGGAGAAACTTATTCGCGGAGACCTGAGTGTCCAGAATGTAGGCCTCCTCACCCTTCCAAGCAACGATGTCAGGCTTGCAGAATGTGCCATCGAAGGGTATATATATACCTCCGTCTCGACCTGCTACCCTCCTTGTTTCAACTACCTGCATACAAATTTGGATATATCTTCGCATCGCTGGACATGATTTTCATGCGTTCCAAGACATATTTACCAGATACATTCCAATACTAGGCACACTGAAAAAGCTGCAAAGCCCTGGGACACCGGGTCTTGACCCTAGATGCTGAGATGGAGCTGCCAAAGCAGTCACTCAGACCTGAATGGCTTAGACATAATCTATCCCACTTAATTAAAAGACTGGTCTCAGAGGACACCCCGGGACGTCGATTTTGTCTGCAATATTTTGTTAAATTTATTCTTGGAATGTTCACCTTAGATGTCATCTGCATGTGTCACTTGTATGTGTCATCTGTGTATGTCACCTGTATGTGTCACCTGTGTGTGTCACCTGTATGTGTCATCTGTATGTGTCACCTGCATATGTGTCACCTGCATGTGTGTCACCTGCATGTGTGTCACCTGTATGTGTCACCTGTATGTCACCAATATGTGTCACCTGTATATCACCTGCATGTGTGTCACCTGCATATGTGTCACCTGTATGTGTGTCACCTGCATGTGTGTCACCTGTATGTGTGTCACCTGTATGTCACCTGTATGTGTGTCACCTGTATGTGTGTCACCTGTATGTGTGTCACCTGCATGTGTGTCACCTGTATGTGTGTCACCTGTATGTGTGTCACCTGCATGTGTATCATCTGTATGTGTGTCACCTGTATGTGTGTCACCTACATGTGTGTCACCTGCATGTGTGTCATCTGCATGTGTGTCACCTGCATGTGTGTCACCTGCATATGTTTCACCTGTATGTGTGTCACCTGTATGTCACCTGCATGTGTCACCTGCATGTGTGTCACCTGCATGTGTCACCTGCATGTGTGTCACCTGCATGTGTCACCTGCATGTGTCACCTGCATGTGTGTCACCTGTATGTGTGTCACTTGTATGTCACCTGCATGTGTCACCTGCATGTGTGTCACCTGCATGTGTCACCTGCATGTGTGTCACCTGCATGTGTCACCTGCATGTGTCACCTGCATGTGTGTCACCTGTATGTGTGTCACTTGTATGTCACCTGCATGTGTCACCTGCATGTGTCACCTGCATGTGTGTCACCTGCATGTGTCACCTGCATGTGTCACCTGCATGTGTCACCTTCATGTGTCACCTGCATGTGTCACCTGCATGTGTCACCTGCATGTGTCACCTTCATGTGTCACCTGCATGTGTCACCTGCATGTGTCACCTGCATGTGTCACCTGCATGTGTCACCTGCATGTGTCACCTGCATGTGTCACCTGCATGTGTCACCTGCATGTGAGTTAGACATTACTCTTCCTGGAAGTTCTGTTTTATTAATATATTCTGAAGAATTAGTTTGTTCCTCTGTTCTTTTATTCTTTTTTTAAAGAAGGAGAGACTTTATTCTGTGTTTCTCAGTATTGTGTAATATTGTTATATAGTGCGAGCAGTAAGTTGCTCTTCTACTCTGCTCTCTACCATCACTTCTTACATCCTTCAGGTGATACTCATTTTTATTTTGTTTATATTAATTTTATTTAGGCCTATAATTGTACAGGCTTATATATCTTGATGTTTTGATATTGTTGTTTTTATTAACCTGTTACAGTGAGTGTCATTTTTATTAGATTATTGATTTTATAAGTTTACTCCTAACATCGATTATTTTCCTGTCGAATTTTATTCTCTACCTGTAAATACTTGTGTTATACTTTAACTTAGTAAGTGACTTTTCCTGTTTTTGAGTCTTTTTTTTTTCCTTGCAATTTAAGTTCTGCATTTTATTTTATTTTCATTGGTCATTATCACTTCCTAAGACTGACATTTGGGTTAAGGTTAAGAACATAAGAACATAAGAAAGGAGGAACACTGCAGCAGGCCTGTTGGCCCATACTAGGCAGGACCTTTACAATTCATTCCACTAACAAAACATTTGCCCAACCCAATTTTCAATGCCACCCAAGAAATAAGCTCTGATGTGAAAGTCCCACTCAAATCCAACCCCTCCCACTCATGTACTTATTTTTTTTTTTTATTATCACACTGGCCGATTCCCACCAAGGCAGGGTGGCCCGAAAAAGAAAAACTTTCACCATCATTCACTCCATCACTGTCTTGCCAGAAGGGTGCTTTACACTACAGTTTTTAAACTGCAACATTAACACCCCTCCTTCAGAGTGCAGGCACTGTACTTCCCATCTCCAGGACTCAAGTCCGGCCTGCCGGTTTCCCTGAACCCCTTCATAAATGTTACTTTGCTCACACTCCAACAGCACGTCAAGTATTAAAAAACCATTTGTCTCCATTCACTCCTATGAAACACGCTCATGCATACCTGCTGGAAGTCCAAGCCCCTCGCACACAAAACCTCCTTTACCCCCTCTCTCCAACCATTCCTAGGCCGACCCCTACCCCGCCTTCCTTCCACTACAGACTGATACACTCTTGAAGTCATTCTGTTTCGCTCCATTCTCTCTACATGTCCGAACCACCTCAACAACCCTTCCTCAGCCCTCTGGACAACAGTTTTGGTAATCCCGCACCTCCTCCTAACTTCCAAACTACGAATTCTCTGCATTATATTCACACCACACATTGCCCTCAGACATGACATCTCCACTGTCTCCAGCCTTCTCCTCGCTGCAACATTCATCACCCATGCTTCACACCCATATAAGAGCGTTGGTAAAACTATACTCTCATACATTCCCCTCTTTGCCTCCAAGGACAAAGTTCTTTGTCTCCACAACTCCTAAGTGCACCACTCACTCTTTTTCCCTCATCAATTCTATGATTCATCTCATCTTTCATAGACCCATCCGCTGACACGTCCACTCCCAAATATCTGAATACATTCACCTCCTCCATACTCTCTCCCCTCCAATCTGATATTCAATCTTTCATCACCTAATCTTTTTGTTATCCTCATAACCTTACTCTTTCCTGTATTCACCTTTAATTTTCTTCTTTTGCACACCCTACCAAATTCATCCACCAATCTCTGCAACTTCTCTTCAGAATCTCCCAAGAGCACAGTGTCATCAGCAAAGAGCAGCTGTGACAACTCCCACTTTGTGTGTGATTCTTTATCTTTTAACTCCACGCCTCTTGTCAAGACCCTCGCATTTACTTCTCTTACAACCCCATCTATAAATATATTAAACAACCACGGTGACATCACACATCCTTGTCTAAGGCCTACTTTTACTGGGAAATAATTTCCCTCTTTCCTACATACTCTAACTTGAGCCTCACTATCCTCGTAAAAACTCTTCACTGCTTTCAGTAACCTACCTCCTACACCATACACTTGCAACATCTGTCACATTGCCCCCCTATCCACCCTGTCATACGCCTTTTCCAAATCCATAAATGCCACAAAGACCTCTTTAGCCTTATCTAAATACTGTTCACTTATATGTTTCACTGTAAACACCTGGTCCACACACCCCCTACCTTTCCTAAAGCCTCCTTGTTCATCTGCTATCCTATTCTCCGTCTTACTCTTAATTCTTTCAATAATAACTCTACCATACACTTTACCAGGTATACTCAGCAGACTTATCCCCTATAATTTTTGCACTCTCTTTTATCCCCTTTGCCTTTATACAAAGGAACTATGCATGCTCTCTGCCAATCCCTAGGTACCTTACCCTCTTCCATACATTTATTAAATAATTGCACCAACCACTCCAAAACTATATCCCCACCTGCTTTTAACATTTCTATCTTTATCCCATCAATCCCGGCTGCCTTACCCCCCTTTCATTTTACCTACTGCCTCACGAACTTCCCCCACACTCACAACTGGCTCTTCCTCACTCCTACAAGATGTTATTCCTCCTTGCCCTATACACGAAATCACAGCTTCCCTATCTTCATCAACATTTAACAATTCCTCAAAATATTCCCTCCATCTTCCCAATACCTCTAACTCTCCATTTAATAACTCTCCTCTCCTATTTTTAACTGACAAATCCATTTGTTCTCTAGGCTTTCTTAACTTGTTAATCTCACTCCAAACTTTTTCTTATTTTCAACAAAATTTGTTGATAACATCTCACCCACTCTCTCATTTGCTCTCTTTTTACATTGCTTCACCACTCTCTTAACCTCTCTCTTTTTCTCCATATACTCTTCCCTCCTTGCATCACTTCTACTTTGTAAAAACTTCTCATATGCTAACTTTTTTCCCCCCTTACTACTCTCTTTAACATCATCATTCCACCAATCGCTTCCTCTTCCCTCCCGCACCCACTTTCCTGTAACCACAAACTTCTGCTGAACCCCTCTAACACTAACATTTTTAAAAACCTACCCCATACCTCTTCGACCCCATTGCCTATGCTCTCATTAGCCCATCTATCCTCCAATAGCTGTTTATATCTTACCCTAACTGCCTCCTCTTTTAGTTTAAAACCTTCACCTCTCTCTTCCCTGATGCTTCTATTCTCCTTGTATCCCACCCTACCTTTTATCTCAGTGTAGCTACAACTAGAAAGTGATCTGATATATCTGTGGCCCCTCTATAAACATGTACATCCTGAAGTCTACTCAACAGTCTTTTAAATCTACCAATACATAATCCAACAAACTATTTGTCATTTCGCCCTACATCATATCTTGTATACTTATTTATCCTCTTTTTCTTAAAAATGTATTAAACCTATAACTAAACCCCTTTCTATACAAAGTTCAATCAAAGGGCTCCCATTATCATTTACACCTGGCACCCCAAACTTACCTACCACATGTACTTATCCCAACCTAAAATTTGAAACTACCCAAAGTCCTAGCCTCAATAAACCCAACTAGGTAGACGTTTCCACTCATCAACTCCCCTATTTCCAAACCAATACTTTCCTATGTCCTTTCTAAATCTAAACTTATCTAATTTAAATCCATTACTGCGGGTTCTCTCTTGGGGAGATATCCTCAAGACCTGTTAATATCCCCTTTATTAATACCTATCTTCCACTTATACCTTCGGGTCAGGTCCCCCTCATTCTTCGTCTAACAAGTGAATGTAACTTAAAGTCTTTCAATCTTTTCTTCATAAAGAAGATTTCTAATGCTATGTATTAATTTAGTCATCCTACGCTGAAAGTTTTCTAACGAATTTATGTCCATTTTGTAAATACGGAGACCAGAACTGAGCTGCATAATCTAGGTGAGGCCTTACTAATGATGTATAAAGCTGCAGTATACCTCTGGACTTCTGTTGCTTACACTTCTTGATATAAATCCCAGTAATCTATTGCCTTATTACGTACGCTTAGGCATTGCGTCTTGGTTTAAGGTTGCTGCCCCACCAAACCCCCAAGTCCTTTTCGCAATCTGTATGGCTAAGTTCTACATCATTTAACTTATAAGTACTATGGTTATGGGGACTCCCAAGCTTCAGAACCTTGCATTTATCTACATTGAACTGCATCTGCCACTTTTCTGACCAAGAATAGAGTTTGTTTAAATCCTCCTGAAGTTCCATAACATCTACGTTTGAATCAATTATCCTACCTATCTTTGTGTCATCGGCGAATTTGCTCATATCACTAGTAATTCCCTCATCAAGATCATTGATATATATTATAAACAACAACGGGCCCAAGACTGATCCCTGTGGAACGCCACTTGTTACAGATCCCCACTCGGATTTAACCCCATTTATGGACACTCTCTGCTTCCTGTCAGTGAGCCATGACTCGATCCACGAGAGCACTTTTCCCCCAATGCCATGAGCTGCTACTTTCTTTAACAGTCTATGGTGCGGAACTCTATCAAAAGCCTTACTAAAATCTAAGTAAATAATATCAAATTCTTTATTGTGGTCAACAGCCTCAAAAGCTTTACTGAAGAAAGTTAATAAATTAGTTAGACAAGACCGGCCTCTTGTTAATCCATGCTGAGTATCATTAATCAAGCTATGCTTATCGAGATGGCTTCTTATAATCTCAGCTATAATTGACTCTAGTAATTTGCCTACAATTGAGGTCAGGCTTATTGGGCGGTAATTTGACGGTAACGACTTGTCCCCTGTTTTAAAAATAGGAATTACATTAGCCATCTTCCACATATCAGACACTACACCTGTTTGAAGAGATAAATTAAAAATATTAGTTAATGGTTCACAGAGTTAAGCCCTATTACATTTTCAAGACTCATGATGAACATCTTAGGAGTCTAATTGGTATGTCTTTCAGAGTGTACTTAGATGTACTCATCTAAATACAGTATGAAATGTGTCTCATGACATGAAGACGGATTTCTAGAGACTGGACGTGGTACTTGAGAAACTAGATGATACTAACCTAAATAAAGATCAAGCTCTCTGTCAATTTCTGAAGACAGAGATAAAGTTTCTTGGTCACACAGTCACTCCTAGAGGCGTTATGGTGTCCCAAAGCTCGACTGCTATCACACTCAGCTCACACACTAAGGTCCGTGGTTCGATCCCCAGTACAAGTAGAAACATTAGGATGTGTTTCCTTAAGACACCTGCTGTCCATGTTCACCCTTCAGTAAAATAGGTACCTGGGTATTAGTTGACTGGTGTGGGTCATATCCTAAGACAAAATTGACCTAATTTGCCTGAAATGCTCAGCATAACAAGGAGCTTTCTATATAGTATTATGTCATTGACGTCAGCTAGGACTGTATACCTTGTGCACATACTTGTAAAAATAAAGATTATATTATTATTATTATTAAAGTAGCTGCTCTCTATAATTTCCCCAAGACACAGACTGCTTTGCAGGATTCTACAGATCATTTATCAGGTATTTTTCTTCTATTGCAGCTCCCTTGACAGACTTGCTCAAGAAAGATATTCTGTTCAGCTGGACCTTCAGTCAACAACAGAAGCTACTTGCATAGAAATTCAAAAGACAGATGGCAAGTACAATGACACTGTATTTGCCAGTCGAGTCTTGACTAGAGCTGAACATAATTACTCCACAGCCAGTCCATATCTTGACAGATCATGCACTATTAATTTTTATGTTGCACAATAAATCATCTGGACGTTTGGCGAGATGATCTTTGATCATCCAGGAGTTCAAACCAACCTTTGCTTACTTGCCTGGCAAGCAGAATATGGTCGTTGATGTCCTGTCACATAATACTGGTGCAACTAAAACAGATTCTTCTCTTACAGTGCTCGGGAAAATGATCCAGTCTGGTCTAGGGTAAGTTCCTGACCTAAAAGTACAACACCTTATGAGTTAGGTCACCTGTACTTGTCAATGACTTAGTATGAATTATGTATTGGTAGTCATAGTCGCTCTGTTCATCATTGATACCTTTAACATTGCTGGGTGCAGCCCTGCATGTAATCCATGTTGTCCCAGGCGTCACTCACCCAGGACAGGGTCGTTCCATCCAGCAAGAGACTGAAGTACTATTGGTACACAAGGATTAAAAGATACAGTGATGGTACAGAAGTGGAGTATACAATACATGAGGTTTGAGAGGTACATGACAAGTACATATTGCTATGTGTTTTGTCAAAGTTTGCATTACAAAAATCTTATCCAGTTCCTCAGACTTAGGTGCGCACCGAGTATACAACTAGCATTAGCTTTTGAACTGCAGCACTTTGCTGTTGGAACAGAACACTAGCTGCCCTGGTGTCCCTAGCTGTCCTGATGAATATTTTTCCCAGCTCCCCAAGGAACTGGGATGCACTCTTTCCTCATGGGCTGAGGATGGAGGGAGGCTGGGGGGTTCTCTAACCATTTGGGAACAAACATATAATGAGGAACAATTTTTCCATATTTTCTGGATTTTTGGGACTCCCTGAATCTGGCAGCTGCCTTTCATTCCTCCCTGCCAGTGTGGATGCAGATGTGTAATCCCACTACCTGCTTGTTGTGTATCCAGGTTTGCATGGTAATTCCATCTGGATGCTTCTGGTTGCCATCGGATCTGCACAGGTGGCGTAGCTCCTTTATCGCTAGGCATCTGGCTGCAAGGTTCCTCTTGGTGATGTTATTACCCTCTTCATGTCCTGCAATCTTTCCCTCTGATCAATCGGCTTGCGGATTCACTGCCACAGATACACCTGTGTTCAGTGAGGATAGGAGCGGGAAGGTGATGGGGAACACCATTGTGGATAGTCTGCGGGTCGAGGTGTGTGCCAAGGGAGGAACTGGGGACAGCCAACAGCAAATCACTCGCATGAGCAACTCTCGCTGCCAAGAGACGAGCTCTGTCCTTCCCCGGCACACTCTGTTGTTGGGGGAACAGGTCGGTTGTAGAGCCCATTATATTATCCCAGAACCAGGCTCCAGCAATGGACTTTTGGTCACGAACTCCAACATTGTCCCTAAGGTGTTCAGGGAGAATAGCTGCTACACGTTCATTGGACACCACACATGAAGGCTAGGAAGTAGGTAGTGTAATCTGTGATGCCTTGTAGACATCAGTATCTCTTAGTCTAACTGGAAGTGTAGCTTTGTCCCTCTGTCTGTCTTCTAGAGTACGACAGGAGTTTTTATAAATATCTTCCTCAGGAGATTGTCATATTCATGTAGTATAGGATTATGATGTGAGAGTGCACATCTTAAGAAATATGCTAGCCTGGGCAGACTCAAACACTGTGAGAAGGTATAAGGCATCGTGGGTGTCTAGATTACATATTCGTTGCACTACCCTCCTCAGATTGTCCAGTTTGTTCTCGAGAACCGCATCAGTGTCATCAGTTGCACGAGGTGCTGCAAGCAAGACTATCTGTGGGAGCAATGGTTTACGCAGCTGGAGGTATGGATGTCACTGAGTCGATCATTTGTTGATTGGCTGAGATGATTTCACATTTGGTTGGATTAAGGATGAGTCCCATTTCCTGTCCCTGTCTCGTCACCTGGGCAAGATCATCTAGAAGGGACTCCTTTGTACTCGCCAGTGTGCCATCATCCAGGAACCAGACGTTCAGAACGCTGGTCAGCCTTACAGTGATTTTCCTAACCGCTATGCAGAAGAGAAATGGGACAAAAGGATTTCATGCTCTCCAAACAGAAGAATTGATTCCTTTTTGTATCCAGGGAAATGTTCTTGTACAGCTGTTAATACCACATCTCTTCAAATTAAATGCATTCTTGAAATCTAATTTTACCACTGCAGTGTCCTCAGGCATGTTGTTGATATACGCCCTTGTTGCATGAACCGCTGCTTCGCTTCCTTGAGGGACCTCAAAGCCAAGTTGGTTTAGATGAAGCATCATGGCCGCCTCTGTGCGAATACTTCGGACAGCAGCTTTGGAAACGAGGCGTTGAAGAGTGTTGCCCACTGCAATTGGCGTAATTCCTCCATACTTCTTTTTAAAGAGCGCAGAGCGATGCGTCAAAGAAGAACGACTTAATTTTGTCAGGAACCAAACCAGCCAAGGAGTTGTTAACGAGCCTTGTGATCTCTGATAGAAGAGTCTCCGTGATCTCCCCGAGAACTGTGTTAACCCTCTCTTTTAATGCTGGCATTTTATTCCATCTGGGGTCTTATTTTCATTCACTGTGAAACATATTTAGACATGTCTAATGTGTTAGCTATTGCTTAATGCCTTACTCTTGCATATTTATATATGTATTACTGCGTGATAATAAATCATTAATTTTCTTGAAGTGTTTTGCTGTATTTAGTGTCTTCAAGTGTCATGGTCATGTAATAAACTGACTCAGTGACTAGCCAGAAAATGTACTTATGCAGTTCTTAATGTTTTTATGATCAATGTTTAGTTTCTCATGAACTCTGTATTCTGACAGATGGTAGCCTGTGTCCACACCAGGATACAGATGGTAGCCTGTGTCCACACCAGGATACAGATGGTAGCCTGTGTCCACACCAGGATACAGATGGTAGCCTGTGTCCACACCAGGATACAGATGGTAGCCTGTGTCCACACCAGGACACAGATGGTAGCCTGTGTCCACACCAGGACACAGATGGTAGCCTGTGTCCACACCAGGATACAGATGGTAGCCTGTGTCCACACCAGGATACAGATGGTAGCCTGTGTCCACACCAGGATACAGATGGTAGCCTGTGTCCCACCAGGATACAGATGGTAGCCTGTGTCCACACCAGGATACAGATGGTAGCCTGTGTCCACACCAGGACACAGATGGTATGCCTGTGTCCACACCAGGATACAGATGGTAGCCTGTGTCCACACCAGGATACAGATGGTAGCCTGTGTCCACACCAGGATACAGATGGTAGCCTGTGTCTACACCAGGACACAGATGGTAGCCTGTGTCCACACCAGGACACAGATGGTAGTCTGTGTCCACACCAGGACACAGATGGTAGCCTGTGTCCACACCAGGATACAGATGGTAGCCTGTGTCCACACCAGGTCACAGATGGTAGCCTGTGTCCACACCAGGACACAGATGGTAGTCTGTGTCCACACCAGGACACAGATGGTAGCCTGTGTCCACACCAGGACACAGATGGTAGCCTGTGTCCACACCAGGATACAGATGGTAGCCTGTGTCCACACCAGGACACAGATAGTAGCCTGTGTCCACACCAGAACACAGATGGTAGCCTGTGTCCACACCAGGACACAGATGGTAGCCTGTGTCCACATCAGGACACAGATGGTAGCCTGTGTCCACATCAGGACACAGATGGTAGCCTGTGTCCACATCAGGACACAGATAGTAGCCTGTGTCCACACCAGGACACAGATGGTAGCCTGTGTCCACACCAGGACACAGATGGTAGCCTGTGTCCACATCAGGACACAGATGGTAGCCTGTGTCCACACCAGAACACAGATGGTAGCCTGTGTCCACACCAGAACACAGATGGTAGCCTGTGTCCACACCAGGACACAGTTCGTAGCCTGTGTCCACACCAGGACACAGATGGTAGTCTGTGTCCACACCAGGACACAGATGGTAGCCTGTGTCCACACCAGGACACAGATGGTAGCCTGTGTCCACACCAGGATACAGATGGTAGCCTGTGTCCACACCAGGACAGAGATGGTAGCCTGTGTCCACACCAGGATACAGATGGTAGCCTGTGTCCACACCAGGATACAGATGGTAGCCTGTGTCCACACCAGGATACAGATGGTAGCCTGTGTCCACACCAGGATACAGATGGTAGCCTGTGTCCACACCAGGACACAGATGGTAGCCTGTGTCCACACTAGGATACAGATGGCAGCCTGTGTCCACACCAGGACACAGATGGTAGCCTGTGTCCACACCAGGATACAGATGGTAGCCTGTGTCCACACCAGGACACAGATGGTAGCCTGTGTCCATACCAGGATACAGATTGTAGCCTGTGTCCACACCAGGACACAGGTGGTAGCCTGTGTCCACACCAGGATACAGATGGTAGCCTGTGTCCACACCAGGACACAGATGGTAGCCTGTGTCCACACCAGGACACAGAGGAGCTGTGTCCACACCAGGATACAGATGGTAGCCTGTGTCCACACCAGGACACAGATGGTAGCCTGTGTCCACACCAGGATACAGATGGTAGCCTGTGTCCACACCAGGATACAGATGGTAGCCTGTGTCCCACACCAGGAAACAGATGGTAGCCTGTGTCCACACCAGGATACAGATGGTAGCCTGTTGTCCACACCGGACACAGATGGTAGCCTGTGTCCACACCAGGACACAGATGTTAGCCTGTGTCCACACCAGAACACAGATGGTAGCCTGTGTCCACACCAGGATACAGATGGTAGCCTGTGTCCACACCAGGATACAGATGGTAGCCTGTGTCCACACCAGGATACAGATGGTAGCCTGTGTCCAAACCAAGACACAGATGGTAGCCTGTGTCCACACCAGGATACAGATGGTAGCCTGTGTCCAAACCAGGACACAGATGCAAGCCTGTGTCCACACCAGGATACAGATGGTAGCCTGTGTCCACACCAGAACACAGATGTTAGCCTGTGTCCACACCAGAACACAGATGGTAGCCTGTGTCCACACCAGGATACAGATGGTAGCCTGTGTCCACACCAGGATACAGATGGTAGCCTGTGTCCATACCAGGATACAGATGGTAGCCTGTGTCCACACCAGGACACAGGTGGTAGCCTGTGTCCACACCAGGACACAAGTGGTAGCCTGTGTCCACACCAGGATACAGATGGTAGCCTGTGTCCACACCAGGACACAGATGGTAGCCTGTGTCCACACCAGGACACAGATGGTAGCCTGTGTCCACACCAGGACACAGATGGTAGCCTGTGTCCACACCAGGACACAGATGGTAGCCTGTGTCCACACCAGGATACAGATGGTAGCCTGTGTCCACACCAGGATACAGATGGTAGCCTGTGTCCACACCAGGATACAGATGGTAGCCTATGTCCATACCAGGATACAGATGGTAGCCTGTGTCCACACCAGGATACAGATGGTACCTGTGTCCACACCAGGATACAGATGGTAGCCTGTGTCCACACCAAGACACAGATGGTAGCCTGTGTCCACACCAGGATACAGATGGTAGCCTGTGTCCAAACCAGGACACAGATGGTAGCCTGTGTCCACACTAGGATACAGATGGTAGCCTGTGTCCACACCAGGACACAGATGGTAGCCTGTGTCCACACCAGGAACACAGATGGTAGCCTGTGTCCACACCAGGACACAGATGGTAGCCTGTGTCCACACCAGGACACAGATGGTAGCCTGTGTCCACACCAGACACAGATGCTAGCCTGTGTCCACACCAGGATACAGATGGTAGCCTGTGTCCACACCAGGACACAGATGGTAGCCTGTGTCCACACCAGGACACAGATGGTAGCCTGTGTCCACACCAGGATACAGATGGTAGCCTGTGTCCACACCAGGACACAGATGGTAGCCTGTGTCCACACCAGGATACAGATGGTAGCCTGTGTCCACACCAGGATACAGATTGTAGCCTGTGTCCACGCCAGGATACAGATGGTAGCCTGTGTCCACACCAGGACACAGATGGTAGCCTGTGTCCACACCAGGACACAGATGCTAGCCTGTGTCCAAACCAGGATACAGATGGTAGCCTGTGTCCACACCAGGACACAGATGGTAGCCTGTGTCCACACCAGGACACAGATGGTAGCCTGTGTCCACACCAGGATACAGATGGTAGCCTGTGTCCACACCAGGACACAGATGGTAGCCTGTGTCCACACCAGGACACAGATGGTAGCCTGTGTCCACACCAGGACACAGATGGTAGCCTGTGTCCACACCAGGACACAGATGTAGCCTGTGTCCACACCAGGATACAGATGGTAGCCTGTGTCCACACCAGGATACAGATGGTAGCCTGTGTCCACACCAGGATACAGATGGTAGCCTATGTCCATACCAGGATACAGATGGTAGCCTGTGTCCACACCAGGATACAGATGGTAGCCTGTGTCCACACCAGGATACAGATGGTAGCCTGTGTCCACACCAAGACACAGATGGTAGCCTGTGTCCACACCAGGATACAGATGGTAGCCTGTGTCCAAACCAGGACACAGATGGTAGCCTGTGTCCACACCAGGATACAGATGGTAGCCTGTGTCCACACCAGGACACAGATGGTAGCCTGTGTCCACACCAGGACACAGATGGTAGCCTGTGTCCACACCAGGACACAGATGTAGCCTGTGTCCACACCAGGACACAGATGGTAGCCTGTGTCCCACACCAGGACACAGATGCTAGCCTGTGTCCACACCAGGATACAGATGGTAGCATGTGTCCACACCAGGACACAGATGGTAGCCTGTGTCCACACCAGGACACAGATGGTAGCCTGTGTCCACACCAGGATACAGATGGTAGCCTGTGTCCACACCAGGACACAGATGGTAGCCTGTGTCCACACCAGGATACAGATGGTAGCCTGTGTCCACAACAGGATACAGATTGTAGCCTGTGTCCACGCCAGGATACAGATGGTAGCCTGTGCCACACCAGGACACAGATGGTAGCCTGTGTCCCACACCAGGACACAGATGCTAGCCTGTGTCCACACCAGGATACAGATGGTAGCCTGTGTCCACACCAGGACACAGATGGTAGCCTGTGTCCACACCAGGACACAGATGGTAGCCTGTGTCCACACCAGGATACAGATGGTAGCCTGTGTCCACACCAGGACACAGATGGTAGCCTGTGTCCACACCAGGATACAGATGGTAGCCTGTGTCCACACCAGGATACAGATTGTAGCCTGTGTCCACGCCAGGATACAGATGGTAGCCTGTGTCCACACCAGGATACAGATGGTAGCCTGTGCCCACACCATGATACAGACGGTAGCCTGTGTCCACACCAGGATACAGATGGTAGCCTGTGCCCACACCAGGATACAGATGGTAGCCTGTGCCCACACCAGGATACAGATGGTAGCCTGTGTCCACACCAGGATACAGATGGTAGCCTGTGCCCACACCAGGATACAGATGGTAGCCTGTGTCCACACCAGGATACAGATGGTAGCCTGTGTCCACACCAGGACACAGATGGTAGCCTGTGTCCACACCAGGATACAGATGGTAGCCTGTGTCCACACCAGGATACAGATGGTAGCCTGTGTCCACACCAGGACACAGATGGTAGCCTGTGTCCATACCAGGATACAGATTGTAGCCTGTGTCCACACCAGGACACAGGTGGTAGCCTGTGTCCACACCAGGCTACAGATGGTAGCCTGTGTCCACACCAGGATACAGATGGTAGCCTGTGTCCACACCAGGATACAGATGGTAGCCTATGTCCACACCAGGATACAGATGGTAGCCTATGTCCATACCAGGATACAGATGGTAGCCTGTGTCCATACCAGGATACAGATGGTAGCCTGTGTCCACACCAGGATACAGATGGTAGCCTGTGTCCACACCAGGATACAGATGGTAGCCTGTGTCCACACCAGGATACAGATGGTAGCCTGTGTCCACACCAAGACACAGATGGTAGCCTGTGTCCACACCAGGATACAGATGGTAGCCTGTGTCCAAACCAGGACACAGATGCAAGCCTGTGTCCACACCAGGATACAGATGGTAGCCTGTGTCCACACCAGGACACAGATGTTAGCCTATGTCCACACCAGAACACAGATGGTAGCCTGTGTCCACACCAGGATACAGATGGTAGCCTGTGTCCACACCAGGATACAGATGGTAGCCTGTGTCCATACCAGGATACAGATGGTAGCCTGTGTCCACACCAGGACACAGGTGGTAGCCTGTGTCCACACCAGGACACAAGTGGTAGCCTGTGTCCACACCAGGATACAGATGGTAGCCTGTGTCCACACCAGGACACAGATGGTAGCCTGTGTCCACACCAGGACACAGATGGTAGCCTGTGTCCACACCAGGACACAGATGGTAGCCTGTGTCCACACCAGGACACAGATGGTAGCCTGTGTCCACACCAGGATACAGATGGTAGCCTGTGTCCACACCAGGATACAGATGGTAGCCTGTGTCCACACCAGGATACAGATGGTAGCCTATGTCCAACCAGGTACAGATGGTAGCCTGTGTCCACACCAGGATACAGATGGTAGCCTGTGTCCCACACCAGGATACAGATGGTAGCCTGTGTCCACACCAAGACACAGATGGTAGCCTGTGTCCACACCAGGATACAGATGGTAGCCTGTGTCCAAACCAGGACACAGATGGTAGCCTGTGTCCACACCAGGATACAGATGGTAGCCTGTGTCCACACCAGGACACAGATGGTAGCCTGTGTCCACACCAGGACACAGATGGTAGCCTGTGTCCACACCAGGACACAGATGGTAGCCTGTGTCCACACCAGGACACAGATGGTAGCCTGTGTCCACACCAGGACACAGATGCTAGCCTGTGTCCACACCAGGATACAGATGGTAGCCTGTGTCCACACCAGGACACAGATGGTAGCCTGTGTCCACACCAGGACACAGATGGTAGCCTGTGTCCACACCAGGATACAGATGGTAGCCTGTGTCCACACCAGGACACAGATGGTAGCCTGTGTCCACACCAGGATACAGATGGTAGCCTGTGTCCACACCAGGATACAGATGTAGCCTGTGTCCACGCCAGGATCACAGATGGTAGCCTGTGTCCACACCAGGACACAGATGGTAGCCTGTGTCCACACCAGGACACAGATGCTAGCCTGTGTCCACACCAGGATACAGATGCTAGCCTGTGTCCACACCAGGACACAGATGGTAGCCTGTGTCCACACCAGGACACAGATGGTAGCCTGTGTCCACACCAGGATACAGATGGTAGCCTGTGTCCACACCAGGACACAGATGGTAGCCTGTGTCCACACCAGGACACAGATGGTAGCCTGTGTCCACACCAGGACACAGATGGTAGCCTGTGTCCACACCAGGACACAGATGTAGCCTGTGTCCACACCAGGATACAGATGGTAGCCTGTGTCCACACCAGGATACAGATGGTAGCCTGTGTCCACACCAGGATACAGATGGTAGCCTATGTCCATACCAGGATACAGATGGTAGCCTGTGTCCACACCAGGATACAGATGGTAGCCTGTGTCCACACCAGGATACAGATGGTAGCCTGTGTCCACACCAAGACACAGATGGTAGCCTGTGTCCACACCAGGATACAGATGGTAGCCTGTGTCCAAACCAGGACACAGATGGTAGCCTGTGTCCACACCAGGATACAGATGGTAGCCTGTGTCCACACCAGGACACAGATGGTAGCCTGTGTCCACACCAGGACACAGATGGTAGCCTGTGTCCACACCAGGACACAGATGATAGCCTGTGTCCACACCAGGACACAGATGGTAGCCTGTGTCCACACCAGGACACAGATGCTAGCCTGTGTCCACACCAGGATACAGATGGTAGCCTGTGTCCACACCAGGACACAGATGGTAGCCTGTGTCCACACCAGGACACAGATGGTAGCCTGTGTCCCACACCAGGATACAGATGGTAGCCTGTGTCCACACCAGGACACAGATGGTAGCCTGTGTCCACACCAGGATACAGATGGTAGCTGTGTCCACACCAGGATACAGATTGTAGCCTGTGTCCACGCCAGGATACAGATGGTAGCCTGTGTCCACACCAGGACACAGATGGTAGCCTGTGTCCACACCAGGACACAGATGCTAGCCTGTGTCCACACCAGGATACAGATGGTAGCCTGTGTCCACACCAGGACACAGATGGTAGCCTGTGTCCACACCAGGACACAGATGGTAGCCTGTGTCCACACCAGGATACAGATGGTAGCCTGTGTCCCACACCAGGACACAGATGGTAGCCTGTGTCCACACCAGGATACAGATGGTAGCCTGTGTCCACACCAGGATACAGATTGTAGCCTGTGTCCACGCCAGGATACAGATGGTAGCCTGTGTCCACACCAGGATACAGATGGTAGCCTGTGCCCACACCATGATACAGACGGTAGCCTGTGTCCACACCAGGATACAGATGGTAGCCTGTGCCCACACCAGGATACAGATGGTAGCCTGTGCCCACACCAGGATACAGATGGTAGCCTGTGTCCACACCAGGATACAGATGGTAGCCTGTGCCCACACCAGGATACAGATGGTAGCCTGTGCCCACACCAGGACACAGATGGTAGCCTGTGCCCACACCAGGATACAGATGGTAGCCTGTGCCCACACCAGGATACAGATGGTAGCCTGTGCCCACACCATGATACAGACGGTAGCCTGTGTCCACACCAGGATACAGATGGTAGCCTGTGCCCACACCAGGATACAGATGGAGCCTGTGCCCACACCAGGATACAGATGGTAGCCTGTGTCCACACCAGGATACAGATGGTAGCCTGTGCCCACACCAGGATACAGATGGTAGCCTGTGCCCACACCAGGATACAGATGGTAGCCTGTGCCCACACCAGGATACAGATGGTAGCCTGTGCCCACACCAGGATACAGATGGTAGCCTGTGTCCACACCAGGATACAGATTGTAGCCTGTGTCCACACCAGGATACAGATGGTAGCCTGTGCCCACACCAGGATACAGATGGTAGCCTGTGCCCACACCAGGATACAGATGGTAGCCTGTGCCCACACCAGGATACAGATGGTAGCCTGTGTCCACACCAGGACACAGATGGTAGCCTGTGCCCACACCAGGATACAGAATGGAAGCCTGTGTCCACACCAGGATACAGATGGTAGCCTGTGCCCACACATGATACAGATGTAGCCTGTGCCCACACCAGGATTACAGATGGACCTGTGCCCACACCAGGATACAGATGGTAGCCTGTGTCCACACCAGGATACAGATGGAGCCTGTGTCCACACCAGGATACAGATTGTAGCCTGTGTCCACACCAGATACAGATGGTAGCCTGTGTCCACACCAGATACAGATGGTAGCCTGTGTCCCACACCAGGATACAGATGGTAGCCTGTGTCCACACCAGGATACAGATGGTAGCCTGTGCCCACACCATGATACAGAGGTAGCCTGTGCCCCACACCAGGATACAGATGGTAGCCTGTGTCCACACCAGGATACAGATGGTAGCCTGTGCCCACACCAGGATACAGATGGTAGCCTGTGCCCACACCATGATACAGATGGTAGCCTGTGCCCACACCAGGATACAGATGGTAGCCTGTGCCCACACCGACTACAGATGGTACCTTGTCCACACCAGGATAAGAATGGTAGCCTGTGTCCACACCAGGATACAGCATGGATAGCCTGTGCCCACACCATGATACAGCGGTACCTGTGTCCACATAGGATACAAGTAGCCTGTGCCCACACCAGGATACAGTGGTAGCCTGTGCCCACACCAGGATACAGATGGTAGCCTGTGCCCACACCAGGATACCTTCTTTTCTTAACTTTCATTCCGTACATATTGTTTTCGTCCAGAATTCATGGAATGACTCATCATTATCAATGCCATTTATGACTGATATACTGTGTTTATGCTAATTACTTTAAAATTACTCCATTCTGTGTCCTAAGTTGCAATGTATAAAAGTTGTTATGTGCTAAATTTGAGTGTGCAGTCCACGGTCCTTGTACATCGATGCTCAGCACTGTTACTGCTGTGCTAGGTGACGCAGCCTCAGCAGAGGTACGTTGTCGGTAATGTTGTCATGGGCATCCCTTGTATGTTACTGTTATATCTATGACTCACGGGTTGAGTTAGAACCCGCGATCATAGCGTCATAAAACTCCAGACCGACGCGTTAGCCAGTGGCTAACGCGTGGCTAACGCGTCGGTGTAGAGTTTTATGACTCTCTGATCGCGGGTTCTAACCCCACCCGTGGTATGGTTTGTTACATCTATGTTTGTAATATTCAAGTGTGACTAATATAGTACCAGTCCAGTTTATCTCGGTACAAATCTTAAGAGTGGTAGTGTAAGGTCGTGTCACTGATGCTGCAATACGCAGTGTAACTTGTTCATCTCTCATAGCCATCATACTGAGTGCAGTCATCTGCATGGCCCAGGTGAGGCGTCGTATACTAGAGGTAAAACTCCCACAACAGGTCACATGTAAATTACTTCAAACAGTTTAAGTGTTTAATTGTTTGGTATATTGTGTTTTTCTTACTCAACAATGAATGTAGACTTGTGTGATGACCCGAGATATCCAGGTTATGTTGTTGTTGTTGCTACTGTTGTTGCTGCTGTTGATGCTGTTGCTGCTGCTGTTGCTGCTGTTGTTGTTGTTGCTGCTGTTGTTGCTGCTGTTGTTGTTGCTACTGCTGTTGATGTTATTACTGTTGCTATTGTTGTTGTTGTTGCTGTTGTTGATATTATTGTTGCTACTGTTGTTGCTGCTGCTGTTGTTGATGTTATTATTGTTGCTGCTACTGTTGTTGATGCTATTGTTGTTGCTACTGTTGTTGTCGTTGCTACTGTTGTTGTTGCCGCTGTTGTTGTTGTTGCTGCTCCGTGCTGAGTTTAGCTTCGTTGTGTGATGACCTGAGGTATGCATGGTATGTGTTGTTGTTGTTACTACTGTTCTTGCTGCTGCTTCAGGCTGAGTGTTCACAGTTCAACTTTGTTGAGTGAAGACCCGAGGTATCCACGATCTGTGTTGTTGCTGCTGCTGTTGTTGTTGTTGTTGTTGTTGTTGTTACTGCTGCTGCTTCTGCTGCTGCTGCTGCTCTTGTTGCTGCTACTGCTGTTGGTGTTGCTGCTGCTGTTGTTGTTACTGCTGCTGCTGTTTTTGCTGATGCTGTTGTTGCTGCTGCTGCTGCTGTTGTTGTTGTTGTTGTTGTTGTTGCTGTTGCTGCTGCTGTTGCTGGTGTTGTTCCTGTTGTTGCTGCTGCTGGTGTTGTTGCTGCTGCTGTTGTTGTTCCTGTTGTTGCTGTTGCTGCTGCTGGTGTTGTTGCTGTTGTTAATGTATTCATCCTAGAACAGTGCTTGACGACTGTTTATCATGAGATGCCCAATCTATCCCTCCCTCCCTCCCTCCCTCCCTCCCTCTATCTCTTTTTATCTTTCTCCCTCCTTCTATTCCTCCCTTCATCTCTCTCTCTCTCTCTCTCTCTCTCTCTCTCTCTCTCTCTCTCTCTCTCTCTCTCTCTCTCTCTGTCATTCATCACTAGGGTGCCTTTTTGATCCAAGGAATTGAAGCTACCCTCTTTTTCCTTGAACTGTTTGTGATTACTCCCCATTCCCCAGGCGCTACATCACCCCTACGAGTTTAGCGCTTCCTCTCTCTCTCTCTCTCTCTCTCTCTCTCTCTCTCTCTCTCTCTCAATATCTTCAATGTGGTATTAAAAATCCTCATAGACCAATATTTGAAGTAAATTGAAGATACTGGAAGAGAGAGAGAGAGAGAGAGAGAGAGAGAGAGAGAGAGAGAGAGAGAGAACAGGAAGTAGAACTCGGGCCAACAGCCTCCCTGCATACTTGACGATATCCTCGTTGACGTATTAAAGTCTCCCAGCTCAGGCTGACACCACTGAAGTCTCCCAGCTCAGGCTGACACCACTGAAGTCTCCCAGCTCAGGCTGACATTACTGAAGTCTCCCAGCTCAGGCTGACACTACTGAAGTCTCCCAGCTCAGGCTGACACTACTGAAGTCTCCCAGCTCAGGCTGACACTACTGAAGTCTCCCAGCTCAGGCTGACACTACCGAAGTCTCTCACACCTCCATCATACTAGACAGTCGAGGCTTACCATCCTTAAAGCTCTAACTGGTACCTCATGGAGATCACATCACAAAATTCTTCTCTGCGTATCTTTCGCAGACAAATCGATTACAGCAACACCATCAAACTAACTGAAACCGGAGACAATTCCAAACACCGTCATGCGAATCATCTGTAGCGCCTTACTTTCATCACCTTAAAGAGACCTTCAAAGGGAGAAATAGCGTTCGTAAACCCAGCCAAAAGAAGAGACAGCGTGTGTGAACTACCGCGACCCTCTTTCTGCACGTTATACGTATCCATGTTGCTCCAGAGTGAGTTCTGTCCTCACTTCTGCAAATGAACCCGCCAGATCTACATCGCACCCACAACCCTTGCTAGAAATGGCCTGGCATAATTTTTTCTCCCACCGACACATCTAAAACTGCTAAAACCAACCTGTAATTTTGACTCCAAATTCTATATCTCACCTTGACAATGGTACTCCCATTAACAGCACTAAATAAAGCAAGCGATTCTGTTTTTGCATCCACACTGCACAACCTTCACCCCGATACAAGACAAACATACATATAGGGTGTCCTGTGGCCTGGTAGGCAACGCTCTCGCTTCGTACACCATGTGCCTGTTGTTCGATCCCTGGCAAGGATGAAAACATTGGGAGTGTTTCCTTACACCTGGTGTGGGTAGCATCCTGAGGGGACAAGAATGAAGGACAACAATGGAAATAAGACAGAAAGTCCTAGAGGGCGCACTGACATTCTTGTGTTATTCTGAGTGGCTAACACTCCGGGGTTATTCTGAGTGGCTAACACTCCGGAGTTATTCTGAGTGGCTAACACTCCGGGGTTATTCTGAGTGGCTAACACTCCGGTGTTAAGAGTCGGAACAAAATCTTATCAAAACTCCTCCACAATAATACATCATTGTAACATCACCATTGTGGTGATGTTACAATGAGTTGGTGACTACCCAAAGATCTTTCTGTGTTCAGGCCCTTGTGTTAATACACTAGCGGGTGGCAGTTATACATGTTGTAGCTATCCTGTCTCTTACACATCACCAAAACTGGAACTGGTACATCGTGCGTCACCCTCCTACACGACCACCACTCCCACGGGTATGACATTACATGTCGCTTCATTGGTGTCCGCACACATGCAGTGAAATACCTGATGAGCTGTCTAAGGTAATACACAATACAATATTCACTACATCACTGTCAACTTCACGTATAGAACGTAAAGGTACTCTAAAACTATTATCACAAACAAATTCGTTGAAAACTGGAAAAAATCTAATGCCCATCAAAACAACATTGAACTGTTAAAAAGAGTTGGGAAGTGTGACAACCTGCAAGTCACAAAACTGGTAACATACATACTAGCAGTGACCAGACTAAGTCTGGGACACACTAAGCTATAGTAGTCCACAGCTACAGATACAGGATTGATAATACTGAAAACTGCAATCACTGCAATGTTCCAGAAACAATACTGTATTTTATCTTCCACTATTTTCGACATCATGTACAAGAATTATCTTCAACCATGACCTTGCTACCTTAAACTTCCCTTTCACCATCGAAAACAGTTTGGGAGATGAGATTTTTTTCACTTCATATACAGCTGAATGTAGTTAAGACACTAACCCAGTTCTACGAACCAACAAACTGGCCAATATCTAAATGTCTTCGATACCACAGTATGTCTTCTCGGCAGAGGCAAGCACATCGCTACGACGTTGATTCCTTCAAGCAACTGCAATGACAGCAGGTATCTGTGAAGCAACGCTGCTAGTCGCTGCACATCACAGCTCCCGTAGTCACCACAAGGAATAAACCATTACGCATACTGCATGTATCCTGCAGAAGATAAAGCCTTCCAACTCAGGCTGACACTACTGAAACCTCCCAGCTCAGGCTGCCACTACTGAAGCATCCCCTCAGGCTGGGAGGCTTCAGAGGTGATGTCACTGTGTAACTTCCATATAGCACAGAGTAGCAACACTACTGATGTGTCTGTTTTTTTTCTTCTTTCCTCTGCATTACTGTAATTATACACATTCCTCTCTTTCTCTCTCTGCCTTTAATATAGTCATCAGGAGGAACCACTAAGGCTAGTATTAATCACATACAGAGCTACTGAACGATTCATTAACAGGGTGTTGAACACGGTGTCAGTGCCCAAGAGTTGCCTGCTGGTGAGTTACCCGTCACCTGTTTCTAGAGTTTTTCTACTCTTCCTGTTGACTGCCTGATTACCCAGGCTGTGAGCGCTAGCTAGCGGCCCTCCCAACCAACATATCCATTAATCCCTGCTTAGTGGAGGTAGTGATCCTTCAGTAATATTACTGATTTCTGCTGGTAGCTGGCTGAATAGTCGAGACCTATCAATGTTGATACAGTGTTCTCTTACTGTGTCCGTGGTGCCCTGCTTTTCACTCTCCCATATCCCCACTCTAGTACATTGTTATGGTAGAGAGAGTAGATTTGAGAATAGGTCTTAAAGTATTTTTCATATTTATATTATTGCGCATCTCATGTCCAGAGACAACATTTCCATTCTCTGAGGTGTTCCCGTAGTTTAAATGCTTTTTGTTGTTGTTGTTGTTGGTAAATGTTCTGTATTTTTTTTCAGCTCTTGTGTCATGCCACTCTGAGCAGCGGTATCAACACTGAGCAATAATCTGTGCAAGAGACCACAAATGATTTAAATAACATCACCACTACCAATATTTCTCTTGTTTGGTAAATGGACACAGATACAACTAAAGTGACATTTTATTGTCACATTAGTCGTATCTGTGTCCATTTACCTAAAATTTTGTCGGAATTTCTACCATTATTGTAAATATTACTCTTGTTCTTGTTACCCAGCCTATCAGTGTCGCGGCCTACGCAGCAATTGTTGTGTGTTCTTTACAAGACCGGTCAGCTGCCATTATTATACTTGGGTCTTCACATGTTCTTTATGTTTTATGGGGTGACTCTTCCTGGTGTTTTTTTTTTTATTATTTTATAAAGTTTCTCCTTTGAGTTCATCATTCTTTCCGTATCCGAGCAACAGAAATTTGTCCCCAATTGAAGTTTATGTCATTTTCTACCGTCCATTCACTTTTTTTTTTACATAATCTTACAATTTTCAGTGTCCTATGGAAAGGTGATTTTCATGCTAATTTCTGTGTCATCAACAAAGGTTGATAAAAAGTGGTAGTTTATGTTTTTATCTACGTCTGCTGTAAGGATGAGAAACAGTAGAGGCGCCAGGACCGTGCCTTCGGGTACTGAACTATTTTCATTGCTAAGGCTAGATTTTTCATTGTTTACTACTACTCTCTGTGTTATATTTGTTAGCAAATTGTAAATCATTTGACTACATTTCCTGTCATACCTACTGATATTACTGTACGTGTTCTTTATTACTCCCTGATCACATTCATCAATGACTTAGTGAACCTCGTGTTCACTACTTCTGCATTGTGAGATTCTTCCAAAGCTCTGTAACTTCGTCATAAAGTTCTAGTAGTTATGATAACCATCTTCCACTCTCTTGTTCAGAGGATCACTGAATATTGATTCTTTGATCTTTCAAGATTTCGCTCATTACTATCTCGTCGTTGGTGTATGAACGTCTTGTTACCAGTGGGTCAATATATTTAGTTTTCTCCTATTTCTTGATCAGCTTTTAGAGTGTTATGCTTGTCTTTCATCTGGTAGCAAAGTTTCCATTTTTTAGTCTCTGTCCTGTATCAGTAATGTCTCGTTCTATGATTTTTTTTTAATGTTGAGATATATTCTCATCTTTAAGGAGCCTAGTAACCCATCTTTTTCTTCTTTTGTACATTCTCCATTCCTCTTAGTGTCTATTTTTTCTCTTTTTGGTTTCTCAATAGGACTTATTTTATACAGACTGTAAGCTTATGTATTCAGTTTTTCCGTATACTGGTATGGTTTCAGAGTGTCCAGGAATGTTTCCCAGCGGACGTGTGAGAGTTCTTTATCTTTGCTGAGCAAACCTTCATCCTGGGATTTCTACACATGTTTCACTTTTTTGTCTGGTCTTCTGTATACAGATACCTGTGATATACCTTTGATGAGTTCCGAGAGCTTTCAACTCCCAGAGAGCTGCTGATTACCGTGTCAGGAAATAAGTGGGGAAGGTTCCGGTGCTTTCTCGAGGTAATCGTTTCATCCAGCCAGACAGGGATGAATACACAGAGAGGACTATGTTTCTCAGTGTATATTCACTGTGAATTTAATCCTTATTAACTGGTGGTGAACAAGTTGCATGCAGCCTTAATGACTCTTATTTATTTAGTCACTTGGCTTTAAACACAAATAACTTAGCTACTAGATTATCAAGCTGTCAGCTGGCGTATACTGACCTCTGGTTCAATGCGGCAGTGTGTGTTTACTGTTTACTATTATGTTGGCTTGTGCTGAGATCCTTGTATGTTTGTAAATATTGTATACAGCGATCTGATGGAGAAGGAACGTGTCTAGTTGAGGGACATATGTGACTGTTACTGACTGCATGTCAAGTACTGGAGTTTGTGAAAGAGGGGATTGGTGGTTGGTGGTGTTAGGTGATGAATATATGTAGTGGTGGAGGGAGTCACGGAGGCGCCACCAACATTAAACTTGAGTGGAGGCAAAAAGCTGTCTTAAGGACTCCCACTTGCTGCCTCCTTCTCTTATTCCTTCTGCATGACCTACGCCCACGCACACCCGCTCCCGACAGCACTCACACTCGCCCACACCCACGCCTGTTCCACACCGCCAATCTACTCCGACACTCACCCACACCCAATTCCACACACGCCCACTGCCACACACATCCACACTCGTTCACATCCATGCCCGCCCATATTAGCGCCCGCCCATAATCGCGCCCACCCACGCCCATCAATTTCCATCTCATTCTTTGCGGAGGCTGTGATAATTTATACATCTGGGAAAGAATGTGAGACTTACTAACAATGTTCTTGACGATGCTAACAATGTTCTTGATGATACTAACAATGTTCTTGATGATACTAACAATGTTCTTGACGATGCTAACAATGTTCTTGATGATACTAACAATGTTCTTGATGATACTAACAATGTTCTTGATGATTCTAACAATGTTCTTGATGATACTAACAATGTTCTTGACGATGCTAACAATGTTCTTGATGATACTAACAATGTTCTTGATGCTAACAATGTTCTTGATGATACTAACAATGTTCTTGACGATGCTAACAATGTTCTTGATGATACTAACAATGTTCTTGACGATGCTAACAATGTTCTTGATGATACTAACAATGTTCTTGATGATACTAACAATGTTCTTGATGATACTAACAATGTTCTTGATACCACCAATGTTCTTGATGATACTAACAATGTTCTTGATGATGCTAACAATGTTCTTGATACTACCAATGTTCTTGACGATACTAACAATGTTCTTGATGATGCTAACAATGTTCTTGATGATGCTAACAATGTTCTTGATGATACTAACAATGTTCTTGATACTACCAATGTTCTTGACGATACTAACAATGTTCTTGATGATGCTAACAATGTTCTTGATGATGCTAACAATGTTCTTGATGATACTAACAATGTTCTTGATGATACTAACAATGTTCTTGATATTACCAATGTTCTTGATGATACTAACAATGTTCTTGATGATGCTAACAATGTTCTTGATACTACCAATGTTCTTGATGATACTAACAATGTTCTTGATGATGCTAATGTTCTTGATGATGCTAACAATGTTTTTGATACTAACAATCTTCTTGACGGTACTAACAATGTTCTTGATACTACCAATGTTCTTGATGATACTAACAATGTTCTTGATACTACCAATGTTCTTGATGATACTAACAATGTTCTTGATACTACCAATGTTCTTGATGATACTACCAATGTTCTTGATACTACCAATGTTCTTGATACTAACAATGTTCTTGATGATGCTAACAATGTTCTTGATGATGGCAACACTGTTTTTGATACTAGCAATCTTCTTGATGGCACTAACAATGTTCTTGATGATACGAACAATATTCTTGATGATACTAATGTTCTTGATGATGCTAACAATGTTTTTGATACTAACAATCTTCTTGACGGTACTAACAGTGTTCTTGATACTAACAACGTTGTTTATACTAACAATGTTCTTGATGGTAGGAACAATGTTCTTGATGGTAGTAACAATATTCTTGATGATACTAACAATGTCTTTGATGCTAACACTGTTCTTGAAAATAACAACCTTCTTGTTGGTACTAACAAAGTTCTTGATGGTAGTAACAATGTTCTTGATGTTACTAACAATGTTCTTGATGTTACTAACAATGTTCTTGATGGTAGTAACAATGTTCTTGATGTTACTAACAATGTTCTTGATGTTACTAACAATGTTCTTGATGTTACTAATAAAGTTTTTGATGTTACTAACAGTGTTCTTGATGTTGTAACAATGTTCTTGATGGTAGTAACAATGTTCTTGATGGTAGTAACAATGTTCTTGATGTTACTAACAATGTTCTTGATGTTACTAACAATGTTCTTGATGTTACTAACAATGTTCTTGATGTTATTAACAATGTTCTTGATGTTACTAACAATGTTCTTGATGTTACTAACAATGTTCTTGATGTTACTACTGCTACCACTTGTATTACAACTATATATACCCTCTGTGTCCACGTACTGTTTGTAACGGGTTGACAAAGTTATTGGAGAGCGAAACGTTGCCACAATAATTTGTTACATTAGTTGCACTTGTGTCCTTTTACTTAACATGTTGTCGGTAATTCTGCCAACATTAACACAAAAATAAACATTAATATTTCTATCAGCAGAGATTACAACAATATATTGATAAACTTGATGCTGGAGATGGTGATGGGAGTCATTCATTGCTGTTCAAACATTGGTCTCATATCTATCATTTTAATTCTTAAAGGGGGGAAGGGTAAGCCAGGGGAAGGCCTCAGTCAGATGACCAAAAGCTCCACTGCTTGTCATCATATGACTTAGTAAGACCCGTCCCAGGAAACACTTGTCCTGTTTCCTGATAAATCTTACCTCACCTAACCTAACTTCACCTAACTTAACCTACTAACCTAAC
>NC_069414.1:16541116-16724083 GCF_026875155.1 Cherax quadricarinatus | reverse complement strand
TGCTAGTGTACCTCCATATAATCTTCCTGGCCTGCTAGTGTACCTCACATATAATCTTCCTGGCCTGCTAGTGTACCTCACATATAATCTTCCTGGCCTGCTAGTGTACCTCCATATAATCTTCCTGGCCTGCTAGTGTACCTCGCATATAATCTTCCTGGCCTGCTAGTGTACCTCCATATAATCTTCCTGGCCTGCTAGTGTACCTCCATATAATCTTCCTGGCCTGCTAGTGTACCTCGCATATAATCTTCCTGCCTGCTAGTGTACCTCGCATATAATCTTCCTGGCCTGCTAGTGTACCTCACATATAATCTTCCTGGCCTGCTAGTGTACCTCACATATAATCTTCCTGGCCTGCTAGTGTACCTCACATATAATCTTCCTGGCCTGCTAGTGTACCTCACATATAATCTTCCTGGCCTGCTAGTGTACCTCACATATAATCTTCCTGGCCTGCTAGTGTACCTCACATATAATCTTCCTGGCCTGCTAGTGTACCTCACATATAATCTTCCTGGCCTGCTAGTGTACCTCACATATAATCTTCCTGGCCTGCTAGTGTACCTCACATATAATCTTCCTGGCCTGCTAGTGTACCTCCATATAATCTTCCTGGCCTGCTAGTGTACCTCACATATAATCTTCCTGGCCTGCTAGTGTACCTCCATATAATCTTCCTGGCCTGCTAGTGTACCTCGCATATAATCTTCCTGGCCTGCTAGTGTACCTCCATATAATCTTCCTGGCCTGCTAGTGTACCTCACATAAAATCTTCCTGGCCTGCTAGTGTACCTCACATATAATCTTCCTGGCCTGCTAGTGTACCTCACATATAATCTTCCTGGCCTGCTAGTGTACCTCACATATAATCTTCCTGGCCTGCTAGTGTACCTCACATATAATCTTCCTGGCCTGCTAGTGTACCTCGCATATAATCTTTCTGGCCTGCTAGTGTACCTCCATATAATCTTTCTGGCCTGCTAGTGTACCTCGCATATAATCTTTCTGGCCTGCTAGTGTACCTCGCATATAATCTTTCTGGCCTGCTAGTGTACCTTGCATATAATCTTTCTGGCCTGCTAGTGTACCTTGCATATAATCTTTCTGGCCTGCTAGTGTACCTTGCATATAATCTTTCTGGCCTGCTAGTGTACCTCGCATATAATCTTTCTGGCCTGCTAGTGTACCTCGCATATAATCTTTCTGGCCTGCTAGTGTACCTGCATATAATCTTTCTGGCCTGCTAGTATACCTCCATATAATCTTTCTGGCCTGCTAGTGTACCTCCATATAATCTTTCTGGCCTGCTAGTGTACCTCGCATATAATCTTTCTGGCCTGCTAGTATACCTCCATATAATCTTTCTGGCCTGCTAGTGTACCTGCATATAATCTTTCTGGCCTGCTAGTGTACCTCGCATATAATCTTTCTGGCCTGCTAGTGTACCTCGCATATAATCTTTCTGGCCCTGCTAGGTGTACCTCGCATATAATCTTTCTGGCTGATAGTATACCTCCATATAATTTTCTGGCCTGCTGTGTACCTTGCATATAATCTTCTGGCCTGCTAGTGTACCTGAGATTAATCTAGTGATTAACCAGTGAATAGGGGAGAATACCGTGTTGTCAGTAGCACTAACAGTAATATAATGGGACTTGGTGGAGTGGAGTGACTTTCATTAGTTTTTTTCTTCATTCTTGAAATACCAGACGTATACAGTGAAATTCATATAACCTGTAGTTACCAGAGGTCGCAATATACACAACGAGAAGCAAATATTACTGCAAAAAAAGCGTCTTTCCTCCAACAATTGAACCAGTCAACTATAGTGATAATATATCATTTGTTGTGGTGGATGAGGAAAAACCTAGAAAGGCTAGATACCAGTGATCGATAAACAAGGGTTGAGACCTCGACCGTTCGTCATTGTAGGAGCTGCCAGCAATCGCCGGTTCTTCAACACGCAAGTTCCAGTAGTTCCTTCATGTGTTAGCCCAAATCACCGACCAGTATGTTTTAAATAAGTGACCCACTGATCAGATCCGACTGGTTCCGAACCCTTGGCCGGTCCGAACCCTTGACCGGTTTCAAACGGATTCGTTGGACAATAAAGCAGACTGTAACCAACAATTAAACATAAAAATACAGGAACCGTTTACACCGGTAAGCTGTCCTAATATACAAGTACAGTTAGAAATAGAAATACAAATAGCAAGAGCTTCACTTTAAGGAGGTTATTAGTTCTGTCTCATAAACACGCTAGATAACAGGGATATCTTGCTACTCCTACTTACACTTTGGTCACACTTCACAGACACGCACATGCATATATATATATACATACATCTAGGTTTTTCTCCTTTTTCTAAATAGCTCTTGTTCTTGTTTTTATTTCTTCTATTGTCCATCGGGGAAGTGGAATGAATCTTTCCTCCGTAAGCCATGCGTGTCGTATGAGGGCGACTAAAATGCCGGAGAGCAATGGGCTAGGTACCCTCTTCTCCTTTACATTTACTAAAAATAGAAGAAGAAAAACTTTATAAACCGTGGTGTTGTTTAAATGTGATTGGAGGTAGTGCGGATGACAAGAAAACAGATGATTGCTGATGTTATGGAATGAAAAGAAAGTTGGATGTCCTGGCTCTAAGCGAAACAAAGCTGAAGGGGGGGTAGGAGATAGAGAGATTCAGTGGGGGGAAATAAATGGGATTAAAACTGGAGTATCGAGAGAGTTAGAGCAAAGGAAGGGGTAGCAGTAATGTTAAATGTCCAGTTATGAAGGAGGAAAAAGAGAATATGAATGTGTAAATTCGAGATTATGTGGGATAAAGTAAAGGTTGGATGCGAGAAGTGGGTCATAATAAGCGTGTATGCACCTGGAGAAGAGAGGAATGCAGAGGAGAGAGAGAGATTTTGGGAGATGTTAAGTGAATGTATAGGAGCCTTTGAACCAAGTGAGAGAGTAATTGTGGTAGGTGACCTGAATGCTAAAGTAGGAGAAACTTTTAGAGAGGGTTGTGGTAGGTTAAGTTTGGGGTGCCAGGTGTAAATGATAATGGGAGCCCTTTGATTGAACTTTGTATAGAAAGGGGTTTAGCTATAGGTAATACATATTTTAAGAAAAAGAGGATAAATAAGTATACACGATATGATGTAGGGCGAAATGACAGTAGTTTGTTGGATTATGTATTGGTAGATAAAAGACTGTTGAGTAGACTTCAGGATGTACATGTTTATAGAGGGGCCACAGATATATCAGATCACTTTTTAGTTGTAGCTACACTGAGAGTAAAAGGTAGATGGGATACAAGGAGAATAGAAGCATCAGGGAAGAGAGAGGTGAAGGTTTATAAACTAAAAGAGGAGGCAGTTAGGGTAAGATATAAACAGCTATTGGAGGATAGATGGGCTAATGAGAGCATAGGCAATGGGGTCGAAGAGGAATGGGGTAGGTTTAAAAATGTAGTGTTAGAGTGTTCAGCAGAAGTTTGTGGTTACAGGAAAGTGGGTGCAGGAGGGAAGAGGAGCGATTGGTGGAATGATGATGTAAAGAGAGTAGTAAGGGAGAAAAAGTTAGCATATGAGAAGTTTTTACAAAGTAGAAGTGATGCAAGGAGGGGAAGAGTATATGGAGAAAAAGAGAGAGGTTAAGAGAGTGGTGAAGCAATGTAAAAAGAGAGCAAATGAGAGAGTGGGTGAGATGTTATCAACAAATTTTGTTGAAAATAAGAAAAAGTTTTGGAGTGAGATTAACAAGTTAAGGAAGCCTAGAGAACAAATGGATTTGTCAGTTAAAAATAGGAGAGGAGAGTTATTAAATGGAGAGTTAGAGGTATTGGGAAGATGGAGGGAATATTTTGAGGAATTGTTAAATGTTGATGAAGATAGGGAAGCTGTGATTTCGTGTATAGGGCAAGGAGGAATAACATCTTGTAGGAGTGAGGAAGAGCCAGTTGTGAGTGTGGGGGGAAGTTCGTGAGGCAGTAGGTAAAATGAAAGGGGGTAAGGCAGCCGGGATTGATGGGATAAAGATAGAAATGTTAAAAGCAGGTGGGGATATAGTTTTGGAGTGGTTGGTGCAATTATTTAATAAATGTATGGAAGAGGGTAAGGTACCTAGGGATTGGCAGAGAGCATGCATAGTTCCTTTGTATAAAGGCAAAGGGGATAAAAGAGAGTGCAAAAATTATAGGGGGATAAGTCTGTTGAGTGTACCTGGTAAAGTGTATGGTAGAGTTATAATTGAAAGAATTAAGAGTAAGACGGAGAATAGGATAGCAGATGAACAAGGAGGCTTTAGGAAAGGTAGGGGTGTGTGGACCAGGTGTTTACAGTGAAACATATAAGTGAACAGTATTTAGATAAGGCTAAAGAGGTCTTTGTGGCATTTATGGATTTGGAAAAGGCGTATGACAGGGTGGATAGGGGGGCAATGTGGCAGATGTTGCAAGTGTATGGTGTAGGAGGTAGGTTACTGAAAGCAGTGAAGAGTTTTTACGAGGATAGTGAGGCTCAAGTTAGAGTATGTAGGAAAGAGGGAAATTTTTTCCCAGTAAAAGTAGGCCTTAGACAAGGATGTGTGATGTCACCGTGGTTGTTTAATATATTTATAGATGGGGTTGTAAGAGAAGTAAATGCGAGGGTCTTGGCAAGAGGCGTGAGTTAAAAGATAAAGAATCACACACAAAGTGGGAGTTGTCACAGCTGCTCTTTGCTGATGACACTGTGCTCTTGGGAGATTCTGAAGAGAAGCTGCAGAGATTGGTGGATGAATTTGGTAGGGTGTGCAAAAGAAGAAAATTAAAGGTGAATACAGGAAAGAGTAAGGTTATGAGGATAACAAAAAGATTAGGTGATGAAAGATTGAATATCAGATTGGAGGGAGAGAGTATGGAGGAGGTGAACGTATTCAGATATTTGGGAGTGGACGTGTCAGCGGATGGGTCTATGAAAGATGAGGTGAATCATAGAATTGATGAGGGAAAAAGAGTGAGTGGTGCACTTAGGAGTCTGTGGAGACAAAGAACTTTGTCCTTGGAGGCAAAGAGGGGAATGTATGAGAGTATAGTTTTACCAACGCTCTTATATGGGTGTGAAGCATGGGTGATGAATGTTGCAGCGAGGAGAAGGCTGGAGGCAGTGGAGATGTCATGTCTGAGGGCAATGTGTGGTGTGAATATAAATGCAGAGAATTCGTAGTTTGGAAGTTAGGAGGAGGTGCGGGATTACCAAAAACTGTTGTCCAGAGGGCTGAGGAAGGGTTGTTGAGGTGGGTTCGGACATGTAGAGAGAATGGAGCGAAACAGAATGACTTCAAGAGTGTATCAGTCTGTAGTGGAAGGAAGGCGGGGGTAGGGGTCGGCCTAGGAAGGGTTGGAGGGAGGGGGTAAAGGAGGTTTTGTGTGCGAGGGGCTTGGACTTCCAGCAGGCATGCGTGAGCGTGTTTGATAGGAGTGAATGGAGACAAATGGATTTTAATACTTGACGTGCTGTTGGAGTGTGAGCAAAGTAACATTTATGAAGGGATTCAGGGAAACCGGCAGGCCGGACTTGAGTCCTGGAGATGGGAAGTACAGTGCCTGCACTCTGAAGGAGGGGTGTTAATGTTGCAGTTTAAAAACTGTAGTGTAAAGCACCCTTCTAGCAAGACAGTGATGGAGTGAATGATGGTGAAAGTTTTTCTTTTTCGGGCCACCCTGCCTTGGTGGGAATTGGCCAGTGTGATAATAATAATTAGTAGAATATTCAAGAGGTTACAAGTAGAATTACAATAAATTCAAATCGCATTATGAAGCTCTGTGTAGTCTGCAGTCAATCAAACAAACGGGCTTCCACATGGATAAATTGCCATTTTTGTTGAAATTGGTGTCACGCCACTTGTGCAGATATCCAAGAACTATCTACAAGCAGTATTAAATCAGGGAAGTGTTTTTGGGTATGCCCAAATGAGAGCAATCTGTGGACTAAAATCACATTGGTATTAAAAGAGGATAACATCAAAGCAGCCTTCATGGAAAACCTGGAAGCATTCTATAACAAATGGGAAAATAAAAAGTCTGGGCTGGATGGTATTGCCCTTGGTGCTGGCCATATAGTCAGAAACTGTAAGGCTGGAGGTGCTGCCCTGGTAGTCAGTAAATGTGGGGCTGATAGTGCTGTCCTGGTAGAATGTAATGGTGAAGCTGGAGGTGTTGTCCTGGGAGACAGAAATGGTGAGGATGGAGGTGCTGTCCTGGGAGACAGTAAGGGTGAGGCTGGAGGTGCTGCCCTGGTAGTCAGTAAATGTGGGGCTGATAGTGCTGTCCTGGTAGAATGTAATGGTGAAGCTGGAGGTGTTGTCCTGGGAGACAGAAATGGTGAGGATGGAGGTGCTGTCCTGGTAGACTGTAATGGTGAAGCTGGAGGTGCTGTCTTGGGAGACAGTAAGGGTGAGGCTGGAGGTGCTGTCCAGGTAGTCAGTAAATGTAAGCAGGAGGGAATGCATATAAACGACCTCGAGGGAGACAGAAGCTGTAGTGGGGAAACAAGTGTAGTCAAGGACAAGATAAAACCAATATTACAAACTAGTAATACCACAGGAGATAGCAAACAAAGGGACTCCACTAGCATTAGTGAGGATACATTACCAAAAACAACTGGTGAGAGCCCCATTGTTAGTGCTAGTGAGTATAGGAAAGAGACAGGTAAACATGCACCAACAGGGAATACAGTCACAGAAACCCAAGGCAAACGGAAACCAAGCCTGTGCACATACTATGCACTTGGTATCTGTAGGCACGGTAAATCTGGAAAAACAGATGGGACGTGCAACTTTGACCACCCTAGAAAACGCCGTGCCCATATGACAACAGGAAAATGCAAACTCCCTTCCTGTAAGCTTTTTCACCCTGAAATGTGTCCCTCTTCAGTACAGGAAAGACTGTGCTATAACTTAAATTGCCAGGCACACCATCTAACGGGGACAAAAAGACACAAAACCTCCAGGCCATGGGAAAACCTAGGTAGCCACAGCCACTCGAGAGGGAGAGGTTTTTTAGTGCCAGGAAGGAGAAAAAAACTGGCAGGAAATGGCAGAAATCGTACACCAAATTCAGTCATTCCTGGAGTGGAACCACAGTCGATGGCCTCCACTCCAAACCAACAGATACAGATACTAATGCCGGAAAAAAAGTCCCCCCCAGTACCACCAGTCCGATGACATTCTTCTTTGCAAATATACAGGGTCTAAAGCCAGCAACGAACAACAAAATACCTTTCATCCGTGGACTGCTTGCAGAGGCAAATGCAATGTTCGCGGCTTTCACAGAGACCCACACAAAGGATCGCTTGGACAACGAAATATGGATCCCAGGTTACAACCTATGCAGATGCGACCGAATGAACAGGCAAAAGGGGAAGGGGGTGGACTGTATATTGCAGAGTCACTTGTTTGCACAGAACTGCTTAATGCCTCAAATGATGTAGTGGAAGTTTTAGCAGTAAAGATCGAGAACAAAAAACCTAGTCATTGTGGTAGTCTACAAGCCTCCAGATGCAATGTCCCAGCAATTCCAGGAACAGCTGTTAAAAATTGATCACTGGAAAATCTGCCAGCTCCTGCCCCCAACATCTTGCTCCTGGGGGATTTCAACTTGAGGCACCTAAAATGGAGGAATATAGCAAATAATGTTGTTGCAGTGATAACACCAGGAGGCAGCTCTGACGAAAACTCACACACACACACACACACGAGCTTTTAAAGATCTGCACAAAATTCAACTTAAACCAGCAAATAATAGAGCCTACTAGACTGGAGAATACACTAGACCTCATCTTCACTAACAATGATCACCATATCAAAAACAATATACTCAGATCACAACATAATCGAGGTTCAAACATGTATGCGCAGAGCCCCAGACCAACATAATGAGATTAGTCACAAGGGAGCATTCACCAAATTCAATTTCAATAACAAGAACATAAAGTGGGACCAAGTAAACCAAGTCCTAACCGATATAAGCTGGGAAGATAGACTAAGCAACACAGACCCCAACTTATGCCTAGAACAGATTAACTCTGTGGCACTCGATGTATGCTCAAGGCTTATTTCTTTAAGAAAAAGGAGGAGTAGATGTAAAATAGAAAGAGACAGGCGCTCCCTTTACTGGCGACGAAAAAGAATAACAGAGCGGCTAAAAGAGGCCAATATATCTGAAATGAGTAGGGAGTCACTGGTCAGAGAAATAGCAAACATCGAACTTAAGCTAAAGGAATCTTATAGGAGTCAGGAATTGCGGGAAGAACTAAAAGCCATAAATGAAATAGAAAGAAACCTAAAGTATTTCTTCTCCTATGCCAAATCAAAGTCGAGAACAAAGTCCAGTATTGGGCCCCTACTTAAACAAGATGGGTCCTACACAGATGACAGCAAGGAAATGAGCTAGCTACTCAAGTCCCAATATAACTCAGTTTTTAGCAAGCCGCTAACCAGACTGAGAGTCGAAGATCAAAATGAATTTTTTTATGAGAGAGCCACAGAATTTGGTTAACACAAGCCTATCTGATGTTATCCTGACGCCATATGACTTCGAACAGACGATAAATGACATGCCCATGCACTCTGCCCCAGGGCCAGACTCATGGAACTCCGTGTTCATCAAGAACTTCAAGAAGCCCCTATCACGAGCTTTTACCATCCTATGGAGAGGCAGCATGGACACGGGGATCGTCCCACAGTTACTAAAAACATCAGACATAGCCCCACTCCACAAAGGGGGCAGTAAAGAAATAGCAAAGAAATACAGACCGATAGCACTAACATCCCATATCATAAAAATCTTTGAAAGGGTCCTAAGAAACAAGATCGCCACCCATCTAGAAACCCATCAATTACACAACCCAGGGCAACATGGGTTTAGAGCAGGTCGCTCCTGTCTGTCTCAACTATTGGATCACTACGACAAGGCCCTAGATGCACTAGAAGACAAAAAGAATGCAGATGTAATATATACAGACTTTGCAAAAGCCTTCGACAAGTGTGACCATGGCGTAATAGCGCACAAAATGTGTGCTAAAGGAATAACAGGAAAAGTTGGTAGATGGATCTATAATTTCCTCACAAACAGAACACAAAGAGTAGTAGTCAACAGAGTAAAGTCCGAGGCGGCTACGGTGAAAAGCTCTGTTCCACAAGGCACAGTACTCGTTCCCATCTTGTTTCTCATCCTCATATCTGACATAGACAAGGATGTCAGCCACGGCACCGTGTCTTCCTTTGCAGATGACACCCGAATCTGCATGACAGTGTCTTCCATTGCAGACACTGCAAGGTTCCAGGCGGACATCAACCAAATCTTTCAATGGGCTGCAGAAAACAATATGAAGTTCAACGATGAGAAATTTCAATTACTCCGATATGGTAAACACGAGGAAATTAAAACTTCATCAGAGTACAAAACAAATTCAGGCCACAAAATAGAGCGAAAAACCAACGTCAAAGACCTGGGAGTGATCATGTCGGAGGATCTCACCTTCAAAGACCATAACATTGTATCAATCGCAGCTGCTACAAAAATGACAGGATGGATAATGAGAACCTTCAAAACTAGGGATGCCAAGCCCATGATGACACTCTTCAGGTCACTTGTTCTATCTAGGCTGGAATATTGCTGCACACTAACAGCACCTTTCAAGGCAGGTGAAATTGCTGACCTAGAAAATGTACAGAGAACTTTCACGGCGCGCACAACGGAGATAAAACACCTCAATTACTGGGAGCATTTGAAGTTCCTGAACCTGTATTCCCTGGAACGCAGGCGGGAGAGATACATGATTATATACACCTGGAAAATCCTAGAGGGACTAGTATCGAACTTGCACACGAAAATCACTCGCAACGAAAGCAAAAGACTTGGCAGACGATGCAACATCCCCCCAATGAAAAGCAGGGGTGTCACTAGCACGTTAAGAGACAATACAATAAGTGTCAGGGGCCCAAGACTGTTCAACTGCCTCCCAGCATACATAAGGGGGATCACCAATAGACCCCTGGCTGTCTTCAAGCTGGCACTGGACAAGCACGTAAAGTCGGTACCTGACCAGCAGGGCTGTGGCTCATACGTTGGTTTGCGTGCGGCCAGCAGTAACAGCCTGGTGGATCAGGTTCTGATCCACCAGGAGGCCTGGTCACAGACCGGGCCGCGGGGGCGTTGACCCCCGGAACTCTCTCCAGGTACACATAAATACAGTTACACAAATTATCATAAATAAGTACCATATGTGTATATCACTCAGGATAATCAAAAAAAAAGTCGGACGAAGTGGACCAGCTGGCGGCCAGACTCGTCAACAACATTAAGGATAACGTGTTTAACTCAAGCTGTCACTTCAGAGATTCGGAACAACAATATTCTCTGTCTTGTTTTGACCACAGATTTTGACCTTGTCCTGTCACTCAAGGCAGGAGGGAGACTAGGAAGCAAAGATCACGACATTCGATTGAACGGCTCACGAAACCATAATTGCACGATTTCAAACAATTCAGGAAATGGGTGGAGTTAGAACCCATGGCAAGTGAGTGCTAAAACACACAGGCCAGTGCGTTAACCACTTGGCCAGCTGTAAAAACTTTAAGCCCCACCCATTCCGTGAATCAATTCAATTTAAATACAGATATTGAGTTCCGGAGATTACCTGGAGAGAGTTTCGGGGTCAACGCCCCCGCAGCTCGGTCTGAGACCAGGCCTCATGGTGGATCAGGGTCTGATCAACCAGGCTGTTACTACTGGCCGCATGCAAACTGACGTACGAATCACAGCCCGATTGTTCAGGTACTGACTTTAGGTGCCTGTCCAGTGCCTTCTTGAAGACAGCCAGGGGTCTATTGGTAATTCCCCTTATGTATGCTGGAAGGCAACTGAACAGTCTTGGGCCCTGGACACTTATTGTGTTGTCTCTCAGTGTACTCGTGGCGCCCCTGCTTTTCATCGGGGGAATGTTGCATCTCTTGCCGAGTCTTTTGCTTTCATCTAGAGTGATTTTCGTGTGCAAGTTTGGTACCAATCCCTCCAGGACCTTCCAAGCGTATATTATCATGTATCTCTCTCGCCTGTGTTCCAGGGAATACAGATCAAGGACCTTCAACCATTCCCAGTAGTTTAAGTGCCTTATCGTACTTACGTGTGCCGTGAAAGTTCTTTGTACACTCTCCAGGTCTGCAATGTCGTACAGCAGTATTCCAGCCTAGAGAGCACAAGCGATTTGAAGAGAATCATCATGGGCTTGGCATCCCTAGTTTTGAAGGTTCTTATTATCCATCCTATCATTTTCCTAGCGGATGACGTAGATACATTGTTGTGATCTTTGCAGGCGAGATCCTCTGATATTATCACTCCCAGGTCCTTCACATTACTTTTGCACTCTATTGTATGGTTAGAATTTGTGGTATACCCTGACACATTTTTAATTTCTTCAAGTTTCCCATATCTGAGTAGTTGAAATTTCTCCTCGTTGAACTTCATATTGTTTTGAGTGGCCCATTCGAAGATTTGGTTGATGTCTGCTTGGAGTCTCGCGGTGTCTTCGATGGAGGTCACTGCCATGGTGATCCGGGTGTCATTCGCAAAGGAAGATACGGAGCTATGGCTTACATCTCTGTCTACGTCAGAAATGAGGATGAGGAATAGAATGGGAGTGAGTACTGTGCCTTGTGGAACAGAGCTTTTTTACCGTGGCTGCCTGGGACTTTACTCTGTTTACTATTACTCTTTGTGTTCTATTTGTCAAGAAGTTGTAAATCCATCTACCAACTTTTCCCGTTATTCCTTTATCCCGCATTTTGTGTGCTATTACACCATGGTCACACTTATCGAAAGCTTATGCAAAGTCTGTGTATACTACATCTGTATTTTGTTTATCCTCTACAGCATCCAGGACCTTGTTATAGTGGTCCAGTAGCTGGGACAGGCAGGAGCGACCGGCTCTAAACCCGTGTTGCCCTGGGTTGTGTAACTGATGGGTATCTAGGTGGTTGGCTATTTTGCTTCTTAGAACCCTCTCAAAAGATTTTTATGATATGGCATGTTAGTGCTATCGGTCTGTAGTTCTTTGCAATTGCTTTACTGCCACCTTTGTGGAGTGGGGCTATGCCTGTTGTTTTTAGTGTGTGTGGGATGATCCCTGTGTCCATGCTCCCTCTCCATAAAATGCTAAAGGCACGCGATAGGGACTTCTTGCAATTCTTGATGAACAATGAGTTCCACGAGTCTGGGCCTGGGGCAGAGTGCATGGGCATGTCGTTAATTGCCTCTTCAAAATCTTGTGGAGTTAGAATAATATCCGAGAGTTTTGGGATGACCAAATTTTGGGTTTCACTCTTAAAGAATTCATTTGGATTGTCGACCCTTAGATTGGGCAGTGGATTGCTGAACACTGAGTCATATTGGGATTTTAGTATCTCACTCATTTCTTGGCTGTCATCTGTGTATGTTCGATCCCGCCTAAGCAGGGGCCCAATACTGGATGTTGCTTTTCTCTTAGATTTGGCATAAGAGAAGAAGTATTTTGTTTTGTTTTTTTGTTTTCAATTTCCTTTATGGTTTTTAGTTCTTCCTGTGATTTTTGTCTCTTATAAGATTCCTTCAACTTAAGTTCGATATTTGCAATTTCATTGACTAGTGCATCCCTTCGTATTTCAGATATATTGACCCCTCTCAGCAGCTCTGTGACTCTTCGCCTTCGTCTGTATAGAGAACGTCTCTCTCTTTCTAGTTTACATCTTCTCTTTCTTTTTCTTAATGGAATGTGTTTTGAGAAGATCTCAAGAGCCACAGAATTCATTTTTTTCAAGGCAAATATTCGGACCTGTGTTGTTTAGGATATCTTCCCAGCTTGTTTCATTTAAGACTAACATTATTCCCAGTTACAGAGTGGGAGACACTGATCAGATGTGCCGAGGCATCCCTAACATAAACTGGATGGCACTACTAAATGTAGGTAATGTAGGGAAAATGTGCAGCAGATTTACAATGAAGATTCTAAGTATAGATAAAGATGACATGCTAAGAGAGATAAAAATACGAAAAATATAGAAGAAAGCTAAACTGGATGACAAGACAACTGGCTGAGATTATTGGCAAGAAAACGGAATGTATTTAAAACATTTAAACAAACTGGTATCCCGATTACGGTCACAGAAATGACAAACAAGAACTTAGAAGACGAACTGTACACAATGATCGCGGGTTGTAACCCCACCCGTGGTATGGTTTGTTTGCAATCGTGTCATTACGATTTCTTGAGTCATGTTGACAGCTTTGAGGGGACTTGAGCTAGAGTTCGTCACGGCCACGTTAGCAGGAGATTCGTCTGTAAAAACTTGCATTTGTGGTCACAGTGGTGGCTATGCTAACCTTCCTATGGTGCACAAATATACGTAGTTGGATGAATCTTATTGACGCTAGCTGGTCCAGTGGCTAAAGCGACGGTCTGGAGTTTTGTGGCTCTTTGATTGCGGGTTCTAACCCCACCCGTGGTATGGTTAGGGTAATGCAAAATATTCTTCAGATACATCAGGGGGATAAAAGGTACAATCAACGATAGGACCATTAACTAACGATATCAGCAGAATAACAAACAACAACGATAATACGGCAGCTACACTCAACACAAGGTTGTGTTGAGTGTTTACAGTAGAACATGACACCAACGTCCACAGGCCACAAAATTAGCAGCCTAGACATAATAAAATACTCGAAGCTAAAGGTTAACAAATCAAGCAGACAGGATGAGCTACCTGGCAAAGGATGGAAGGTATAGCGATACCGACATTATGGATGAATGGACACAAGTGCGTCATCCTGTGTCCTTTCACTTTATTGGATAAGTTTCGCTTCTGGGATCTTGGTCACTCCTAGTGATACAAGAGAGTAATAGAACAGTGTATATAGTGGAGAAAACAAGTCATTGGTGAAGATCAGGTGAAGGCATCAGGTCATCTGGTTGCCGTGTCACATGGCATCAGTGAATCAGTGTAGAATAGTATCATATATGCAAGGGTAGGTCATGCGCTGTACCTGCTAATTCTTGGTTCTATAGTGTTAGAAGCAGCAATGAGGATGCTTCATTACAATGACACCTATTAATGTTGGGGTCTCTATAGATCACTTCAGCTTTGTTTCAATGCATGAGATGTCTTCTTAAGCCTTATGAAAGCCACAAGCATTTTTGGCAACTCGTTCACACGCATTTCTGTGTTCTCGGACCTGTGTTTAAATGACCGTTTCTTGATGTTTTTCTCTGAAGGCAGCCAAAGACACCCTTTCTGTCAGTGTCCAGGAAACCCATAAATAAAAATTACCTTATTCCTGCCCCTACACGACACTCACGACAAAAATGCGTTGTGAGTGGGCTTATTCCTAAGAGCTTTTCGCATCTCTGGTTTCGAATTCTTATAAAAAGAATTCCAGTACATCACTCATGCCTTCACATGCTTACGCTTCCCTCCTTATTTTATACAAGACTGCCAACACAGAACTATGAATATACTCAACTCTACCAACAACGTCACCACCAAAAAAAAACTAGATTCTGACTCTGCCTGTAAACAATTGTTGATATAAATTAAGATGTTCTCCTTTTAACCCTTTTGGGGACTAGTTCCTAGGCCTTTTCCGAATAAATATGTTCTTGCATATGGGGTGCATATGGGGTGCACAATAAACTAACCGCTTCAGTTGCAAAATCTAAAAACCTGGAGACGTAACCAGTAACACCACACAGGCCCTTTCAAGGAACACCGTCGCGTAGCTATCAAAGATCTCACCAGGAAGAAAGATCCCTATGATAAACCAAGCAGTGAAGCAGGAGTATACACTACCATGCAAGGGAAGCAACAAGATCAACGTAGGAGAAACGGGGAGGAATCTTACAGCATGGGGAGGTCTGTCATATACAGTGCTCGTCACGGCATTATGCCGGGTGAGCACCCCGGCATAATGCTGTGATGAAAATCAAGGGCCTGCCATACATGAATGTCTTTTTTACGTCAGTGCATTCTGCTGGGTAGCAGCCGCTGGCATGATGTCATGGCCTGCCATCACACTTCACAGTGACTTCTCATTGCTCACTTGGCTGCCGTGGTGAGAGGAAGTGTTGCACTGTTGTCTCTCATCCACCCCGTATTTTGTCCAGTGCTCCTTTTGGTTTTGGGGCTACACATGTTTAATTATGGGTAAAAGGAAGTCTTTAACACCTGAAACTATAGCTCAAATCATAGGACTTCACAAAGCTGGGTACCAGACGAATTAACAGTTGAGAATGTTGATGTGTGTGAGCGTTCAGTGAGGAACTGGGTGCAGTGTTTCAAGGCTGGTGGCTGTGTCGAGGTACCATCTGCCAACCCTCGGCCTGGCCCCTCCAAGAAGACATTTGTTTGTACCTTAACTGTGTTAAAGAAGCAGTTAGAGAGTAACTCCTTTAACACAGTTAAGGTATGAACAGATATCTTCTTCGAGGGGCCAGGCCGAGATTTGGCAGATGGTAACTCAACACCGCCACCAGCCTTGAAATGCTGCACACAGTTACTCACTGAATGCTCATGCACACATTCTCCGCTATTTCTTTCATCTTGTGCCCAGCTTTGTGAAGCCCTGTGATTTGAGCTGTAGTGTTAAATACTTACTTTTACCCATAATTAAAGAAGTATAGCCCCAAAACCAAAGGGAACGCTGTACAAAAGATGAGGCAGATGAGAGGTAAAAGTGCAACACTTCCTCTCACCACGGCAGCCACGTGAGCAATGAGAAGTCACTGTGAAGTGTGGTGGCAGGCCGTGACATCATGCTAACGGCTGCTACCCAGCAGAATGCACTGACGAAAAAAGACATCCCTGTATGGTAGGCCTTTGATTTTCATCACGACATTATGCCGGGGCGCTCACCCGGCATAATGCCATGAGGAGCACTGTACTGAGCTGGGGGGCGTTGGCCTCCAAATCACCCTTCAGGTAGGCAGACGAGTCTGAGAACACCGGGACGACACCAGAAAGGTTTATGTCTAGCACAGATCTAAAGAGAGACATCTCATGCACCAGAACAAAACAGAACTGATCTACAGAGAATTCAACATTGATAGGTGCCATTGTATTGATGCTTCCTTAATTGCTACTTTCAGCACCATAGAACAAAGAGCTGGTAAATACATCTAGACTGCCTTGCACATATGATACTACACAAAGATTCCCTGTTATCACGTGACATGGCATTTAGATGATCTGACACCTCCTGATCTTCACCAGTGACTTGCTTTCTTCACTTTCTCGTATCATAAGAACATAAAAAAGAAGGAACACTGCAACAGGCCTACTGACCCATGCAGAGCAGGTCCATGACCCCCCCCCCCCGGATTAGCCCAAGGACCAACCCCCCCTGATTAGCCAAATGACCCACCCAGTCTGGTCACCTCCACTCAAGGATGAAGCATGGCACCAGACCCAGCAGCACAAGCTAGTCAGGTCCAATTCACACCCACCCACACCCACTCATGTATTTACCTAACCTATTTTTAAAACTACACAACGATTTAGCCTGAATAACTGTACTCGGGAGTTTGTTCCACTCATCCACAACTCTATTACCAAACCAGTGCTTTCCTATATCCTTCCTGAATCTGAATTTTTCCAACTTGAAACCATTGCTGCGAGTCCTGTCTTGGCTGGAAATTTTCAGCACGCTATTTACATCGCCTTTATTTATTCCTGTTTTCCATTTATACACCTCGATCATATCCCCCCTAATTCTACGCCTTTCGAGAGAGTGCAGATTCAGGGCCCTCAGTCTATCCTCATAGGGAAGGTTTCTGATACATGGGATCATCTTTGTCATCTTCCTCTGTACTTTTTCCAGAGCATTTATATCCATTCTGTAATACAGTGACCAGAACTGAGCAGCATAGTCTAAACGAGGCCTAACCAAGGATATATAGAGTTGAAGAACAACCTGAGGACTTCTATTATTTATACTTCTAGATATGAAGCCAAGAATTCTGTTAGCTTTATTGCGAACACTAATGCACTGTTGTCTTGGTTTTAGGTTACTGCTAACCAGAACTCCTAAATCCTTTTCGCAATCAGTAGTATTAAGATCTACATTATTTAGTTTATATGTGGCATGGTTATTTAACTGTCCAACATTTAAAACTTTGCATTTGTCAATATTAAACTGCATCTGCCACTTCTCCGACCATAGCATCAGTCTATTCAAATCATCCTGAGTGCTCTAGTGTCCTCATTAGAATGAATTGGACGGCCTATTTTGGTGTCATCAGCAAATTTGCTTATATCGCTATTTATTCCCTCATCTATGTCGTTTATGTAAATTGTGAACAACAACGGGCCCAACACTGACCCGTGAGGAACACCGCTTGCGACGTGCCCCCATTCTGATTTCTCCCCATTTATGCAAACTCTCTGCTGCCTATTTGTCAGCCATGCCTCTACCCAGGAAAAAATTTCTCCTCCTATTCCGTGTGCCTTAAGTTTTCTCAATAGCCTCTGGTGTGGAACTCTATCGAAAGCCTTACTGAAGTCCATATACACAATATCATATTCATTACCATGATCTACCTCCTCAAACACCTTAGTGAAAAAAGTTAGTAAATTCGTAAGACAGGAACGCCCCTTTGTAAAACCGTGTTGAGATTCATTAATCAATCTGTGCCTATCAAGATGGCTACGAATTGCTTCCGCAATTATTGATTCCATAAATTTTCCCACTATGGAGGTAAGGCTTATTGGTCTATAGTTCGAAGCCAAGGACCTGTCACCTGCCTTGTAAATAGGTATTACATTTGCCATTTTCCATTTATCAGGCACTATGCCAGTTTGTAGTGATATGTTAAAAAGATTAGCCAAAGGTATGCTAAGCTCCTCTTTACATTCCTTTAACACCCTTGCAAACAGTTCATCAGGGCCTGGGGATTTTTTAGGTTTTAGTTTCTCTATTTATCTGAGGACCATGCCACTAGTTACCGCAATCGTACATAGTTTATTATCCTGTTCTACATAATCTATTATTTCAGGAATATTGCTAGTATTTTCCTGGGTGAAAACTGAGAGGAAGTAGGTATTTAGAATTTCACACATATCCTTATCATTGTCAGTCATCTGACCAGAGTTACTCTTAAGTGGGCCAATCTTGTCCTTAATCTTACTTCTATATACCTGAGAGAACGCTTTTGGGTTAGTCTTTGAATCCCTTGCGACCTTAACCTCATAATCCCTTTTTGCTTTTCTTATTCCTTTCTTTATTTCTCTCTTTAATTGAGTATATTGATTTCTTAACTGCCCATCCCCTCTTTTGATACGCCTATATATGCCTTTTTTTTTTTGACCAATGAGATGTTTTAATCTATTGTTCATCCATTTGGGATCATTTTTGTTAGATCTTATTTCCCTACTCGGAACAAAAGTTGTCTGGGCAGCTAGAACTATGCTCTGAAAAAAGTCATATTGACAACCAAGATCACCTACCTGACCCATAGTCAGGACATCCCAATTTAGCCCACCCAGGTAATTTTTCAGTCCCATGAAGTCAGCCAAGCGAAAATCTGGGACAGAGATTTGATTGCAGTTATCTGGGTAATTCCATGATATATTGAAACTAAGTGATTTGTGATCACTTTCCCCAAGCTCATCATTAACATCAAGATTATTAATTAGTGAATCTCTGTTGGCAAGAACCAAGTCAAGCAGATTGCTTCCTCTAGTTGGTTCTGTCACAACCTGTTCTGAAAAGCAATCCTGAACCGTATCAAGAAAGTCAATAGACTTAAGATTTCCTGTAATATTGTTCCAATCAATTTGTCTAAAGTTAAAATCTCCCATTATCACAACATTTTCATTTCTAGATGCCTTATGAATTTCGTCCCATAACAGCTTACTGCCCTCCCTATCAAGGTTTGGGGCCTAAAAATCACACCCAGAATTAATTTGTCACGTCCCTAGAGAAACTGTAGCCAAATAGATTCTGTGTTTGATATTTCTAATCTTATATCATGTCTAAGACAACAATTTAAATTTTCTCTGACATTCATCGCCACTCCACAACCCTTCCTGTTGACCCTATCAGTGTGGAATAGTTTATAACCCTGTATGTTGTATTCAGAATGCATTTCTCTATCTTTCAGGTTGAACCAGGTCTCTGTTATACCAATAATATCTATATTACCTGCACTTACAAGTAATCTTAGTTCATCTATCTTATTTCTTAGACTCCTACTATTTGTATAGTAAACCTTAAAGGGAGCTAGTCACTCGTTGCCCTCTACTATCTCTCTTTGTTTGTTGATCAATTGATTTGCCATTACTAGCAACTTTATTTTGAATATTGTCTTTTAAACATATCCCTGAAGTATGCTGGTAATAATTGCCGTTTTTAACACTAATGCTGCAGCCTGATTGTTTCCGACAAACACCCATACCTCTATAATCTGTCATTGAAGTGATCAAGGTCTCAGGACCAACATATATGCAATAAAGATGTCCACAGAACTTACACACGTGATTTTTCATCTGCCAGCCTGAGTTATGGATACCAAATCGTTTACACAATAACGATAATGTTGAACACGTCACTAGACGGTAAGGCTTCAACAGAATTGAAACTTGCAAATGATATTTTAAAATAGGAACAAGTCTTGTGCCCTCAGCTATCGTCCCATCAGCTTACCTACAATTTTAGTTAAACAAATGTAAACTAATGTTAAAACAAGAGTATTAATTTTCATGAAAATAACAACGTAATATCCAGAAACCAGAATGTATTCCAAAACATTTTCAATTATATTTGCAAAAACTGAAATGAAAAGACCCAAACAGATGTAGTATATCCAGATTTTTGAGACTCTCGACAAGGCATTCAGTAGATGTCCGGGAGCCAAAATAAAAGCGCATAGTATTGGGATAATAAACTTCATGCCTGGATAAATGACTGTCTCGCGGACAGGAAATAGAACAGTACTCAATGGAGAGGTGTTAAGTGACTTTCCTTAAAGACTGGAGTTCCCCGGGGATCGCTTCTTGGTCCAATGTTATTCAAAAATACGCATTAAATTAAATCGAATTAAATTATTTTTTTTATTTCTTTGCATAGTATACAATGTGCGATTCACTTGTTATAAAATATTGATCAGTACAAAGAAAACCACTAACATGTCTGAGGATTTCCTACATAAGTAGTCTCAAAGTAGAGCTAACTTCAAAGATACCAAAATTTGCAGATAACACCAAACTGTAAAAAGGTGCAGCATCCCAAGAAGATTGGTTGAACATTCACAGTGATTTGGAGAGACTGGTTGTATGCTCAGAAACGTGAAAGATAATTTATATGAAGACACGTGCCAAGAAATGCATTCTGGGTAAAATAGTCTCAAACGTGAATACAAAATGTTTGGCAGCAAATCAAGTGAAACAGCTGAAGACCTTGGAGTAATCATAAGGAATAACCTCAAAAGTATCAGTGTATCTGCGAGCAGCAAAGTTAACAGAATCTAGATTTCATAGCTAGAAACTGAGCACAAAACACCAGACACCACATTGACTCTAATGCGCTTGTTGGACACCATATTGAATCTACCTTCCAATTTTGGTTTCCAAACTACAGAAAAGACGAAGATATACCAGAGAGAGTATAGAGAAGAACTACCAAACTCGTACCAACACTCAGAAACAAAACTTACAATGAAAGACTCAAACATTCAACCATTTCTCGCTTATGAAGCTGAGACAACGAAGAGATCGAGATCTTAATCAAACCATATAGATACTGAATGGCCTCGACACTCTTAAACATGAACACTTTGAAGTGTTGAATAACTCCGAGGCAGAAGATGCAACACAAGAGTGCACTAGGTATTTATTACAAACAAAATTACTGAAGAGTGAAATAAACAAGCGGCTAAAGTTGTTAAGAGCAACAACAACACAGTTACTCAATAACCAGGTGGACAAGCACTGTGCAAGTATAGGATCCAACATTAAAAAGATGAGGCATTCTGAAGTCAGCAGTGACTGATGTTCAGTCACCACCAGAATAATCAGCTGACAACGCAGCAACTGCAACAGTAAAAGTAGCAGCAGTAGTAGTAGTAGTAGTAGTATTAGTAGTAGTAGTAGTAGTAGCAGTAGTAGTACTAGTAGTAGTAGTAGTAGTAGTAGTAGTAGCAGTAGTAGTAGTAGTAGTAGTAGTAGTAGTAGCAGCAGCAGCAGCAGCAGCAGCAGCAGCAGCAGCAGCAGCAGCAGCAGCAGCAGTAGTAGTAGTAGCAGTAGTAGTAGTAGTAGTAGTAGTAGTAGTAGCAGCAGTAGTAGTAGTAGTAGTAGTAGCAGCAGCAGCAGCAGCAGCAGCAGCAGCAGCAGCAGCAGCAGCAGCAGCAGCAGTAGCAGTAGTAGTAGCAGCAGTAGTAGTAGTAGTAGTAGTAGTAGTAGTAGCAGCAGCAGCAGCAGCAGCAGCAGCAGCAGCAGCAGTAGTAGTAGTAGTAGTAGTAGCACTAGTAGTAGTAGCAGTAGTAGTAGCAGCAGCAGCAGCAGCAGCAGCAGCAGCAGCAGCAGCAGCAGCAATAGTAGTAGTAGCAGTAGTAGTACTAGTAGTAGTAGTAGTAGTAGTAGTAGTAGTAGCAGTAGTAGTAGTAGCAGTAGTAGTAGCAGCAGCAGCAGCAGCAGCAGCAGCAGCAGCAGCAGCAGCAGCAGCAGCAGCAGCAGCAATAGTAGTAGTAGCAGTAGTAGTACTAGTAGTAGTAGTAGTAGTAGTAGTAGTAGTAGTAGTAGTAGTAGTAGTAGTAGCAGCAGCAGCAGCAGCAGTAGTAGTAGTAGTAGTAGCAATAACAAACGCTGAAGGTTGTGACAGAGGAAAAAGAAAAAGAGAGTAGAAAAAAACTTCAGATATCCGCCACCACAACCACCACCACAACCACCACCACAACCACCACCACAACCACCACCACAACCACCACCACAACCACCACCACAACCACCACCACAACCACCACCACAACCACCACCTGCAATGGTTACAGTCAACATAACTAAAACATTAAACGTTAAGAATTTGCGACTCAAGCAGCTGACAATGTTCACAAAAATGACCTCACTTCTTGCTGGAAGTACTCAACAACACCAGCAAGATGACATCACTTCTTGCTGGAAGTACTCAACAACACCAGCAAGATGACATCACTTCTTGCTGGAAGTACTCAACAACACCAGCAAGATGACATCACTTCTTGCTGGAAGTACTCAACAACACCAGCAAGATGACATCACTTCTTGCTGGAAGTACTCAACAACACCAGCAAGATGACATCACTTCTTGCTGGAAGTACTCAACAACACCAGCAAGATGACATCACTTCTTGCTGGAAGTACTCAACAACACCAGCAAGATGACATCACTTCTTACTGGAAGTACTCAACAACACCAGCAAGATGACCTCACTTCTTGCTGGAAGTACTCAACAACACCAGCAAGATGACATCACTTCTTGCTGGAAGTACTCAACAACACCAGCAAGATGACATCACTTCTTGCTGGAAGTACTCAACAACACCAGCACGATGGCATCACTTCTTGCTGGAAGTACTCAACAACACCAGCAAGATGACATCACTTCTTGCTGGAAGTACTCAACAACACCAGCAAGATGGCATCACTTCTTGCTGGAAGTACTCAACAACACCAGCAAGATGGCATCACTTCTTGCTGGAAGTACTCAACAACACCAGCAAGATGACCTCACTTCTTGCTGGAAGTACTCAACAACACCAGCAAGATGACCTCACTTCTTGCTGGAAGTACTCAACAACACCAGCAAGATGACATCACTTCTTGCTGGAAGTACTCAACAACACCATGAAGATGACATCACTTCTTGCTGGAAGTACTCAACAACACCAGCAAGATGGCATCACTTCTTGCTGGAAGTACTCAACAACACCAGCAAGATGACCTCACTTCTTGCTGGAAGTACTCAACAACACCAGCAAGATGACATCACTTCTTGCTGGAAGTACTCAACAACACCAGCAAGATGACATCACTTCTTGCTGGAAGTACTCAACAACACCAGCAAGATGACATCACTTCTTGCTGGAAGTACTCAACAACACCAGCAAGATGACCTCACTTCTTGCTGGAAGTACTCAACAACACCAGCAAGATGACATCACTTCTTGCTGGAAGTACTCAACAACACCAGCAAGATGACATCACTTCTTGCTGGAAGTACTCAACAACACCAGCAAGATGACATCACTTCTTGCTGGAAGTACTCAACAACACCAGCAAGATGACCTCACTTCTTGCTGGAAGTAATCAAGAACACAAGCAAGATGACATCACTTCTTGCAGGAAGTACTCAACAACACCAGCAAGATGACATCACTTCTTGCAGGAAGTACTCAACAACACCAGCAAGATGACATCACTTCTTGCCGGAAGTACTCAACAACACCAGCAAGATGACATCACTTCTTGCTGGAAGTACTCAACAACACCAGCAAGATGACCTCACTTCTTGCTGGAAGTACTCAACAACACCAGCAAGATGACCTCACTTCTTGCTGGAAGTACTCAACAACACCAGCAAGATGACCTCACTTCTTGCTGGAAGTACTCAACAACACCAGCAAGATGACATCACTTCTTGCTGGAAGTACTCAACAACACCAGGAAGATGACATCACTTCTTGCTGGAAGTACTCAACAACACCAGCAAGATGGCATCACTTCTTGCTGGAATTTACTCAACAACACCAGCAAGATGACCTCACTTCTTGCTGGAAGTACTCAACAACACCAGCAAGATGACATCACTTCTTGCTGGAAGTACTCAACAACACCAGCAAGATGACATCACTTCTTGCTGGAAGTACTCAACAACACCAGCAAGATGACATCACTTCTTGCTGGAAGTACTCAACAACACCAGCAAGATGACCTCACTTCTTGCTGGAAGTACTCAACAACACCAGCAAGATGACATCACTTCTTGCTGGAAGTACTCAACAACACCAGCAAGATGACATCACTTCTTGCTGGAAGTACTCAACAACACCAGCAAGATGACATCACTTCTTGCTGGAAGTACTCAACAACACCAGCAAGATGACCTCACTTCTTGCTGGAAGTAATCAAGAACACAAGCAAGATGACATCACTTCTTGCAGGAAGTACTCAACAACACCAGCAAGATGACATCACTTCTTGCAGGAAGTACTCAACAACACCAGCAAGATGACATCACTTCTTGCCGGAAGTACTCAACAACACCAGCAAGATGACATCACTTCTTGCTGGAAGTACTCAACAACACCAGCAAGATGACCTCACTTCTTGCTGGAAGTACTCAACAACACCAGCAAGATGACCTCACTTCTTGCTGGAAGTACTCAACAACACCAGCAAGATGACATCACTTCTTGCTGGAAGTACTCAACAACACCAGCAAGATGACATCACTTCTTGCTGGAAGTACTCAACAACACCAGCAAGATGACATCACTTCTTGCTGGAAGTACTCAACAACACCAGCAAGATGACATCACTTCTTGCTGGAAGTACTCAACAACACCAGCAAGATGACATCACTTCTTGCTGGAAGTACTCAACAACACCAGCAAGATGACCTCACTTCTTGCTGGAAGTACTCAACAACACCAGCAAGATGACATCACTTCTTGCTGGAAGTACTCAACAACACCAGCAAGATGACATCACTTCTTGCTGGAAGTACTCAACAACACCAGCAAGATGACCTCACTTCTTGCTGGAAGTACTCAACAACACCAGCAAGATGACCTCACTTCTTGCTGGAAGTACTCAACAACACCAGCAAGATGACATCACTTCTTGCTGGAAGTACTCAACAACACCAGCAAGATGACACCACTTCTTGCAGGAAGTACTCAACAACACCAGCAAGATGACATCACTTCTTGCTGGAAGTACTCAACAACACCAGCAAGATGACATCACTTCTTGCTGGAAGTACTCAACAACACCAGCAAGATGACCTCACTTCTTGCTGGAAGTACTCAACAACACCAGCAAGATGACATCACTTCTTGCTGGAAGTACTCAACAACACCAGCAAGATGACATCACTTCTTGCTGGAAGTACTCAACAACACCAGCAAGATGACATCACTTCTTGCTGGAAGTACTCAACAACACCAGCAAGATGACATCACTTCTTACTGCAGATTTGCAACAAAAATTATTATTCCTGTGTTTCCTAAACTTTCAGGAAGACAGACAAAAATTTAGAGACACCTGACTACCACACCTGGCTAGCAGGGTGATAACAGTAACACAGTGTTACTACACCTGGCTAGCAGGGTGATAACAGTAACACAGTGTTACTACACCTGGCTAGCAGGGTGATAACAGTAACACAGTGTTACTACACCTGGCTAGGAGGGTGATAACAGTAACACAGTGTTACTACACCTGGCTAGGAGTGTGATAACAGAAACACAGTGTTACTACACCTGGCTAGGAGAGTGATAACAGTAACACAGTGTTACTACACCTTACTAGGAGTGTGATAACAGAAACACAGTATTACTACACCTGGCTAGGAGAGTGATAACAGTAACACAGTGTTACTACACCTGGCTAGGAGAGTGATAACAGTAACACAGTGTTACTACACCTGGCTAGGAGGGTAATAGCAGTAACACAGTATTACTACACCTGGCTAGGAGAGTGATAACAGTAACACAGTGTTACTGCACCTGGCTAGGAGGGTGATAACAGTAACAAAGTGTTACTACACCCGGCTAGGAGGGTGATAACAGTAACACAGTGTTACTACACCTGGCTAGGAGAGTGATAACAGTAACACAGTGTAACTACACCTGGCTATGAAGGTGAGAACAGTAACACAGTGTTACTACACCTGGCTAGGAAGGTGATAACAGTAACACAGTGTTACTATACCTGGCTAGGAGGTTGATAATATTAACTGTTACTACACCTGGCTAGGAGGTAATAAAAGTAACACAGTGTTACTACACCTGGCTAGGAGGGTGATAACAGTAACTGTTACTACACCTTTCTAGGAGGGTAATAACAGTAACACAGTGTTACAAGAGAGTTAATGAAATTCTGGCAAAAATAAACACAGTCTTCAGGGTTGTTGCACGAGACAGTGAACTCTGTATTGCACAATAGTCTTAATGGACTGAGAGTGTTGCTACGTGGACACAGCTCTCAGCACACCTCCAGAGTATGTTGGTGGCACTGACCCTCTCTCAGCACACCTCCAGAGTGTGTTGGTGGCACTGACCCTCTCTCAGCACACCTCCAGAGTGTGTTGGTGGCACTGACCCTCTCTCAGCACACCTCCAGAGTGTGTTGGTGGCACTGACCCTCTCTCAGCACACCTCCAGAGTGTGTTGGTGGCACTGACCCTCTCTCAGCACACCTCCAGAGTGTGTTGGTGGCACTGACCCTCTCTCAGCACACCTCCAGAGTGTGTTGGTGGCACTGACCCTCTCTCAGCACACCTCCAGAGTGTGTTGGTGGCACTGACCCTCTCTCAGCACACCTCCAGAGTGTGTTGGTGGCACTGACCCTCTCTCAGCACACCTCCAGAGTGTGTTGGTGGCACTGACCCTCCCTCAAAACACCTCCAGAGTGTGTTGGTGGCACTGACCCTCCCTCAGCACACCTCCAGAGTGTGTTGGTGGCACTGATCCTCCCTCAGCACACCTCCAGAGTGTGTTGGTGGCACTGACCCTCTCTCAGCACACCTCCAGAGTGTGTTGGTGGCACTGACCCTCTCTCAGCACACCTCCAGAGTGTGTTGGTGGCACTGACCCTCTCTCAGCACACCTCCAGAGTGTGTTGGTGGCACTGACCCTCCCTCAGCACACCTCCAGAGTGTGTTGGTGGCACTGACCCTCTCTCAGCACACCTCCAGAGTGTGTTGGTGGCACTGACCCTCTCTCAGCACACCTCCAGAGTGTGTTGGTGGCACTGACCCTCTCTCAGCACACCTCCAGAGTGTGTTGGTGGCACTGACCCTCCCTCAGCACACCTCCAGAGTGTGTTGGTGGCACTGACCCTCTCTCAGCACACCTCCAGAGTGTGTGGTGGCACTGACCCTCTCTCAGCACACCTCCAGAGTGTGTTGGTGGCACTGACCCTCTCTCAGCACACCTCCAGAGTGTGTTGGTGGCACTGACCCTCTCTCAGCACACCTCCAGAGTGTGTTGGTGGCACTGACCCTCCCTCAGCACACCTCCAGAGTGTGTTGGTGGCACTGACCCTCTCTCAGCACACCTCCAGAGTGTGTTGGTGGCATTGACCCTCTCTCAGCACACCTCCAGAGTGTGTTGGTGGCACTGACCCTCCCTCAGCACACCTCCAGAGTGTGTTGGTGGCACTGACCCTCTCTCGGCACACCTCCAGAGTGTGTTGGTGGCACTGACCCTCCCTCAAAACACCTCCAGAGTGTGCTGGTGGCACTGACCCTCCCTCAGCACACCTCCAGAGTGTGTTGGTGGCACTGACCCTCCCTCAGAACACCTCCAGAGTGTGTTGGTGGCACTGATCCTCCCTCAGCACACCTCCAGAGTGTGTTGGTGGCACTGACTCTCCCTCAGAACACCTCCAGAGTGTGTTGGTGGCACTGACCCTTCCTGAGCACACCTCCAGAGTGCGCTGGTGGCACTGACCCTCCCTCAGCACACCTCCAGAGTGTGTTGGTGGCACTGACCCTCCCTCAAAACACCTCCAGAGTGTGTTGGTGGCACTGACCTTCCCTCAGAACACCTCCAGAGTGTGTTGGTACTGAACCTCCCTCAGCACACCTCCAGAGTGTGTTGGTACTTAACCTCCCTCAGAACACCTCCAGAGTGTGTTGGTACTGAACCTCCCTCAGCACACCTCCAGAGTGTGTTTGTACTGAACCTCCCTCAGCAGACCTCCAGAGTGTGCTGGTACTGAACCTCCCTCAGCAGACCTCCAGAGTGTGTTGGTACTTAACCTCCCTCAGCACACCTCCAGAGTGTGTTGGTACTTAACCTCCCTCAGCACACCTCCAGAGTGTGTTGGTGGCACTGACCCTCCCTCAAAACACCTCCAGAGTGTGTTGGTGGCACTGACCTTCCCTCAGAACACCTCCAGAGTGTGTTGGTACTGAACCTCCCTCAGCACACCTCCAGAGTGTGTTGGTACTTAACCTCCCTCAGAACACCTCCAGAGTGTGTTGGTACTGAACCTCCCTCAGCACACCTCCAGAGTGTGTTGGTACTGAACCTCCCTCAGCAGACCTCCAGAGTGTGTTGGTACTGAACCTCCCTCAGCAGACCTCCAGAGTGTGTTGGTACTTAACCTCCCTCAGCACACCTCCAGAGTGTGTTGGTACTTAACCTCCCTCAGCACACCTCCAGAGTGTGTTGGTACTTAACCTCCCTCAGCACACCTCCAGAGTGTGTTGGTACTGAACCTCCCTCAGCACACCTCCAGAGTGTGTTGGTACTTAACCTCCCTCAGCACACCTCCAGAGTGTGTTGGTACTTAACCTCCCTCAGCACACCTCCAGAGTGTGTTGGTACTTAACCTCCCTCAGCACACCTCCAGAGTGTGTTGGTACTTAACCTCCCTCAGAACACCTCCAGAGTGTGTTGGTACTGAACCTCCCTCAGCACACCTCCAGAGTGTGTTGGTACTTAACCTCCCTCAGCACACCTCCAGAGTGTGTTGGTACTGAACCTCCCTCAGCACACCTCCAGAGTGTGTTGGTACTTAACCTCCCTCAGCACACCTCCAGAGTGTGTTGGTACTTAACCTCCCTCAGAACACCTCCAGAGTGTGTTGGTACTGAACCTCCCTCAGCAGACCTCCAGAGTGTGCTAGTGGCACTGGTCTTCCCTTACTAAGTAGTAAGTTGACATTAACTGGTTGTAATTACAGTGAACCACATGTCTGGTTCTTTAAGGTCAGCTACGATCTTGTTGTGTTATAAAGGTTGACAACACAAAGAGCTAACTTGTGTTAGTGGAGATCACTCTCCTGACTGTTATCTGACACCCACTGTTAACTAGCTCCCACTCTTATCTGACATCCACTATTAATTAGCTCTCAATGTTAACTGAAACCCACTGTTAACTAGTACCTGCTGTTATCTAACACTCACTGCTAACTAGCTTCCACTGTTATCTAACACCCACTGTTAAGTAGAACCCACTGTTAACTAGCTCCCACTGTTATCTAACACCCGCTGTTAATTAGCTCCCACTGTTAACTGACACCCACTGTTAACTAGCTCCCACTGTTAACTAGCTCACATTGTTATCTGACACCCACTGTTAACTAGCACAAACTGTTAAGTGACACCTACTGTTAGCTAGCATCCACTTTTATCTAGCACACACTGTTAAATAAAACCTACTGTTAACTACCACTCACTGTTAACTAGCTCCTACTGTTATCTGACACCCACTTTTAACTAGCACCCACTATTAACTGGCACTATTAACTAGCACACAGTTAAATAGCACACTAACTAGCACAGTGTTAACTTGAACACACTGTTAACTAGTATACACAGGGTTAACCAACACACATAGTATTAACTAACATACACAGTGTTAACTAACACACACACACAGTGTTAACTAACACACACACACAGTGTTAACTAACACACAGTGTTAACTAGCACACACAGTGTTAACTAACACACAGTGTTAACCAACACACAGTGTTAACTAACACACACACAGTGTTAACTAACACACAGTGTTAACTAACACACACAGTGTTAACTAGCACACACAGTGTTAATTAACACACAGTGTTAACTAACACACACAGTGTTAACTAGCACACACAGTGTTAACTAGCAAACACAGTGTTAACTAACACACACAGTGTTAACTAACACACACAGTGTTAACTATCACACAGTGTTAACTATTACATACAGTGTTTGTGTTAACTATCACACAGTGTTAACTATTACATACAGTGTTAACTAACACACACAGTGTAAACTATCACACACATTGTTAACATACACAGTGTTAACTAACACACACAGTGTTAACTATAACACAGTGTTAACTATTACACACAGTGTTAACTAACACACACAGTGTTAACTAACACACAGTGTTAACTAACACACACAGTGTTAACTAGCACACACAGTGTTAACTAACACAAACAGTGTTAACACACAGTGTTAACTAACAAAGTGTTAATTATCACACACAGTGTTAACTAAGTGTTAATTATCACACACATTGTTAACTATCACACACAGTGTTAACTAACACACACAGTATACAACTACATATATAACGTCTTCTCCAGTTGTAGTAAAGAACGTTGGGTTACCAACTGTTAAGCGACAAGTGTTTCCTGCACCCGCATCTTCCCGCTGCCAGACGTAAGTCGAAGATTAATCTAATCTGATCACTAAGAGTTAACCAGACATAAGTCTAAATTTACATCAGCTTGACCTAACTTAGAAAAACTAATATTAATATAGGTCCTTGTTTGGAGCGTGCAAAAACTGACGTACTCTAATACACTGGTAAAGGATCTTCCTACTTATAATAATAATAATAATAATAATAATAATAATAATAATAATAATAATAATAATTTTATTATTATTATTATTATTATTATTATTATTATTATTATTATTATTAATCTTTATTTCAAGACGTACATGGTACAACTTATACAGACCATAGCTGACATCAGCGACATAATATATAAAAAGCTTTGGTTATGCAGGGCGTTTCTAGCCACTTACGGAGGTTAATTTTGTTCCCAGGATGCGACCCACACCAGTCGGCTAACACCCAGGTACCTACTTTGCTGCTAAGTGAACAGGGACAGCAGGGGCAGTGACAGTAGGAAACACTTGGAAGACGAATTGTACTACTGATCCTTGGCAGGGAGAGCTGGCGATCATGTCTTATTAAGCTGTCATAAGCTTGACCCTGAGCGCAGATTGTCAGTTCCTTGTTGCATTAACTCCCTGAAGATTATATATATATATATATGTATGTATGTATATGTTTCAGAGTGGGTAGGGGATGTGTAGATCAAGTGTTTACATTGAAGCATATATGTGAACAGTATTTAGATAAAGGTAGGGAAGTTTTTATTGCATTTATGGATTTAGAAAAGGTATATGATAGAGTGGATAGAGGAGCAATGTGGCAGATGTTGCAAGTGTATGGGATGGGTGGTACGTTACTAAATGTTGTAAAGAGTTTTTATGAGGATAGTGAGGCTCAGGTTAGGGTGTGTAGAAGAGAGGGAGACTACTTCCCGGTAAAAGTAGGTCTTAGACAGGGATGTGTAATGTCACCATGGTTGTTTAATATATTTATAGATGGGGTTGTAAAGGAAGTAAATGCTCTCCTATCATGAGCGCCTGGTTCCACCTCAGCTCTCCTATCCTGAGCGCCTGGTTCCACCTCAGCTCTCCTATCCTGAGCGCCTGGTTCCACCTCAGCTCTCCTATCCTGAGCGCCTGGTTCTACCTCAGCTCTCCTATCCTGAGCGCCTGGTTCCACCTCAGCTCTCCTATCCTGAGCGCCTGGTTCCACCTCAGCTCTCCTATCCTGAGCGTCTGGTTCCACCTCAGCTCTCCTATCCTGAGCGCCTGGTTCTACCTCAGCTCTCCTATCCTGAGCGCCTGGTTCTACCTCAGCTCTCCTATCCTGAGCGCCTGGTTCCACCTCAGCTCTCCTATCCTGAGCGTCTGGTTCCACCTCAGCTCTCCTATCCTGAGCGCCTGGTTCTACCTCAGCTCTCCTATCCTGAGCGCCTGGTTCCACCTCAGCTCTCCTATCCTGAGCGCCTGGTTCCACCTCAGCTCTCCTATCCTGAGCGTCTGGTTCCACCTCAGCTCTCCTATCCTGAGCGCCTGGTTCTACCTCAGCTCTCCTATCCTGAGCGCCTGGTTCTACCTCAGCTCTCCTATCCTGAGCGCCTGGTTCCACCTCAGCTCTCCTATCCTGAGCGTCTGGTTCCACCTCAGCTCTCCTATCCTGAGCGTCTGGTTCCACCTCAGCTCTCCTATCCTGAGCGCCTGGTTCTACCTCAGCTCTCCTATCCTGAGCGTCTGGTTCCACCTCAGCTCTCCTGTCCTGATCGCCTGGTTCCACCTCAGCTCTCCTATCCTGAGCGCCTGCTTCCACCTCAGCTCTCCTATCCTGAGCGCCTCGTTCCACCTCAGCTCTCCTATCCTGAGTGCCTGGTTCCACCTCAGCTCTCCTATCCTGAGCGCCTGGTTCCACCTCAGTTCTCCTATCCTGAGTGCCTGGTTCCACCTCAGCTCTCCTATCCTGAGCACCTGGTTCCACCTCAGCTCTCCTATCATGAGCGCTTGGTTCCACCTCAGTTCTCCTATCCTGAGTGCCTGGTTCCACCTCAGCTCTCCTATCATGAGCGCTTGGTTCCACCTCAGCTCTCCTATCATGAGCGCTTGGTTCCACCTCAGCTCTCCTATCCTGAGCGCCTGGTTCCACCTCAGCTCTCCTATCCTGAGCGCCTGGTTCCACCTCAGCTCTCCTATCCTGAGCGCCTGGTTGTACCTCAGCTCTCCTATCCTGAGCGCTTGGTTCCACCTCAGCTCTCCTATCCTGAGCGCCTGGTTCCAACTCAGCTCTCCTATCATGAGTGCCTGATTCCACCTCAGCTCTCCTATCCTGAGCGCCTGGTTCCACCTCAGCTCTCCTATCATGAGCGCCTGGTTCCACCTCAGCTCTCCTATCCTGAGCGCCTGGTTCCACCTCAGCTCTCCTATCCTGAGCGCTTGGTTCCACCTCAGCTCTCCTATCCTGAGCGCCTGGTTCCACCTCAGCTCTCCTATCCTGAGCGCATGGTTCCACCTCAGCTCTCCTATCATGAGCGCCTGGTTCCACCTCAGCTCTCCTATCCTGAGCGCATGGTTCCACCTCAGCTCTCCTATCCTGAGCGCCTGGTTCCACCTCAGCTCTCCTATCCTGAGCGCCTGGTTCCACCTCAGCTCTCCTATCCTGAGCGCCTGGTTCCACCTCAGCTCTCCTATCCTGAGCGTCTGGTTTCACCTCAGCTCTCCTATCCTGAGCGTCTGGTTCCACCTCAGCTCTCCTATCATGAGCGCCTGGTTCCACCTCAACTCTCCTATCCTGAGCGCATGGTTCCACCTCAGCTCTCCTATCATGAGCGCCTGGTTCCACCTCAGCTCTCCTATCATGAGCGCATGGTTCCACCTCAGCTCTCCTATCCTGAGTGCTTGGTTCCACCTCAGCTCTCCTATCCTGAGCGTCTGGTTCCACCTCAGCTCTCCTATCCTGAGCGTCTGGTTCCACCTCAGCTCTCCTATCATGAGCGCCTGGTTCCACCTCAGCTCTCCTATCCTGAGCGTCTGGTTCCACCTCAGCTCTCCTATCATGAGCGCCTGGTTCCACCTCAGCTCTCCTATCCTGAGCGCATGGTTCCACCTCAGCTCTCCTATCATGAGCGCCTGGTTCCACCTCAGCTCTCCTATCCTGAGCGCATGGTTCCACCTCAGCTCTCCTATCATGAGCGCCTGGTTCCACCTCAGCTCTCCTATCATGAGCGCATGGTTCCACCTCAGCTCTCCTATCCTGAGTGCTTGGTTCCACCTCAGCTCTCCTATCCTGAGCGTCTGGTTCCACCTCAGCTCTCCTATCCTGAGCGTCTGGTTCCACCTCAGCTCTCCTATCATGAGCGCCTGGTTCCACCTCAGCTCTCCTATCCTGAGCGTCTGGTTCCACCTCAGCTCTCCTATCATGAGCGCCTGGTTCCACCTCAGCTCTCCTATCCTGAGCGCATGGTTCCACCTCAGCTCTCCTATCATGAGCGCCTGGTTCCACCTCAGCTCTCCTATCCTGAGCGCATGGTTCCACCTCAGCTCTCCTATCCTGAGCGCCTGGTTCCACCTCAGCTCTCCTATCCTGAGCGCCTGGTTCCACCTCAGCTCTCCTATCCTGAGCGCCTGGTTCCACCTCAGCTCTCCTATCCTGAGCGTCTGGTTTCACCTCAGCTCTCCTATCCTGAGCGTCTGGTTACACCTCAGCTCTCCTATCATGAGCGCCTGGTTACACCTCAGCTCTCCTATCCTGAGCGTCTGGTTCCACCTCAGCTCTCCTATCATGAGCGCCTGGTTCCACCTCAGCTCTCCTATCCTGAGCGCTTGGTTCCACCTCAGCTCTCCTATCATGAGCGCCTGGTTCCACCTCAGCTCTCCTATCCTGAGCGCCTGGTTCCACCTCAGCTCTCCTATCCTGAGCGCTTGGTTCCACCTCAGCTCTCCTATCATGAGCGCCTGGTTCCACCTCAGCTCTCCTATCCTGAGCGCCTGGTTCCACCTCAGCTCTCTCTTCTATATCTTTATCCTCCAGCTCTTCAGATATTTTTGTCAGGCTCCTCCGGAAATTGCTTGACATCTAGGAAATAGAATTCCAAAACTCCCCTTACATCTGTCAAATTTTCCATCTCACTGGGACAAGACTTAAGAAATCGTAATGACACGATTGCAAATAAACCATACGGGGTATGGTTTATTTGCAATCGTGTCATTACGATTTCTTAAGTCATGTTGACGGCAGTGAAGGGACTTGAGCTAGAGTTCGTCACGGCCACGCTAGCTGGAGATTCGTCTGTAAAAACTTGCATTTGTGGTCACAGAGGTGCCTGTGCTAACTTTCCTATGGTGTAGAAATATACCTAGTTGGATGAATCTTATTGTGGCTAGCTGGTCTAGTGGCTAACGCGACGGGCTGGAGTTTTGAGACTCTATGACCGCGGGTTCAATCCCGGGGGTATGGTTCACTGGGACAAGTCCACAATCACCTTTCCCATTTAAGGTTATTGTTCGTGGCTGTAAGTTATTAAGTTATTCCCACAAGATCCACTGACCTTCTTATTCCCCATTCTGACAGTAATTGTTGATAAATAGTTCAGAAAACCGACTAGATGGTGTATAAGACATTAGTACAACTCATGAAATCGTAATAAGATGGTTGTAAAGAAACCAGGGAACGGGTGGAGCTCGAATTCACGGCAAGTGAATAATAAAATTCCAGGCCAGTGCGTTAACCACTGGTCCAGCTGGTTACATAATATTCAACCAGCTAGGTATATTTATATATTATAGGAAAGTGTATAAATATGGCCTAGAGTTTTACGACTCACTTGCCGTGAGTTCGATCCCCACCCGTACCATAGTTTACTTGGGTATCTTTATTGTGGAAACGTTTTGCCAACCAGTGACTTCCTTAGTGTATTCTTCTCTGTATTGGACTGAGGAAGCCACTGACTGGCGGAACGTTTCCACAATAAATATACCCAAGTGTTGTACCACAGTCTCAGTCATCTTTCCTACACTGGGATGTTTGTTGTTACTGTGTATAATGTTCCTGTATCTCGTCAAACTTTGTCATGCTCAAGCGAGCGTCTGCTTGACCTTGTCATGTGCAGGCGAGTGTCTGCATGACCTTGTCATGTGCAGGCGAGTGTCTGCTTGACCTTGTCATGTGCAGGCGAGTGTCTGCTTGACCTTGTCATGTGCAGGCGAGTGTCTGCTTGACCTTGTCAACACTTGTTCAACCTTTGGACGAAGACCTACTTCGACTAGTGGATGGTACCACTATGACCCCGCCTCCACCTGCTTTACGTCACCTCACTACAGTATATAAGCCACGTCTACGGCCCTATGCTGTACATTCTACAAGATTGATGGACTGAACACATCGACTCCAGGTTGAGGGACTGATTACCTCATTCTCCTCCTCTCCTTACGCCTTCCTCTTTGTATTGGACTGATGAAGCCACTGTGTGGCGAAACGTTTCCTGAATAAAGATTCCCATATGCTGCATAAGTGTCTCAATCTGTCTGCTTGACCTTGTCATGTGCAGGCGAGTGTCTGCATGACCTTGTCATGTGCAGGCGAGTGTCTGCATGACCTTGTCATGTGCAGGCGAGTGTCTGCATGACCTTGTCATGTGCAGGCGAGTGTCTGCATGACCTTGTCATGTGCAGGCGAGTGTCTGCTTGACCTTGTCATGTGCAGGCGAGTGTCTGCATGACCTTGTCATGTGCAGGCGAGTGTCTGCATGACCTTGTCATGTGCAGGCGAGTGTCTGCTTGACCTTGTCATGTGCAGGCGAGTGTCTGCTTGACCTTGTCATGTGCAGGCGAGTGTCTGCATGACCTTGTCATGTGCAGGAGAGTGTCTGCATGACCTTGTCATGTGCAGGCGAGTGTCTGCTTGACCTTGTCATGTGCAGGAGAGTGTCTGCTTGACCTTGTCATGTGCAGGCGAGTGTCTGCATGACCTTGTCATGTGCATGCGAGTGTCTGCTTGACCTTGTCATGTGCAGGCGAGTGTCTGCATGACCTTGTCATGTGCAGGCGAGTGTCTGCATGACCTTGTCATGTGCAGGCGAGTGTCTGCATGACCTTGTCATGTGCAGGCGAGTGTCTGCATGACCTTGTCATGTGCAGGAGAGTGTCTGCATGACCTTGTCATGTGCAGGCGAGTGTCTGCATGACCTTGTCATGTGCAGGCGAGTGTCTGCATGACCTTGTCATGTGCAGGCGAGTGTCTGCATGACCTTGTCATGTGCAGGCGAGTGTCTGCATGACCTTGTCATGTGCAGGCGAGTGTCTGCATGACCTTGTCATGTGCAGGCGAGTGTCTGCATGACCTTGTCATGTGCAGGCGAGTGTCTGCATGACCTTGTCATGTGCAGGCGAGTGTCTGCATGACCTTGTCATGTGCAGGCGAGTGTCTGCATGACCTTGTCATGTGCAGGCGAGTGTCTGCATGACCTTGTCATGTGCAGGCGAGTGTCTGCATGACCTTGTCATGTGCAGGCGAGTGTCTGCATGACCTTGTCATGTGCAGGCGAGTGTCTGCATGACCTTGTCATGTGCAGGCGAGTGTCTGCATGACCTTGTCATGTGCAGGCGAGTGTCTGCATGACCTTGTCATGTGCAGGCGAGTGTCTGCATGACCTTGTCATGTGCAGGCGAGTGTCTGCATGACCTTGTCATGTGCAGGCGAGTGTCTGCATGACCTTGTCATGTGCAGGAGTGTCTGCATGACCTTGTCATGTGCAGGCGAGTGTCTGCATGACCTTGTCATGTGCAGGCGAGTGTCTGCATGACCTTGTCATGTGCAGGCGAGTGTCTGCATGACCTTGTCATGTGCAGGCGAGTGTCTGCATGACCTTGTCATGTGCAGGTGAGTGTCTGCATGACCTTGTCATGTGCAGGCGAGTGTCTGCATGACCTTGTCATGTGCAGGCGAGTGTCTGCATGCCCTTGTCATGTGCAGGCGAGTGTCTGCATGACCTTGTCATGTGCAGGCGAGTGTCTGCATGACCTTGTCATGTGCAGGCGAGTGTCTCCATGACCTTGTCATGTGCAGGCGAGTGTCTGCTTGACCTTGTCATGTGCAGGCGAGTGTCTGCATGACCTTGTCATGTGCAGGCGAGTGTCTGCATGACCTTGTCATGTGCAGGCGAGTGTCTGCATGACCTTGTCATGTGCAGGCGAGTGTCTGCTTGACCTTGTCATGTGCAGGCTAGTGTCTGCTTGACCTTGTCATGTGCAGGCGAGTGTCTGCATGACCTTGTCATGTGCAGGCGAGTGTCTGCTTGACCTTGTCATGTGCAGGCGAGTGTCTGCATGACCTTGTCATGTGCAGGCGAGTGTCTGCATGACCTTGTCATGTGCAGGCGAGTGTCTGCATGCCCTTGTCATGTGCAGGCGAGTGTCTGCATGACCTTGATGAACGAACATTCAATTACGAAATGTGGTGGTCTCATGGATGGTCTTATGGAAGAGTGATGGGGAGAAGAAGTGGGATGGAAGAGTGATGGGGAGAAGAAGTGGGATGGAAGAGTGATGGGGAGAAGAAGTGGGATGGGGGAAAACTGCCGGTAATGGGTGGGTGGGGAAGAAGGAGTGAGGATCTGTAATGTGTTGAGGGGGGGGGAAAGAGGGGTAGGAAATAGAGGGTCTGAGGAGAGAGTCAAGCATGGAGGTGCTGGGCTGCTGCTCACTTCCGGTGTGTGACCCGCTATCGTCGCCGCAGCCGCCGCCGCCGCCGCCGTCATCACCACCGCCGCTACCGCCAACAAGTGCGGAAAGGCAGAGGCTTTCTAATCACAGAACATTAGTTGGGTCAAACCACAAATCACTAAAGTTGTGAGAAGACCATCAGAGCAGAGGAGCAGCAGGAAGCGTACCTGACACCTGTAATACGTCTCTTTAGTGTCGTACGTCAATAACGCCAGACATTTAGTGTCGTACGTCTGTAACTTCATACATTTAGTGTCGTACGTCAGTAACATTGTACATTTAGTGTCGTATGTCAGTAACGTCAGACATCTAGTGTTGTGCATCAGTAACGTCATGCATCAAGTGTCGTACGTCATTGACGTCAGACATCTAGTGTCTTACGTCAGTAACGTCAGACATCTAGTGTCGTACGTCAGTAAATTCATACATTTAGTGTCGTACGTCAGCAACATCAGATATCAAGTGTTGTATGTCAATAAAGTCAGACATCTACTGTCGTGCATCAGTAATGACATGCATCTAGTGTCGTACGTCAGTAACGTCAGGCATCTAGTGTCGTACATCAGTAACGTCAGACATCTAGTGTCGTACGTCAGTAAGTCAGACATCTAGTGTTGTGCGTCAGTAACGTCAGACATCTAGTGTCGCACGTCAGTAACGTCAGACATCTAGTGTCGCACGTCAGTAACGTCAGACATCTAGTGTCGCACGTCAGCAACGTCAGACATCTAGTGTCGCACGTCAGTAACGTCAGACATCTAGTGTCGCACGTCAGTAACGTCCGATATCTAGTGTCGCACGTCAGTACCGTCAGACATCTAGTGTCGCACGTCAGTAACGTCAGACATCAAGTGTCGCACGTCAGTAACGTCAGACATCAAGTGTCGCACGTCAGTAACGTCAGACATCTAGTGTCGCACGTCAGTAACGTCAGACATCTAGTGTCGCACGTCATTAACGTCAGACATCTAGTGTCGCACGTCAGTAACGTCAGACATCTAGTGTCGCACGTCATTAACGTCAGACATCTAGTGTCGCACGTCATTAACGTCAGACATCTAGTGTCGCACGTCATTAACGTCAGACATCTAGTGTCGCACGTCATTAACGTCAGACATCATTATAACATATCAACTGTATACTGAGTGACTGATGAGATGTCACTTTGAACCACCATGATGAAGCGGGTGAACCCTGCTGCACCAGGTGAACCCTGCTGCACCAGGTGAACCCTGCTGCACCACGTGAACCCTGATGCACCACGTGAACCCTGCTGCACCAGGTGAACCCTGCTGCACCACGTGAACCCTGATGCACCACGTGAACCCTGCTGCACCAGGTGAACCCTGCTGCACCACGTGAACCCTGATGCACCACGTGAACCCTGCTGCACCAGGTGAACCCTGATGCACCACATGAACCCTGCTGCACCACGTGAACCCTGCTGCACCACGTGAACCCTGCTGCACCACGTGAACCCTGCTGCACCAGGTGAACCCTGCTACACCAGGTGAACCCTGCTACGCCAGGTGAACCCTGCTACACCAGGTGAACCCTGCTACGCCAGGTGAACCCTGCTGCACTACGTGAACCCTGCTGCAACAGGTGAACCCTGCTACACCAGGTGAGCCCTGCTGCACCAGGTGAACGCTGCTGCACCAGGTGAACCCTGCTGCACCAGGTGAACCCTGCTGCACCAGGTGAACCCTGCTGCACTACGTGAACCCTACTACACCAGGTGAACCCTGCTGCACCAGGTGAAACCTGCTGCACTACGTGAACCCTGCTGCACCAGGTGAACCCTGCTGCACTACGTGAACTCTGCTGCAACAGGTGAACCCTGCTACACCAGGTGAACCCTGTTACACCAGGTGAACCCTGCTGCACTACGTGAACTCTGCTGCAACAGGTGAACCCTGCTACACCAGGTGAACCCTGCTACACCAGGTGAATCCTGCTACACCAGGTGAACCCTGCTACACCAGGTGAACCCTGCTGCACCAGGTGAACCCTGCTACACCAGGTGAACCCTGCTACACCAGGTGAACCCTGCTACACCAGGTGAACCCTGCTGCACCAGGTGAACCTTCTGCACCAGGTGAACCTTGTTGCACCAGGTGAACCTTGTTGCACCAGGTGAACCTTGTTGCACCAGGTGAACCCTGCTGCAACAGGTTAACCCTGCTGCACCAGGTGAACCTTGTTGCACCAGGTGAACATTGTTGCACCAGGTGAACCCTGCTGCAACAGGTGAACCCTGCTACACCAGGTGAACCTTGCTGCACCAGGTGAACCTTGCTGCACCAGGTGAACCCTGCTGCACCAGGTGAACCTTGCTGCACCACGTGAACCCTGCTGCACCAGGTGAACCCTGTTGCACCAGGACAACCCTGTTACACCAGGTGAACCCTGCTGCACCATGAGAACCCTGCTGCACCAGGTGAACCCTGCTGCACCAGGTGAACCCTGCTGCACCAGGTGAACCCTACTACACCAGGTGAACCCTGCTACACCAGGTGAACCCTACTACACCAGGTGAACCCTGTTGCACCAGGTGTGGGTGTGCTGAGTTGCCACCTGGAGCCCCGGGATTCGAGCCAACTGGAAGCCTTGAATACACAACGCATGACTTCTTGCATACCAGCGACCACTAGTTTGAACCTCTTAGTGAGAACCCTAGGTAACAATGTTGCCAGGTAAGAACAACACTGTTTCTCCTTGACAGGTCCGGGTGACTGTCAAGGAGAATCTACTCCGCTACTCTAGAAATATTGTCCTTCGTCTCACTAAACCTACAAAATAAACACATGAACATTCTTTACAGGTTTCCTGGTACTTTAAAAAAAATACAATAAACCTCTCAACATGAGCAATAAATCTTGACTTCAGGCAATGTTTCTTGTAAGTTTTAACTCGCAGTTACACACACGGTGCGGAGGAGAGATGCATGATAGTTACACACACGGTGCGGAGGAGAGATGCATGATAGTATGTAACTCACGAAGTCGTAATGACACGAGTCATGTTGACGGCTTTGAGTGGACTTGAGCTAGAGTTCGTCACGGCCACGCTGGCGGGAGATTCGTCTTTAAAAACTTGCATTTGTGGTCACAGTGGTGCCTGTGTTAACCTTCCTATTGCGTATAAATATACCTAGTTGGATGAATCTTGTAGCCAGCTGGTCCAGTGGCTAACGTGTCAGTCTGGAGTTTTATGACTCTCTGATCGCGGGTTCTAACCCCACCGGTGGTATATACCTGGAAAGCACTCGAGGGCCTGGTTCCCAATCTGCACACAGCCATAACAACATACTGGAGTGAGAGATATGGGAGGAAGTGTAAAATAAACCCAGTGAGGAGCAGGGGTGCGGTGGGGACAATAAGGAAACACTGTATCAACATCCTGGGTCCTAGATTATTCAACATCTTACTAGAAGATATTAGAAACACGGCTGGAACAAGTGTACAAGCCTTCAAGAGGAAACTGGACAAGTATGTTCACCAGGTGCCAGATCAACCAGGCTGTGAGGGATATGTGGGACAGCGAGCCTCCAGCAGCAACAGCCTGATTGGCCAGGCAAGCACCAGAAGAGCCTGGTTTTGCTCCGAGAGTAGTGAAACTCTCGAAACTCTTCAAAGGTATAAGGTAAAGTATTTCTCAGCAAACGATATCAGACAATACCTCAGAAACTGGGGGTGAAGTCGCAGGATCGTAAGTTCCTACAATTTACACAGTGTATCCTGGAGCGTCACAGCCCAGAGGTGAACACCAGGAAGGAAGAAAAAATAAGGCGTTGGTTGCAGCGCTCTGGGGAAAGTTCTTTAAGAACTAACATTAGCACCCACATCAGTGGTGGTGCGCAGATATAATGACGGGAGAACCTGGCTTGGGGGACTCAACGCAGTTCTCTTATAGTCAGTCACCGTAAGAAGTTGTAACAGTAGTTACACCAGACGTTGTAGAATGCCTCCGTGAGCTCAACGCTAATCTGGTCGAGTCAGTCACTGCGAGACCAGTTATAATCGTTACACCATACGCTGAAGTCACCAAGGTCAATTGAATTCAGTTCCTTATCCTGAAATCAGTATGTAAACCGCCTAAATTGCCACCATTCTCATTTCCCTGAGAGCGTAGAAACTACGCTACAAGCTACCTGCAAGAAGGTCAATGACTGTGCAAAGCGTTACGTTAATGGACTTTAATTAAAGTATTCATTTAGAACTGCTTTGTTGAAGACGTTTCGATCCTTTGACATTGATCATTATAAATGCAATTTAATTGCAGTGATAAATGTCCACCGACAGAAACGTTTTCAATAGAAGTGTCATAAATAAATGCATTAGTGCCCATTTTCGTCGCGGTGTCACACAATACATCAGAGCCCTGGACAAATATTAACGCCTGATCAGATCAGCTCCTGAGACACTGACTAGGCCGTACAGGCCTGGATATAATTCGCCCCCTCCATCCCCCTCCCCTCCCTCCTCACCGTTGTTACAGATCAAATTAGAAAGCGGTCTTAACGGGTTGTCTGTAGTCTTAAGAAATACCATTAGGAAGACAAACACTTGTGCTGGCCTGTCAAGCTCTGGAATTTGTGGGAGTTACAGTGTTGTGTGCCTGCACCTGCGCAAGTCTCTCTCGTCGGCCGGGTTATAAATCTTCCTTCTTACACCGGACGCAGCCACTGAAACTAATGTATTATAGAGGAAAAAACAAAGCATTAACGGTAGCAAGAGTAGGAGGAGGTAGAGGGATAAAAGAGTAACGGAGTAAGGAGGGAGGAAGGAGAGTGTTGAAGGAAGGAAACAGAAAGCTGAGGCTGATAATAAGCTCCAGCATCACCCTAAGAAGTACTGTTGTTTGTTATAAAATTAACTCTACAATAAACGTACTGTTAGGGATAAGCTGTAGATTTACGTTTCTGTTCCCCAATAAAGGAATTAGCGCACATCCTTACATCCCGCCCTTGAAGAGCATCATAACAGACGCTTCAAGTGACCAAGAGCTTGGGGATACAAAAAAAACAGGTTCTGAACCTGTCTGGCGCCTTAATGATACACACACAAACCTCAAAATTTTCATAGATCTTTACAATACCCTTAATAATTGCGAAAAATCCCTGAATTACTTCGCAGTTGTGAAGAGAACAGCATCAGTGATTGCTAAGAAATATTAATAACGCTGAGAGGTAAACTACAGCGGTAAATGATTCTACTGATGATGGCTCTTGTTCGGACCCGAAATGTCAAGTCGCTACATGATAGTGAAAAATTAAATACAATGATTCTGTTTCACAAAGTTGGGAATATTTGTAATAACATTATACACCAGACTACATCATACACCAGACTACATCATACACCAGACTACATCATACACCAGACTACATCATACACCAGACTACATCATACACCAGACTACATCATACACCAGACTACATCATACACCAGACTACATCATACACCAGACTACATCATACACCAGACTACATCATACACCAGACTACATCATACACCAGACGACATCATACACCAGACTACATCATACACCAGACTACATCATACACCAGACTACATCATACACCAGACTACATCATACACCAGACTACATCATACAGCAGACTACATCATACACCAGACTACATCATACAGCAGACTACATTATACACCAGACTACATCATACACCAGACTACATCACACAGCAGACTACATCATGCAGCAGACTACATCATACACCAGACTACATCATACACCAGACTACATCATACACCAGACTACATCATACACCAGACTACATCATACACCAGACTACATCATACACCAGACATCATACACCAGACTACATAATACACCAGACTACATCATACACCAGACTACATCATACACCAGACTACATCATACACCAGACTACATCATATACCAGACTACAACATCATACACCAGACTACAACATCATACACCAGACTACAACATCATAAACCAGACTACAACATCATACACCAGACTACAACATCATACACCAGACTACAACATCATACACCAGACTACAACATCATACACCAGACTACATCATACACCAGACTACAACATCATACACCAGACTACAACATCATACACCAGACTACAACATCATACACCAGACTACAACATCATACACCAGACTACAACATCATACACCAGACTACAACATCATACACCAGACTACAACATCATACACCAGAATACAACACTGAAGAACATCATGTTACTGTATCAGGAAGTATAAGCTAAGAGTTGAAGATGTTCAGCTAGAAGTCAGGTCACAGTGTAGTAGAGACCATGTGAACCAGGTCACTGTAGTAGAGACCGTGTGAACCAGGTCACTGTAGTAGAGACCTTGTGAACCAGGTCACAGTGTAGTAGAGACCATGTGAACCAGGTCACAGTGTAGTAGAGACCATGTGAACCAGGTCACTGTAGTAGAGACCGTGTGAACCAGGTCACAGTGTAGTAGAGACCATGTGAACCAGGTCACTGTAGTAGAGACCGTGTGAACCAGGTCACAGTGTAATAGAGACCGTGTGAACCAGGTCACAGTGTAGTAGAGACCGTGTGAACCAGGTAACAGTGTAATAGAGCGTGTGAACCAGGTCACAGTGTAGTAGAGAGCGTGTGAACCAGGTCACAGTGTAGTAGAGACCGTGTGAACCAGGTCACAGTGTAATAGAGACCGTGTGAATCAGGTCACAGTGTAGTAGAGACCGTGTGAACCAGGTCACAGTGTAATAGAGCGTGTGAACGAGGTCACAGTGTAGTAGAGAGCGTGTGAACCAGGTCACAGTGTAGTAGCGTGTGAACCAGGTCACAGTGTAGTAGAGAGCGTGTGAACCAGGTCACAGCGTAGTAGAGACCGTGTGAACCAGGTCACAATGTAATAGAGACCGTGTGAACCAGGTCACAGTGTAGTAGAGACCGTGTGAACCAGGTCACAGTGTAGTAGAGAGCGTGTGAACCAGGTCACAGTGGAGTAGAGAGCGTGAGAACCAGGTCACAGTGTAGTAGAGACCGTGTGAACCAGGTCACAGTGTAGTAGAGACCGTGTGAACCAGGTCACAGTGTAGTAGAGACCGTGTGAACCAGGTCACAGTGTAGTAGAGAGCGGGTGAACCAGGTCACAGTATAGTAGAGAAAGTGTGAACCAGGTCACAGTGTAGTAGAGAGCGTGTGAACCAGGTCACAGTGTAGTAGAGACCGTGTGAACCAGGTCACAGTGTAGTAGAGACCAAGTGAACCAGGTCACAGTGTAGTAGAGCGTGTGAACCAGGTCACAGTGTAGTAGAGAGCATGTGAACCAGGTCACAATGTAGTAGAGAGCGTGTGAACCAGGTCACAGTGTAGTAGAGAGCGTGTGAACCAGGCCACAGTGGAGTAGAGACCGTGTGAACCAGGTCACAGTGTAGTATAGGCCGTGTAAACAGGTCACAGTGCAGTAGAGACCGTGTGAACCAGGTCACAGTGCAGTAGAGGCCGTGTGAACCAGGTCACAGTGTAGTAGAGCGTGTGAACCACGTCACAGTGTAGTAGAGAACGTGTGAACCAGGTCACAGTGTAGTAGAGACCGTGTGAACCAGGTCACAGTGTAATAGAGAGCGTGTGAACTAGGTCACAGTGTAGTAGAGAGCGTGTGAACTAGGTCACAGTGCAGTAGAGAGCGTGTGAACCAGGTCACAGTGCAGTAGGGAGCGTGTGAACCAGGTCACAGTGTAGTAGAGACCGTGTGAACCAGGTCACAGTGTAGTAGAGACCGTGTGAACCAGGTCACAGTGTAGTAGAGAGCGTGTGAACCAGGTCACAGTGTAGTAGAGAGCGTGTGAACCAGGTCACAGTGTAGTAGAGAGCGTGAGAACCAGGTCACAGTGTAGTAGAGACCGTGTGAACCAGGTCACAGTGTAGTAGAGACCGTGTGAACCAGGTCACAGTGTAGTAGAAACCGTGTGAACCAGGTCACAGTGTAGTAGAGAGCGTGTGAACCAGGTCACAGTGTAGTAGAGAGCGTGTGAACCAGGTCACAGTGTAGTAGAGAGCGTGTGAACCAGGACACAGTGTAGTAGAGAGCGTGTGAACCAGGTCACAGTGTAGTAGAGAGCGTGTGAACCAGGTCACAGACTAGTAGAGAGCGTGGTAGAGCGTGTGAACCAGGTCACAGTGTAGTAGAGAGCGTGGTAGAGCGTGTGAACCAGGTCACAGTGCAGTAGAAAGCGTGTGAACCAGGTCACAGTGCAGTAGGGAGCGTGTGAACCAGGTCACAGTGTAGTAGAGACCGTGTGAACCAGGTCACAGTGTAGTAGAGACCGTGTGAACCAGGTCACAGTGTAGTAGAGACCGTGTGAACCAGGTCACAGTGTAGTAGAGAGCGTGTGAACCAGGTCACAGTGTAGTAGAGAGCGTGAGAACCAGGTCACAGTGTAGTAGAGACCGTGTGAACCAGGTCACAGTGTAGTAGAGACCGTGTGAACCAGGTCACAGTGTAGTAGAGACCGTGTGAACCAGGTCACAGTGTAGTAGAGAGCGTGTGAACCAGGTCACAGTGTAGTAGAGAGCGTGAGAACCAGGTCACAGTGTAGTAGAGACCGTGTGAACCAGGTCACAGTGTAGTAGAGACCGTGTGAACCAGGTCACAGTGTAGTAGAAACCGTGTGAACCAGGTCACAGTGTAGTAGAGAGCGTGTGAACCAGGTCACAGTGTAGTAGAGAGCGTGTGAACCAGGTCACAGTGTAGTAGAGAGCATGTGAACCAGGTCACAGTGTAGTAGAGAGCGTGTGAACCAGGTCACAGTGTAGTAGAGAGCGTGTGAACCAGGTCACAGAATAGTAGAGAGCGTGGTAGAGCGTGTGAACCAGGTCACAGTGTAGTAGAGAGCGTGTGAACCAGGTCACAGTGTAGTAGAGAGCGTGTGAACCAGGTCACAGTGTAGTAGAGAGCGTGTGAACCAGGTCACAGTGTAGTAGAGAGCGTGTGAACCAGGTCACAGTGTAGTAGAGAGCGTGTGAACCAGGTCACAGAATAGTAGAAAGCGTGGTAGACCGTGTGAACCAGGTCACAGTGAAGTAGAGAGCGTGGTAGAGCGTGTGAACCAGGTCACAGTGTAGTAGAGCGTGGTAGAGCGTGTGAACCAGGTCACAGTGTAGTAGAGAGCGTGCTAGAGCGTGTGAATCAGGTCACAGTGTAGTAGAGAGCGTGGTAGAGCGTGTGAACCAGGTCACAGTGTAGTAGAGAGCGTGGTAGAACGTGTGAACCAGGTCACAGTGCAGTAGAGAGCGTGGTAGAGCGTGTGAACCAGGTCACAGTGTAGTAGAGAGCGTGGTAGTGCGTGTGAACCAGGTCACAGTGTAGTAGAGAGCGTGGTAGAGCGTGTGAACCAGGTGACAGTGTAGTAGAGTGGTAGAGCGTGTGAACCAGGTCACAGTGTAGTAGAGAGCGAGGTAGAGCGTGTGAACCAGGTCACAGTTTAGTAGAGAGCGTGGTAGAACGTGTGAACCAGGTGACAGTGTAGTAGAGAGCGTGGTAGAGCGTGTGAACCAGGTCACAGTGTAGTAGAGAGCGTGGTAGAGCGTGTGAACCAGGTCACAGTGTAGTAGAGAGCGTGGTAGAGCGTGTGAACCAGGTCACAGTGTAGTAGAGAGCGTGGTAGAGCGTGTGAACCAGGTCACAGTTTAGTAGAGAGCGTGGTAGAGCGTGTGAACCAGGTCACAGTGTAGTAGAGAGCGTGGTAGAGCGTGTGAATCAGGTCACAGTGTAGTAGAGAGCGTGGTAGAGCGTGTGAACCAGGTCGTCCACACTGTGTGTGTTCTTACAGGTGCACCACTTACCAGTGTTCTTACAGGTGCACCACTTACCAGTGTTCTTACAGGTGCACCACTTACCAGTGTTCTTACAGGTGCACCACTTACCAGTGTTCTTACAGGTGCACCACTTACCAGTGTTCTTACAGGTGCACCACTTACCAGTGTTCTTACAGGTGCACCACTTACCAGTGTTCTTACAGGTGCACCACTTACCAGTGTTCTTACAGGTGCACCACTTACCAGTGTTCTTACAGGTGCACCACTTACCAGTGTTCTTACAGGTGCACCACTTACCAGTGTTCTTAACAGGTGCACCACTTACCAGTGTTCTTACAGGTGCACCACTTACCAGTGCTCTTACAGGTGCACCACTTACCAGTGTTCTTTCAGGTGCACCACTTACCAGTGCTCTTACAGGTGCACCACTTACCAGTGCTCTTACAGGTGCACCACTTACCAGTGTTCTTACAGGTGCACCACTTACCAGTGCTCTTACAGGTGCACCACTTACCAGTGTTCTTACAGGTGCACCACTTACCAGTGCTCTTACAGGTGCACCACTTACCAGTGTTCTTACAGGTGCACCACTTACCAGTGCTCTTACAGGTGCACCACTTACCAGTGCTCTTACAGGTGCACCACTTACCAGTGCCAGTCTTGTAAGAGCTACTTGTTCCCACCTTGTTAATAAACCATAGTACTTTTTCTCACCTTGTTAAAGCACGGTACTTGTTCTCTCCTTGTTAAACCACACTACTTTTTCTCCATTTCTTTTTCGACACTACTTGTTTTTTCTGTGTTAAACCACACTACTTGTTCTCTCCTTGTTAAACCACGGTCCTTGTTCTCTCCTTGTTAAACCATTGTACTTGTTCTCTCCTTGTTAAACCACGGTCCTTGTTCTCTCCTTCTTAAACTACAGTACTTGGTCTCTCCTTGTTAAACCACGGTACTTATTTTCACCTTGTTAAACCATTGTACTTGTTCTCTCCTTGTTAAACCACACTACACAATGTTATAGTGAGCAGTGACATTATCACAGTAATTTAGCGACCTTCTGTCTTGAGACCCTTCAATTCATCTCCTTGACGAGGCCTGGTCATGGACCGGGTCGCGGGGGCGTTGACCCCCGGAAGACCCTCCCTCCATGTGAGCAGCTACTTGTGTGGACGCAGGTGTTTATCACTGAACCTCAGCGAGTCTTCACTGTCCTACTGCAGTGCTGCATTCATCTCATCTCTCACCATGATACATATCTCTGATGAGTTCCGAGAGTTCTTCTATTCCCAGAGCCCGGTCATGGGTCATGTGGTTGACACACGGTCTTGTCTGGTGTCTTGCATGGTCGGAAACCCAGGGTGTGTGCCTTTGCTGATGCATGGCCCCGCGGGACACGTATATTTTAAAAGACTTTAAGCTGTTCCCAGTAATTTAATTACTTTACTGGCTTTATGTGGGCCATAAACGATGTCTGTATGTGTTCCAGCTGTGATATTTCTCCTGCCCTGAACGGGGTCGTCAACACTGAGCAATATTCCAAATGAGAGAGAACTAGCTATTTGAAAAGTGTTACCAATGACATTATTTCCTTTGTTTTGAAAGTGCTTAATATAGACCCCCTTCCCCCCGTCATCCTCCTGGCTGTCGTGACCTTGGTTGTATTATGTTCTCTCAAAGGTCGACTGACGTAACTGTTCTCAAGTTTTTCATGTGTTTCTTTCGTTCTATTTGATGATCCTCTTGAGTTTTCTATACAGTGTTCGTTCTGAGTTCTTCATTATTTCCAGCTGGAACTTGTCACCACTGATATATTTTGTCTTACTTCCTCTCATATGTATTCTGAGGACATCAGCTCAGAGTCGAACTATACAGTCTTATTTCCCACGCTGCTTTCCTTTCTACGTGTGTGTGTACTCACCTATTTGTACTCACCTATTTGTGGTTGCAGGGGTCGAGTCCTAGCTCCTGGCCCCGCCTCTTCACCGGTTGCTACTGGGCCCTCTCTCTCCCCGCTCCATGAGCTTTATCAAACCTCGTCTTAAAACTGTGTATGGTTCCTGCCTCCACTACGTCATTTTCTAGGCTATTCCACTGCCTTACAACTCTATGACTGAAGAAATACTTCCTACTATCTCTCTGACTCATTTGTGTCTTCAACTTCCAATTGTGGCCTCTTGTTTCTGTGTCCCCTCCCTGGAACATCCTGTCTTTGTCCACCTTGTCTATTCCACGCAGTATTTTATATGTCGTTATCATGTCTCCCCTGACCCTCCTGTCCTCCAGTGTCGTCAGGCCGATTTCCCTTAATCTTTCTTCATAGGACATTCCCCTTAGCTCTGGAACTAACCTTGTTGCAAACCTTTGTACTTTCTCTAGTTTCTTGACGTGCTTTATCAAGTGCGGGTTCCAAACAGGTGCTGCATACTCCAGTATGGGCCTGACATACACGGTGTACAGTGTCTTGAATGATTCCTTACTAAGGTATCGGAATGCTGTTCTCAGGTTTGCCAGGCGCCCATATGCTGCAGCAGTTATCTGATTGATGTGTGCTTCCGGAGACATGCTCGGTGTTATACTCACCCCAAGATCTTTCTCCTTGAGTGAGGTTTGCAGTCTTTGGCCACCTAGCCTATACTCTGTCTGTGGTCTTCTGTGCCCTTCCCCTATCTTCATGACTTTGCATTTGGCAGGATTAAATTCGAGAAGCCATTTGCTGGACCAGGTGTCCAGTCTGTCCAGGTCTCTTTGAAGTCCTGCCTGGTCCTCATCAGATTTAATTCTCCTCATTAACTTCACATCATCTGTGTGTGTGTTAGAGAAAGAAAGAGAGAGAGAGAGTACAAATGGGTGAAGGATATGTGATAAGCAGGAGAGAGCTAGGCAGGTGTGTGAAAAAGAGACAGAAGAAAGTGTAACAGATGTGTGACAGGCTGCTGGATAGTTAGTGAAGCAAGGAATAGTGCGGTGAACCGGGTGATTCTTGGTTCTTAACTTTCTTCCACACACACACACATGCACTTTAGGACATACGTATATACATACATTACATATACACACGTTAAATATATATATATATATTATATATATATATATATATATATATATATATATATATATATAATATATATAATATATATATATATATATATATATATATATAATTATATATATGTCGTGCCGAATATGTAAAACTGGTCAATTAGCAAGAACTCATTTAAAATTAAGTCCTTTCTAAAATTTTCTCTTATACGTTTGAAGATATATTTTTTTCATTAATGTTAATGTAAGAAATTTTAATTTTGCACCAAAAGAAACTTAGAAAACTTACCTAACCTTATTATAACAAGAGCAATTTATTTTAGCCTAACCCAACTAAATATGTTTTAAATACGTTTACAATAATTTAGTACTAAACAAACACAATCAAATTTATTTTTCTCGTTAGGTTCAGAATGATTTTTGCGAAATTATTGCATACACAAATTTTCACTTGTCCTATATGGCAAGATGAACGTTGCTATTTAAGCCAAGATAGCAAGTTCTGCCTATTCGGCACGACATATATATATATATATATATATATATATATATATATATAATATATATATATATATAATATATATATATATATATAATATATATATATATATATACATATATGAAACAAAAGCTCTCCTAATCATATATATATATAATATATAAATATATATAATATATATATATATATATAATATATATAATATATATATATATATATATATATATATATATATACCTGCAATCTTGCATAAACATGCAAGGTTGCAGATATGTCTTGCTACTACTACTTACGCGAAGGTCACACTACACATGCATGTACAAGCATATATATACTAACCCCTCTGGGTCTTCTATTTTCTTCCAAATTCTTGTTCTTGTTTATTTCTGCTTATCTCTATGGGGAAGTGGAACAGAATTCTTCCTCCGTAAGCTATGCGTGTCGTAGAAGGCGACTAGATGCCGGGAACAATGGGCTAGTAACCTCTTCTCCTGCATAAATTACTAAAAACAAGAAAAAGAAGAACTTTATAAAAATGGGATGTTTGAATGTGCGTGGATGTAGTGCAGATGATAAGAAAGAAGTGATTGTAAAGGTTATGAATGAAAGTTGGATGTCCTAACCCTAAGCGAAACAAAGTTGAAGGAGGTAGGGAAGTTTCAGTGGGGAGAAATAAATGGGATTAAATCAAGAGAATCTGAGAGAGTTAGAGCTAAGGAAGGGATAGCAATAATGTTGAAGGATCAGTTACGAAGAGAGAAGAGGGAATATAAATGCATAAATTCAAGAATTATGTGGATTAAAATAAGGGTCGGATGTGAAAAGTGGGTCATAATAAGTGTGTATGCACCTGGAGAAGAGAGGAGTGTAGAGGAGAGAGAGATTTTGGGAGATGTTAAGCGAGTGTGTAGGAACTTTTGAGCCAAGTGTAAGAGTAATCGTGGTAGGGGACCTAAATGCTAAAGTAGGAGAAACATTTAGTGAGGGTGTGGTAGGTAAGTTTGGGGTGCCAGGTGTAAATGATAATGGGAACCCTTTGATTGAACTTTGTATAGAAAGGGATTTGGTTACAGGTAACACACATTTTAAGAAAAAGACGATAAATAAGTATATAAGATATGATGTAGGGCGACACGACAGTAGTTTGTTGGACTACATATTGGTAAAAGGTTGATGGGTAGACTTCAAGATGTACATGTTTATAGAGGGGCCACAGATATATCAGATCACTTTTTAGTTGTAGCTACAGTGAGAGTAAAAAGTAGATGGGATACAAGGAAAATAGAAGCAGCAAGTAAGAGAGAATGAAGGTTTATTAACTCAAGGAGGAGGCAGTTAGGGTAAGATATAAACAGCTATTAGAGGATAGATGGGCCAGTGAGAGTATAGGTAATGGGGTCGAAGATGTTTGGGGTAGGTTTAAGAATGTAGTGTTAGAGTGTTCAGCAGAAGTTTGTGGTTACAGAAAAGTGGGTGCGGGAGGGAAGAAGAGCAATTGGTGGAAAGATGATGTAAAGAGAGTAGTAAGAGAGAAAAAGCTAGCATATGAGAGGTTTTAACAAAACAGAAGTGATGCAAGGAGGGAGGAGTATATGGAGAGAAAAAGAGAGATTAAAGGAGTGGTGAAGCAATGTAAAAAGAGAGCAAATGAGAGAGTGGGTGAGATGTTATCAACAAATTTTGCTGAAAATAAGATAAAAGTTTTGGAGTGAGATTAACAAGTTAAGAAAGCCTAGGGAAAAAATAGATTTGTTAGTTAAAAATAGGAGAGGAGACTTACTACATGGAGAGTTACAGGTATCGGGGAGATGGAGGGAATATTTTGAGAAATTATTGAATGTTGATGAAGATAGGGAAGCTGTGATTTCGTGTATAGAGCAAGGAGGAATAACATCTTATAGGAGTGAGGAAGAACCAGTTGTGAGTGTGGGGGAAGTTCGTGAAGCAATGGGTAGAATTAAAGCGGGTAAAACAGCTGGGATTGATTGCATAAAGATAGAAATGTTAAAAGCAGGTGGGGATATAGTTTTGGAGTGGTTAGTGTTTTTATTTAATAAATGTATGGAAGAGGGTAAGATACCTAGGGATTGGCAGAGAGCATGCATAGTTCCTTTGTATAAAGGCAAAGGGGACAAAAGAGAGTGCAAAAATTATAGGGGGATAAGTCTGTTGAGTATACCTGGTAAAGTGTATGGTAGTTATTATTGATAGAATTATGAGTAACACATAGAGTAGGATAGTAGACGAACAAGGAGGCTTTAGGAAAGGAAGGGGGTGTGTAGACCAAGTGTTTACAGTGAAACACATAGGTGAACAGTATTTAAATAAGAGTAAAGATATTTTTGTGGCATTTATGGATTTGGAAAAGGCATATGATAGAGTGAATAGGGGGGCAATATGGCAGATGTTGCAAATGTATGGAATAGGAGGTAGGTTATTGAAAGCGGTGAAAAGGTTTTACGAGGATAGTGAGGTTCAGGTTAGAGTATGTAGGAGAGAGGGATGTGTGATCTCACTGTGGTTGTTCAGTATATCTATAGATGGGGTTGTAAGAGAAGTGAATGCTCGGGTGTTGGCAAGAGGTTTGGGGTTAAAAGATAAAGAATCTAACACAAAGTGGGAGTTGTCACAGTTGCTCTTTGCTGATGACACTGTGCTTTTGGGAGATTCTGAAGAGAAGTTACAGAGGTTGGTTGATGAGTTTGGTAAGGTATGTAAAAGAATGAAGTTAAAATTGAATATAAGAGTAAGGTGATGATAACAAAAAAATTAGGTAATGGAAGACTGGATATCAGATTGGAGGGACAGAGTATGGAGGAGGTGAATGTGTTCAGATATTTGGGAGTGGACATGTCAGCAGATGGGTCGATGAAGGATGAGGTGAATCATAGAATTGACGAGGTAATAAAGGTGAGAGGTGCACTGAGGAGTCTGTGGAGACAAAAAACTCTATTCATGAGAGTATAGTTATAACAATGCTCTAGTATGAGTGTGAGGCATGGGTTGTGAATATTGCAACAAGGAGAAGGCTGGAGGCAGTGGAGATATGTCTGAGGGCAATTGTCATGTGGGTTCGATAACGTGGATGGGGTAAAAATACTCACGTAGGCTGGTAGTACGTATAATATATAACGGGAAGAATGGGAAGCACCATCAGCCAACCTGCCTCTCTCTGTTCCCTATCTTAGACTGACCCACCAGTGCCTACAGGGTGAGCAGTGTTTGAAATCATGCTATGGTCAGCAGCAACATGAATAACAGTCAGTGATTCACACAGACGGTTGGTAGTGAGTCATCTACTGGTACACTGGTTACTGGTAACTGGTTACTAGGAACTGGTACTACTACTGAGAGCTCGGCGACGCTAATGTATGTCGTCCCGACATACAGCTAATACAACTAGAGACGGCAGGTGTACGGCTTGGGCTGATTCTATACAATGTCAAAGTACACAACAATTGAACATTATAACATATATAAGTAGAATATTGGAATGGAAGCTTACGTAATTGAAACTGTAATGCATTATAAGGTATAATATAGCACAACTCATCGAATGAGACTTAACATTGGGATTACACAATAGAAGTGATAAAAAAAAATTTGATCGATCGATCTGTATTCATGTGATCTACGGATTCTGAGGAAGGAATATATACAAAGAAGTGTTTAACAGAAAGGCAGATTCGGTGCACTCAAATCTAGACTGTTAACTCTCAGAATTCTTGAATACTGATAAGTTGATACTGTAATTATTTATCTATACAGGTTATTTACATTTAACCCCAACTCTGCTAGGATGAGACTGACATATGCAGAATGGGTGTCATCTCTGGGAGGATCAAACTCTGTTGCACTGGCTAACTCATGCTGTATTTGAGGCAAATCTGAATTGGTAGTTACAAATGATACTTGAGAATTTCTCAAGGTAACATTTATGAAGGAATTCAGGGAAACCAGCAGGAAACGATGAGAAATTTCAATTACTCAGATATGGTAAACATGAGGAAATTAAATCTTCATCAGAGTACAAAACAAATTCTGGCCACAAAATAGAGCGAAACACCAACGTCAAAGACCTGGGAGTGATCATGTCGGAGGATCTCACCTTCAAGGACCATAACATTGTATCAATCGCATCTGCTAGAAAAATGACAGGATGGATAATGAGAACCTTCAAAACTAGGGAGGCCAAGCCCATGATGACACTCTTCAGGTCACTTGTTCTATCTAGGCTGAAATATTGCTGCACACTAACAGCACCTTTCAAGGCAGGTGAAATTGCTGACCTAGAAAATGTACAGAGAACCTTCACGGCGCGCATAACGGAGATAAAACACCTCAATTACTGGGAGCGCTTAAGGTTCCTAAACCTGTATTCCCTGGAATGCAGGCGGGAGAGATACATGATTATATACACCTGGAAAATCCTAGAGGGACTAGTACCGAACTTGCACACCAAAATCACTCTCTACGAAAGCAAAAGACTTGGCAGACGATGCAACATCCCCCCAATGAAAAGCAGGGGGGTCACTAGCACGTTAAGAGACAATACAATAAGTGTCAGGGGCCCGAGACTGTTCAACTGCCTCCCAGCACACATAAGGGGGATTACCAACAGACCCCTGGCAGTCTTCAAGCTGGCACTGGACAAGCACCTAAAGTCGGTTCCTGACCAGCTGGGCTGTGGCTCGTACGTTGGTTTGCGTGCAACCAGCAGTAACAGCCTGGTTGATCAGGCTCTGATCCACCAGGAGGCCTGGTCACAGACCGGGCCGCGGGGGCGTTGACCCCCGGAACTCTCTCCAGGTAAACTCCAGGTCGGACTTGAGGCCTTGATATGGGAAGTACAGTGTCTGCTGTCTGAAGGAGGGGTGTTAATGTTGCAGTTTTATAACTGTAGTGTAGGCATGCCTCTGGCAAGACAGTGATGGAATGAATGATGAAAGTTTTTCATTTTCGGGCCACCCTGCCTTGGTGGGAAACGGCCGATGTGTTTATATATATAAAATAAAATATATATATATATATATATTTTTATATATATATATATATATATATATATATATATATATATATATTTTATTATATATATATTTGTAGATGAATGGTTCAGAGAACCCGGGACATGTTGATAAATTAGACACATGTGCAACTCTTGGGTATCTTTATTGAGGAAACTTTTCGCCACACAGTGGCTTCATCAGTCCATCATAGGAAAAAATTGAAGAACAGGAGGAGAATGAGGTAATCAGTCCCTCAACCTTGAGTCGATGTGTTCAGTCCATCAATCTTGAGTAGAATACGGCGATGAGCGAAGCAGCTTATAAACCGTAGGGAAAAGGAGAGGTGTAGCAGCCCATAGGTAGTGTCAAAATTTGTTCAATGTGGAAGTAGGTCGTGCCCAAGAATTAGGCAAGCGAAGAATTCCTAAGTATTAAGATCCCAAGAAGTTGCAGTGTCTGACAGGTTTGTAGATGAAGCTGCTTCTCCGCTCATCTGCCGTATTCTACTCAAGATTGAGGACTGAACACATCGACTCAAGGTTGAGGCTGATTACTCATTCTCCTCCTGTTCTTCAAGTTTTCTCCTATGTATGGACTGATGAAGCCACTGTGTGGCGAAACGTTTTTCCCCAATAAAGATACCCAAGAGTTGCACATGTGTCTAATTTATCAACATATATATATATATATATATATATTATATATATATATATATATATTATATATAAATATATATATATATAATTATATATATATATTTTATATATATATATTTTATATTATATATTATATAATATATATATATATATATATATATATATATATTATATTATATGCAGAACAACAACTGTGAAATATAGTGAAATTCCACACTATGTATTTCGTAATTTCTCATATTATCACAGTTCCTTGATAATGTGAAAAATGACGGAAGTGCTTGGAATCTGACTATTTTTTCTACAGTGGTTGTTCTGCATATTGTGATATCACTTGGGTGGGGTGTGGGGGAACCAGTGTGTGGTTGGCATCCCGCTGGCCTCTCCCAGGCACTCTGAGACTGGCTAGTGCCTCAACACTACCACTCTCTGAAAACTTACCCTACTTCTCCTGTTGTTGCCTTTGCAACATTGCACAGCTTCTGATGACGCACTGAGAAGTGTGAAAGTACTTCAGCTAAAGATTCCCCCCTTCCCCGTGGTTTGTCTTGTATTACAACCCAGGATTTCAAATGGCCTTTTATCCTGGGTGTAAAGGGAGCAAAATAAACACAGCAGAAAAACTTTTGACTTATATTATCCTTCACCAATTTAGAACAGAAGTATGTACACTATATACACTATGTACAGCGATAGGCAGTGGAGAGCACACGTCAACAAGGTGCAGTGTAATAGAACACAGGCGCAGACCTGAGTGAACCGTTTAATGAGACGTTGAAGCAGCTGGCTGAGGTCTCAGATACCAGGTGACGAGTAAACAGAGGAGGAGCACCGCTCTCAGAATGACAGTCACACAATAGTTAATTTCCACAGTAACGGGACGTGAAGTGAAGTCAGATTAGTTCACTGAGATTTCGCCAAAGTCATGACAGTTCGTTAAATCCCTCAAACTTCTCAGGATCGTCAGAAAGCCAGGTAGTCAAGTGATTCCGTACATTCGTAGTGCAACATCTGCTACTGTAGAGTGTAGTGTACAGAGACACTGGTACGCGGCGCTAGAGTCTGTATTCCTCTGAAACACGTAAACAACCCGTACCAACACAATCACACAAAATTTATGCAAAATTTATGCACATGCAAATGAACTTTTCCCCTTCACAGGAGACGTGAGCAATAGCAGCAACATTGATATGTAACGAAGACACATGTGAACAGTTCAAGAAACATCGCCACAAGTGACTTCCTAAACAATTGCCTTAAACTATGTCTACATGACAATAATAACAGCGCTGGTAATATGGTTATAACACTACTTATGCCGTTCATATTAAACTTCCAGTCAGGTCTTATTTACCGCTAGAAAATATTAATTTCCCGCTAGAAGATATTAATTTCCCGCTAGAAGATATTAATTTTCAGCTAGAAGATATTAATTTCCCGCAGGAAAATATTAACTTCCAGCTGCAAAATATTAATTTCTGGCCCGAGTTTTCTACAAGTTGGTAATGGATGTTGGGAAGCTGGGAGCAGCAAGATCAGTCAGCAGCTGTTAACAGAAGGTAATGAGATAATTGGTTGGAGCGCAAACTTCACTTTCACTCCATCATACACGGATGCACACGTGCACACACACACACACAAACACACACACACACACACACACACACACACACACACACACACACACACACACACACACACACACACACACACACACACACACACACACACCAGGTGATCAGGCTGAGGAAAGAAGGTGGGGAGCTCTCAAGAAACGATCAAGAGGTATGTGAGGAGCTCAACACAGGATTCAGGGAAGTGTTTGCAGTGGAGATAGGATGAGCTATTGGACGACAGCACAGAGGGGAACACCAACAGGAAATATACCAACAAGTGTTGGATGACATACACACGAATGAGCGAGAGATGCAGAGGCTGTTGGGTGACCTTGATGCCTCGGGGGCGGTGGGACTGGACATCTCCCCGTGGGTCCTTGGAGGGGGAGCCGAGGTACTGTGTGTGCCACTAGCCACAATCTTCGACACATCTGTTGAAGCTGGGCAGCTGCCTGAGGTGTGGAAGACGGAAAGTGTAGTCCCCATTTTTGGGAAGGGAGACAGAAGTGAGACACTGGGCTGCAGACCTGTGTCACTGACATGTATGGTATGCAAAGTCATGGAGAGGATTATCAGGAGGAGAGTGGTGGAGCATGGGAACAGAACAAGATTATAAGCAACCAGCACGGATTCATGGAGGGCAGGTCCTGTGTCACAAACCTTTTAGTTTTGTGACAAATCTACAGAAGTCAGACACGAGAGAGGGGTGGGTTGATTGCATGTTATTGGACTGAGGGAGGGCCTTCGACACAGTGACTCGCGGGAGGTTGGTGCAGAGGCTGGAGGATCAGGTGCATATAGCGGGAAGGGCACTGCGGTGGATCGGAGGGTGCCTGACGGGGAGGCGGCAATTAGTCGTGGTGCGTGATGAGGCATCACAGTGGGCGCGCGCGTGCGCACACACACACACACACACACACACACACACACACACACACACACACACACACACACACACACACACACACACACACACACACACATGCACGCACACATGCACGCACACGTGCATGCACACACACACACATATGCACACACATATGCACACACATATGCACATATATACACATATATGCACACATACACACATGCACACATACACACATGCACACACACACACACACACACACACACACACACACACACACACACACACACACATGGGGGTCCCGAAACATGGAGAGCCAAGATGATGGATGTGGTACTGGAAAACCTCATGCATCAACATGTTAGAGACACTACCAGAGAGAGAGGAGAGGATGAACCAGCAAGGTTGGACCTTGTATTCACCATGAGTAGTTCGGACATCGAGGGTATCATGTATGAAAGGCCCCTGGGAGCTAGTGATCATGTGGTTCTGTGCTTCGACTACATAGTTGAGCTCCAAGTGGAGAGAGTAGCAGGAATAGGCTGGGAAAAACCAAACTACAAAAGGGGGAACTACTCAGGCATGAGGAACTTCCTTCAAGACATTCAGTGGGAGAGGGAACTGACAGGAAAACCAGTACAAGAAATGATGGACTATGTAGCAACAAAATGCAAGGAGGCAGAGGAGAGGTTTGTTCCCAAGGGAAACAGAAATAATGGGAAGAACAGAACGAGTCCTTGGTTCACCCAAAGGTGTAGGGAGGCAAAAACTAGGTGTACTAGAGAATGGAAAAGGTACAGAAGACAGAGAACTCAGGAAAATAAAGAAATCAGCCGAAGAGGCAGAAACGAATATGCACAGATAAGAAGGGAGGCTCAGAGACAATATGAAAATGACATAGCATCAAAAGTAAAGACTGACCCGAAGCTGTTGTACAGCCACATCAGGAGGAAAACAACAGTCAAGGACCAGGTAATCAGACTGAGGAAGGGTGATGGGGAATTCACAAGAAACGACCGAGAAGTTTGTCAGGAGCTCAACACAAGATTTAAAGAGGTATTTACAGTGGAAACCAGTAGGACTCCAAGAAATCAGAACAGGGGGGCACACCAGCAAGTGCTGGATGAGGTACATATAACCAAGGAGGAGGTGAAGAAGCTGCTATGCGAACTTGACACCTCAAAGGCGGTGGGACCAGACAACATCTCTCCATGGGTCCTTAAAGAGGGAGCAGAAATATTGTGCGAGCCATTAACAAAGATCTTCAACACATCATTTGAAACTGGGCAACTCCCTGAGGTATGGAAAATGGCAAATGTAGTCCCAATTTTTAAAAAGGGAGACAGACATGAGGCACTAAACTACAGACCTGTATCACTAACGTGTATAGTATGCAAGGTCATGGAGAAGATCATCAGGAGGAGAGTGGTGGGGCACCTGGAAAGAAACAAGTGTATAATTGACAACCAGCACGGTTTCAGGGAAGGAAAATCCTGTGTCACAAACCTACTAGAGTTTTATGACAAGGTGACAGAAGTAAGACAAGAGAGAGAGGGGTGGATCGACTGCATATTTTTGGACTGCAAGAAGGCCTTCGACACAGTTCCTCACAAGAGGTTACTGCAAAAGCTAGAGGACCAGGCACACATAACAGGAAAGGCACTGCAATGGATCAGAGAATATCTGACAGGGAGGCAACAACGAGTCATGGTATGCGACGAGGTGTCAGAGTGGGCGCCTGTGACAAGCGGGGTTCCACAGGGGTCAGTCCTAGGACCTGTGCTGTTCTTGGTATATGTGAACGACATAACGGAAGGGATAGACTCAGAAGTGTCCTTGTTTGCAGATGATGTGAAGTTAATGAGAAGAATCAAATCGGACGAGGATCAGGCAGGACTACAAAGAGACCTGGACAGGCTACAAGCCTGGTCCAGCAACTGGCTCCTTGAATTTAACCCTGCCAAATGCAAAGTCATAAAGATTGGGGAAGGGCAAAGAAGACCGCAGACACAATATAGTTTAGATGGCCAAAGACTGCAAACCTCACTCAAGGAAAAAGATCTGGGGGTGAGTATAACACCGAGCATATCTCCTGAGGCGCACATCAATCAGATAACTGCTGCAGCATACGGGCGCCTGGCAAACCTACGGATAGCGTTCCGATACCTCAGTAAGGATTCGTTTAAGAATCTGTATACCATCTACGTCAGGCCCATACTGGAGTATGCAGCACCAGTTTGGAATCCACACCTAGTCAAGCACGTCAAGAAATTAGAGAAAGTGCAAAGGTTTGCAACAAGACTAGTCCCAGAGCTACGGGGATTGTCCTATGAAGAAAGGTTGAGGGAAATCGGCCTGAGGACACTGGAGGACAGGAGGGTCAGGGGAGACATGATAACGAAATATAAAATACTGCGCGGAATAGACGAGGTGGACAAAGACGGGATGTTCCAGAGATGGGACACAGACACAAGAGGTCACAATTGGAAGTTGAAGACTCAGATGAATCAAAGGGATGTTAGGAAGTATTTCTTCAGTCATAGAGTAGTCAGGCCATGGAATAGCCTAGAAAGTGATGTAGTGGAGGCAGGAACCATACATAGTTTTAAGGCGAGGTATGATAGAGCTCATGGGGCAGGGAGAGAGAGGACCTAGTAGCAATCAGCGAAGAGGCGGGGCCAGGAGCTGTGACTCGACCCCTGCAACCACAAATAGGTGAGTACAAATATGTGAGTACACACACACACACACACACACACACACACACACAAACACACACATACAACAGGCCTAGTGTCTAATCGACATGTGCCTAGGACAAAATGGTAACTAACTAACACACACACACACACACACACACACACACACACACACACACACACACACGCAGCTCACCATGAGATTCAAAGAAGTGTTCAAAGAGGAGACAGAAGGGACCCCAGAAAGATGGAGAGGTGGGGTACACCATCAAGTGTTGGACACAATACATACAACCGAGGAGGAAGTGAAGAGGCTGCTAAGCGAGTTAGATACCTCAAAGGCGATGGGGCTAAATAATATCTCTCCATAGGATCTGAGAGAGGGAGCAAAAATTCAATCGAACGAGGACCAGGCAGAACTACAAAGGGATCTGGAGAGGCTACAGGCCTGGTCAAGAAACTGGCTCCTGGAGTTCAACCCCACCAAGTGCAAATCATGAAGATGGGGAAGGGTAAAGAAGACCGCAGACGGAGCACAGCCTAGGGGGACAGAAACTACAAACCTCACTCAAGAAAAAGATCTTGGGGTGAGTATAACACCAGGCATCTCCTGAGGTGCACATCAACCAAAGAACTGCTGCAGCATATGGGCGCCTAGCAAACCTCAGAACAGCATTCCGACATCTTAAGGAATCGTTCAGGACCCTGTACACCGTGTACGTTAGGCCCATATTGGAGTATGCGGCACCAGTTTGGAACCCACACCTAGCCAAGCACGTAAAGAAACTAGAGAAAGTGCAAAGGTTTGCAACAAGACTAGTCCCAGAGTTAAGAGGTATGTCCTACGAGGAGAGGTTAAGGCAAATCAACCTGACGACACTGGAGGATAGGATAGGTGGAATTTGACAACGACGTATAAAATACTGAGAGGAATTGACAAGGTGGACAGAGACAGGATGTTCCAGAGATGGGCACAGTAACAAGGGGTCACAGTTGCAAACTGAAGACACAGACGAATCACAGGGATGTTAGGAAGTATTTCTTCAGTCACAGAGTTGTCAGGAAGTGGAATAGTCTGGGAAGTAATGTAATGGAGGCAGGATCCATACATAGCTTTAAGAAGAGGTATGATAAAGCTCATGAAGACTGACCTAGTAGCGGCTAGTGAAGTGGCGGGGCCAGGAGCTGTGAATCGATCCCTGCAACCACAACTGGGTAAGTACAACTAGGTGAGCACACACACACACACACACACGATCCATACATAGCTTTAAGAAGAGGTATGATAAAAGTTCTTGGAACTTTATCAAAACAAACAGCTTATTCGAAAAAATATATATAAAAAACAATAAAAAATAGTTTAATGGAAAGTGAAGGAGAGTCGTAAACAAAACAATAAGGAGTTTGATCCTCCATGATGAGTAACGTAACCCAGCGACATACTGGACAAAAACCACACATATGCAACTAAACCGATGGTTTTATTGTGCCAGCGTTTCGCTCTCTCATATATTTATCAAACCTAAATTTGAAACTACCCAAGGTTTTAGCCTCAATAACCCTACTTGTCAAGCCGTTGACAAAGTTCCTGGAGAGCGAAACGTTGTCACAATAAAAACATCGCATTGGGTGCATCTGTGTCATTTTACCCATCATATTGTCAGTAATTTAGCAACATTATTATAACTTAATAAAAACTGAAGCAAAACAGAAATTAATATGCAAATAAGAGTAGAGAGGAAGACAGAAATGTTAAAAATAAAATAGAGCAACGTAAAGATAAATGTTTTATTTAAATTTGTATAAGAATAAATAAAATGTTCTAGACAAAATATAAAGAATAAATGAAAATAAAAAAAAGAGGTTAAGGAAGAAATGTGTGAGATGTAACACATGTCTGACAGGATGTTTGTGTGATGTGTGAGATGTAACACATGTCTGACAGGATGTTTGTGTGATGTGTGAGATGTAACACATGTCTGACAGGATGTTTGTGATGTGTTAGATGTAACACATGTCTGACAGGGGTTTGTGTGATGTGTGAGATGTAACACATGTCTGACAGGATGTTTGTGTGATGTGTGAGATGTAACACATGTCTGACAGGATGTTTGTGTGATGTGTGAGATGTAACACATGTCTGACAGGATGTTTGTGTGATGTGTGAGATGTAACACATGTCTGACAGGATGTTTGTGTGATGTGTTAGATGTAACACATGTCTGACAGGATTTGTGTGATGTGTGAGATGTAACACATGTCTGACAAGATGTTTGTGTGATTGTGAAAATATAACAAAATGTCTGACAAGATGTTGTGGGGATGTGTGAGATGTAACACATGTCTACAAGATGTTGTGGTGTGTTGAGATGTAACACATGTCTGCAAAGTTTGTGTGATGTGTGAGAGTAACACATGTCTGACAAGATGTTTGTGTGAGTGTTTTGATGTAACACATGTCTGACAGGATGTTTGTGTGATGTGTGAGATGTAACACATGTCTGCCCAAAATGTTTGTGTGATGTGTGAGATGTAACACATGTCTGACAGGTGTTTGTGTGATGTGTGGATGTAACACATGTCTGACAAGATTTTTTGTGAGTGTGAGATGTAACACATGTCTGACAAGATGTTTGTGTGATGTGTGAGATGTAACACATGTCTGACAAGATGTTTGTGTGATGTGTTAGATGTAACACATGTCTGACAAGATGTTTTGTTGATGTGTGAATGTAACACATGTCGACAAGATGTTTGTGTGATGTGTGAGATGTAACACATGTCTGACAAGATGTTTGTGTGATGTGTTAGATGTAACACATGTCTGACAGGATGTTTGTGTGATGTGTGAGATGTAACACATGTCTGACAAGATGTTTGTGTGATGTGTGAGATGTAACACATGTCTGACAAGATTTTGTGTGATGTGTGAGATGTAACACATGTCTTTACAAAATGTTTGTGTGATGTGTTAGATGTAACACATGTCTGAAAAGGGTGTTTGTGTGATGTGTGAGATGTAACACATGGGCTGACAGGATGTTTGTGTGATGTGTGAGATGTAACACATGTCTGACAAGATGTTTGTGTGATGTGTGAGATGTAACACATGTCTGACAAGATGTTTGTGTGATGTGTTAGATGTAACACATGTCTGACCCGGATGTTTGTGTGATTGTTGTGAGATGTAACACCATGTCTGACAGGATGTTTGTGGATGTTTTGAGATGTAACACATGTCTGACAGGATGTTTGTGTGATGTGTGAGATGTAACACATGTCTGACAGGATTTTGTGTGATTGTGAGATGTAACACATGTCTGCAAGATGTTTGTGTGATGTGTGAGAGTAACACATGTCTGACAAATGTTTTGTGTGATGTGTGAGATGTAACACAAGTCTGACAGGATGTTTGTGTGATGTGTGAGATGTAACACATGTCTGACAAGAGTTTGTGTGGATGTGTGAGATGTAACACATGTCTGACAGGATGTTTGTGTGATGTGTGAGATGAACACATGTCTGACAAGATGTTTGTGTGATGTGTGAGATGTAAAACATGCTGACAAGATGTTTGTGTGATGTGTGAGAAAGTAACACAGTTGACAGGATGTTTGTTGGGTGTTGAGATGTAACACAAGTCTGACAAGAGTTTGTGTGATGTTTAGATGTAACACATGTCTGAAAAATGTTTGTGTGATGTGTTAGATGTAACACATGTCTGACAAGAGTTTGTGTGATGTGTGAGATGTAACACATGTCTGACAGGATGTTGTGTGATGTGTGAGATGTAACACCCTGTCTGACAGGTGTTTGTGTGATGGTGAGATGTAACACATGTCTGACAGGATTTTTTGTGTGATGTGTGAGATGTAACACATGTCTGACAGGATGTTGTTGATGTGTTAGATGTAACACATTCTGACATGATGTTTGTGATGTGTTAGATGTAACGAACATGTCTGACCGGATGTTTGTGTGATGTGTTGAGATGTAACACATGTCTTTACAGGATGTTTGTGTGATGTTGTTAGATGTAACACATGTCTGACAGGATGTTTGTGTGTTTTGTGAGATGTAACACATGTCTGACAGGATGTTTGTGTGATGTGTGAGATGTAACAAATGTCTGACAAGATGTTTGTATGATGTGTGAGATGTACACATGTCTGACAGATGTTTGTGTGATTTTGAGATGTAACACATGTCTGACAGGATGTTGTGTGATGTGTTAGATGTAACACATGTCTGACAGGATGTTTTGTGTGAGTGTGAGATGTAACACATTTTGACAGGAGTTTGTGTGATGTGTAGATGTACAAATGTCTGACAGGATGTTTGTGTGATGTGTGAGATGTAACACATGTCTGACAGGATGTTTGTGTGATGTGTGAGATGTAACACATGTCTGACAAGATGTTTGTGTGATGTGTTAGATGTAAACACATGTCTGAACAGGATGGTTTTTGTGATGTGTGAGATGTAACACATGTCTGACAAGATGTTTGTGTGATGTGTGAGATGTAACACATGTCTGACAGGATGTTTGTGTGATGTGTGAGATGTAACACATGTCTGACAAGATGTTTGTGTGATGTGTTTTGATGTAACACATGTCTGACAAGATGTTTGTGTGATGTGTGAGATGTAACACATGTCTGACAAGATGTTTGTGTGATGTGTTAGATGTAACACATGTCTGACAAGATGTTTGTGTGATGTGTGAGATGTAACACATGTCTGACAGGATGTTTGTGTGATGTGTTAGATGTAACACATGTCTGACAGGATGTTTGTGTGATGTGTGAGATGTAACACATGTCTGACAAGATGTTTGTGTGATGTGTGAGATGTAACACATGTCTGACAAGATGTTTGTGTGATGTGGAGAGTAACACATGTCTGACAGGTTTTGTGTGATGTGTGAGATGTAACACATGTCTGACAAGATGTTTGTGTGATGTGTTAGATGTAACACATGTCTGACAAGATGTTTGTGTGATGTGTGAGATGTAACACATGTCTGACAAGATGTTTGTGTGATGTGTTAGATGTAACACATGTCTGACAAGATGTTTGTGTGATGTGTGAGATGTAACACATGTCTGACAGGATGTTTGTGTGATGTGTTAGATGTAACACATGTCTGACAAGATGTTTGTGTGATGTGTGAGATGTAACACATGTCTGACAGATGTTTGTGTGATGGTTAGATGTAACACATGTCCCGACAAGATGTTTGTGTGATGTGTTAGATGAACACATGTCTGACAAGATGTTTGTGGGGATGTGTGAGATGTAACACATGTCTGACAAGATGTTTGTGTGGGTGTGTGAGAGTAACACATGTCTGACAGGAGTTTGTGTGATGTGTTAGATGTAACACATGTCGACAGGATGTTTGTGTGATGTGTTAGATGTAACACATGTCGACAAGATGTTTGTGTGATGTGTTAGATGTAAAAACATGTCTGACAAGATGTTTGTGTGATGTGTGAGATTTTAACACATGTCTGACAAGATGTTTGTGTGATGTGTTTAGATGTTAAACACATGTCTGACAAGATGTTTGTGTGATGTGTGAGATGTAACACATGTCTGACAAGATGTTTGTGTGATGTGTGAGATGTAACACAAAGTCTGACAGGATTTTTTTGATGTGTTAGATGTAACACATGTCTGACGGATGTTTGTGTGATGTTGTTAGATGTAACACATGTCTGACAGGATGTTTGTGTGATGTGTTAGATGTAACACAGTCTGACAAGGGTGTTTGTGTGATGTTTTTAGAGTAACACATGTCTGACAAGATGTTGTGTGATGTGTGAGATGTAACACCCTGTCTGACAGGATGTTTGTTGGATGTGTTAGATGTAACACATGTCTGACAAGATGTTGTGTGATGTGTGAGATGTAACACATGTCTGACAAGATGTTTGTGTGATGTGTGAGAAAGTAACACAGTCTACAGGATGTTTGTGTGATGTGTTAGATGTAACACATGTCTGACAGGATGTTTGTGTGATGTGTAGATGTAACACATGTCTGAAAAATGTTTGTGTGATGTGTTAGATGTAACACATGTCTGACAAGATGTTTGTGTGATGTGTGGAAAGTAACACATGTTTTTACAAGATGTTTGTGTGATGTGTGAGATGTAAACATGTCTGACAAGATGTTTGTGTGATGTGTGGAAAGTAACACATGTCTGACAGGATGTTTGTGTGATTGTGAGATCAACACATGTCTGACAAGATGTTTGTGTTGATGTGTGAGATGTAACACATGTCTGACAGGATGTTTGTGTGATGTGTGAGATGTAACACATGTCTGACAAGATGTTTGTGTGATGTGTTAGATGTAACACATGTCTGACAAGATGTTTGTGTGATGTGTTAGATGTAACACATGTCTGACAAGATGTTTGTTTTGATGTGTGAGATGTAACACATGTCTGACAAGATGTTTGTGTGATGTGTGAGATTTAACACATTGTCCCGACAAGATGTTTGTGTGATGTGTTAGATGTAACACATGTCTGACAAGATGTTTGTGTGATTGTTAGAAAGTAACACATGTCTGACAGGATGTTTGTGTGATGTGTGAGATGTAACACATGTCTGACAAGATGTTTGTGTGATGTGTGAGATGTAACACATGTCTGACAAGATGTTTGTGTGATGTGTGAGATGTAACACATGTCTGACAAGATGTTTGTGTGATGTGTTAGATGTAACACATGTCTGACAGGATGTTTGTGTGATGTGTGAGATGTAACACATGTCTGACAAGATGTTTGTGTATTGTGAGATGTAACACATGTCTGACAAGATGTTTGTGTGATGTGTTAGATGTAACACATGTCTGACAGGATGTTTGTGTTTATGTGTGGAGATGTAACACATGTCTGACAAGATGTTTGTGTGATGTGTGAGATGTAACACATGTCTGACAGGATGTTTGTGTGATGTGTTAGATGTAACACATGTCTGACAAGATGTTTGTGTGATGTGTGAGATGTAACACATGGGCTGACAGGGTGTTTGTGTGATGTGTTAGATGTAACACATGTCTGACAGGATGTTTGTGTGATGTGTGAGATGTAACACATGTCTGACAAGATGTTTGTGTGATGTGTTAGATGTAACACATGTCTGACAAGATGTTTGTGTGATGTGTGAGATGTAACACATGTCTGACAGGATGTTTGTGTGATGTGTGGCATGTAATACATGTCTGACAGGGTGTTCCTGAGATGTGAGAGGTGTTACACTGGTCTGGCAGGGTGTTTCTGAGATGTGTGAGATGTTACAATGGTCTGACAGGGTGTTTCTGAGATGTGTGAGGTGTTACAATGGTCTGACAGGGTGTTCCTGACATTTGTGAGATGTGTGAGATGTAACACATGTCTGACAGGATGTTTGTGTGATGTGTGGCATGTAATACATGTCTGACAGGGTGTTCCTGAGATGTGAGAGGTGTTACACTGGTCTGACAGGGTGTTTCTGAGATGTGTGAGGTGTTACAATGGTCTGACAGGGTGTTTCTGAGATGTGAGAGGTGTTACACTGGTCTAAGAGGGTGTTTCTGAGATGTGTGAGGTGTTACAATGGTCTGACAGGGTGTTTCTGAGATGTGTGAGGTGTTACAATGGTCTGACAGGGTGTTCCTGACATTTGTGAGATGTTACACTGGTCTGACAGGGTGTTCCTGAGATATGAGAGGTATTACATTGGTTTAACAGGGTGTTCCTGAGATGTGCGAGGTGTTACACTGGTCTGACAGGGTGTTTCTGTGATGTGAGAGGTGTTACACTGGTCTGACAGGGTGTTTCTGAGATGTGAGAGGTGTTACACTGGTCTGACAGGATGTTTCTGAGATGTGAGAGGTGTTACACTGGTCTGACAGGGTGTTTCTGAGATGTGAGAGGTGTTACACTGGTCTGACAGGATGTTTCTGAGATGTGAGAGGTGTTACATGTCTGACAGGATGTTTCTGAGATGTGAGAGGTGTTACACTGGTCTGACAGGGTGTTTCTGAGATGTGTGAGGTGTTACAATGGTCTGACAGGGTGTTCCTGAAATACGGTACATTTCATAAGCTATGAATTTGCATCGTGAACATGTAAATGAAGAGGCTGATACTGAGATAACTCAAAAGGAAGTAAATAAATTATTACTGGACGCTGACAAAGACACCAAGATCAGGTAAGATGGCACCTTGAGTCTTATTACATTGTGCAAAAGAATTACATAGTAATTCTTCTGTGCACGAAGATGGACATGGAGCACATTGTTCCAATATTGAAAAAAAAGTAACAGGTTAGACCTTTCAACCCTAAATCAACTTCACTGACAAGTGTAATAACACGACTAAAACAAATCACTCACAGACCAGTGCATTAACCACTTGGCCAGCTGGTTAACGTACTGTCCTGTGAGTTCTCACTTGCCATGGGTTCAACCCCCACCAGTTCTGTGATTTAATTATAAGAAGAAAACAATGTTCGTGGAAGGCATCACCAATGTTTTTAAATTAGATCAGTGACACCATAAGGAACAGAAAACTGTCGATGAATGGTTCAGAGGACCGACAAGTTGATAAATTAGACACGTGCAATATTTTGGGTATCTTTAATGAGGAAACGTTTCTCCACACAGTGGCTTCATCAGTCCATACAGAGGAGAATGGTGAAGAACAGGAGGAATTTGAAGGTAATCAGTCCCTCAGCCTTAAGTCGATGTGATCTGTTCATCAATCATTAATAATTCCCAAATGTTGCACATGTGTCTTAATTCATCATCTTGTCGGTTCTCTGAACCATTCATCTACATTCCTGTCTGACACAGCAACATCTTGGGATCTTAATACAAGGAATTCTTCACTTGCCTAACCCTTGGGCACCACCTACTGCCACACTGGTCAAGTGTGACACCACCTACTGTCACACTGGTCAAGTGTGACACCACCTACTGCCACACTGGTCAAGTGTGACACCACCTACTGCCACACTGGTCAAGTGTGACACCACCTACTGCCACACTGGTCAAGTGTGACACCACCTACTGCCACACTGGTCAAGTGTGACACCACCTACTGTCACACTGGTCAAGTGTGACACTACCTACTGTCACACTGGTCAAGTGTGACACCACCTACTGCCACACTGGTCAAGTGTGACACCACCTACTGTCACACTGGTCAAGTGTGACACCACCTACTGCCACACTGGTCAAGTGTGACACCACCTACTGTCACACTGGTCAAGTGTGACACCACCTACGACTGCTGCACCTCACCTCCCTACAGTATATAAGCCACTTCTTCACACATATGCTGTATTCTTTTCAAGATTGATGGACTGACCACATCGACTCAAGGTTGAGGGACTGATTACCTCAAACTCCTGTTCTTCACCATTCTTTGTATGGACTAATGAAGCCACTGTGTGGCGAAACGTTTCCTCAATAAAGATACCCAAATGTTGCACCTGTGTCTAATTTATCAACAGAAAACTGCTTGAATATGTTTGCATAAGATTTAAAAGTCATGTGTAAAATAAACGATAAAAATTATTAATGTAAATCTTTAGTGGATGACTTTGATAAATTGGAGAGAACTTAAATCTAATGAACTTTAATGTAGATAAACGTCGTGAAATGGAAATGAGAGAAAGTGAGATTAGACCAGACATGTGTGACAAAATACCGAAAGTGTCAGAGAGAGAGAGAAGAGAGAGAGAGAGAGAGAGAGAGAGAGAGAGAGAGAGGAGAGAGAGAGAGAGAGAGAGAGGAGAGAGAGGAGAGAGAGAGAGAGAGAGAGATAGTAGTTATTATTAATTTAAAAAAATTCCAAAAGGGGGAAAAAAGAAATCGGAGAAAACTCACAAGTTACAATGTGACGAAATGGGTGGCAGAGAGTGTTTTGGGAAGCACTACGGACTTTTGTGGAGAGAGGGGGTGGGCCCCCAACTGGACTGGTGGCAGAAGTTTTGTTAGAGCACTCCGGACTTTTGGGCAGAAAAAGGGTTTTTAGGGGCACTACGGAAACGTGTGCAGAGAGTGCGTTAGAGAAACCATTTGGACGGGGCAGGGGGTTAAAAAGCACTACTGGACTGGGTGGGCAGAGAGGTGTTAAGCACTACGGACTGGGGGCAGAGAGTGTGTTGGGCCCCATTTACGGAAACGTGTGGCAAGGTGTGTTAGAGCACAATTTGGCTTTTTTTGGTGGCAAGAGTGTGTTAAAAGGCACCAACGGGGACTGTGTGGAGGGGGAGTGGTTAAAAGCACAAACGGGGCTGGGGGGCCCGAGAGTTTTTTTAGAGCACTATGGACTGTGTGGCAGGGGGGTTTTAAAGGCACTACGGGACTGTGTGGCGGGAGAGTGGTTAAGCCCTCTGGACTGGGGGGCCGAGTTTAGGCACAACGGGGCCTGTTTTGGCAGGGGAGTGTGTTTGTTGGAAAAACGGGGACTTTTGGCAGGGGTTTTTGGCACTCCTGGACTGGGTGGCAGAGAGGTGAAAGAGCCCATTTGGACGGGGGAGGAGATTGGTAAGGCACTACGGGAAACTGGGGTCGGGAGGGTGTTAGGCCCCTTGGACGTGGGGCAGAAAATTGAAAAAGCCCCCTACGGAAATGGTCAAGGTTGTGTTAGAGCATTTAAGGACGTGGGCCCCGAGAGGGTGTTAAAACACTACGGGGACGGGGGGGAGGAGAGGGTGTTGGAGCAACAACGGACTGTTGGGAGAGAGTGTGTTAGAGCACAACTGGACGTTTGGCAGGGTGGTTGGGAGCCCAATTGGACTGTTTGCAAGAGGTGTTAAGCATACTGGACTGGGGGGCCAGAGAGGGGGTTAAAGAGCACTACGGACTGTGGGCAGGGGGAGGGTTTTTAAGAGAAACCACTGACTGTTTTGCAGAGAGTGTGTTAGAGCACCATGGCTGGTGGCGGGAAGTGTGTTAGAGCAACGGAAACTGTGGGCAGAGAGGGGGGGTTGGGAGCACCGGGGGACTGTGGGGCCCAGAGGGGTTTTGTTAGAGCCCCCTTTGGAACTGGTGGCAGAGGTGGTTTAGAGCATTTAGGACGGTTGGCAGAGAGGGGGTTTAGAGCACAACGGGGACTGTGTGGCAAAAATTGTGTTAGAGCACTAGGGGGACGTGGGCCCAAGGGGGTGTGTTAGAGAAAAACCCCCTGGCCCTGGGTGGCAGAGTGTGTTAGACACTATTTGGCATTGTTGGGGCAGAGGTTTTTAAAGGGCAAATGGACTGTGGCAGGAGGGGGGGTGTTAAAGCACTACGGGACTGTGTGGGCGGGAGTTTTGGGGTTAGAGCATTACGGACTGTGGGGCAGAGAGTGTGTTAGAGCACCCACTGGACTGTGTGGAGGAGTTAGTTAAGCATTACTGGACGGGTGTGCAGAGAGTTTGTTTAGAGCACCACGGGCGGGTTTTGGCAGAGGGGGTTAGGGCACCACTGGGGTGGGCAGAGAGTGGTTAAGCCCCCCTGGACTGATTTTGGCAGAGAGGTTTTTAGGAAACAACGGGGAAGGTGGCCGAGAGTGGTTGGGAGCGCTACGGACTGGGGGTGGCAGAGAGGGTTTTTTGGGGCATTTATGGGACTGTTTTGGCAGAGAGTGTGTTAGAGCCCCAACGGACTGTGGGGTGAGAGTGGTTAGGGGCCACTATGGCCCTGTGTGGAAAAGAGAGGGGTTTAAAGAGAAACCACTGGATGTGTGGCAAAGGGGGTTTTTGAGCACCCGGGACTGGGGTGAAGGGGAGGTGTTAAGAAAACACTGGACTGTGTGGCGGAGAGGTTTTAGAGCATTACTGGAGGGGTTTTGGCAGAAGTGGTTAGAGCACTACTGGACTGTTTTGGCAGAAAAGGGTTAGAAGAAACTACGGGCTGTGTGGCAGAAGGTGTTAGAACCACCTGGACTGTGTGGCGGGAGAGGGGTGTTAGAGCACTACTGGACTGTGTGGCAGAGAGGGGTTTTTAAGGCACAACGGGAAATTTTGGGGGCAGAGAGTGTGTTGGGAGCACAACTGGACGTTTTGGCAGGAGTGGAAAAAGAGCACCATGGACTGTGTGGCAGAGAGTGTTTTAGACCCCAAACTACTGGATGTTGGGGCCCAAGAGTGGGGTTAGAGCACCCCGGGACGTGGGGCAGAGGTGTGTTAAGAAACACTGGACTGTGTGGCGGGGAGGGGGTTTTAAGAGAAACCACCCGGAAAACGTGGGGCCCGAGAGTGTTTTAGAGCCACCCGGGGCCTGTGTGGCAGGGAAAAGGGGGGTTAGAGCACCACGGCCCTTTTTGGGGGCAGAGAGTGGGTTAGGCACTACGGACTGGGGTGGCCCGAGAGTGTGTTAGAGCGCTACTGGGACTGGTGGCGGGAGGTGGTTAGAGCACTACCGGACTGTGGGGCAGAGAGGGGTTTTAAGGCACCACGGGAAACTTTTGGGGGCAGAGATGTGTTAGAAGCATACGGATGTGTGGCAGAGAGGGGGTTTAGAGCACCACGGGGCGTGGGGGCGAGAGTGTGTTAGGCACTACGGATGTGGGGCAGAAAAGTGTGTTAAAAGCCTACTGGACTGTGGGGGCAGAAAAGTGGGGTTAGGAAAACTATTTGACGGGTTTTGGCGAGAGTGTTTTAAGCACACAATGAGTGGCAGAGAGTGGGGTTAAAAGCAAACTGGACTGGGGAAAGGGGCGTTTAAAAAGCACCCCCGGCCTGGGGCAGAGAGGTGTTGGGCATTTAACGGACTTGGGCAGAAGGGGTTTTAAAGGACTACGGGGCCCTTTTTGTGGCAGGGGTTTTGTGTTAGAGCACTACTGGACGGGTTGGGCAGGAGGGGTGTTAGAGCCCCACGGATTTGGGGCCAGGAGGGTGTTAGAGCAAAAAGGACTGTGGGCAAAAGAGTGGGTTAGAGCACTACTGGACTTTTGGGGCAGAGAGTGTGTTAAGCACTACGGCTGGTGGGCAAGAGGCTTTTAAGCACCACTGGACGTGGGCAGGGGAAGTTGTGTTAGAGAACAAAGGGGATTTTGGGCAGAGAGTGTGTTAAAAGCACCACGGGCCTTTGTGGCAGAGGTGTTTTTAGAGCCCACTGGATTTGTGTGGCAAAGTTTTTTTTAGACACTACTGGACGGGGGCAGAGAGTGGGTTTAGAGCACCCTGAACTTTTTGGGGCCGGGAGAGTGTGTTAGAGCACCCAGGGACGTGTGGCAGAGAGTGGGTTAAGAAAACCCGGACGGGGCAGAGAGGGGGTTTTAAGGCCCCACGGACTGTTGTGGAGGATGGGTTTGGGAAGCACCACGTGGATTTTGGGGCAGAGATTTTGGTTTAAGCACTACTGGAGGGTTGGGGGCCCAGAGATTGGGTTAAAAAGCACTACGGCCCGGTGGGGCAGGTTTTGTTAGAGCCCACGGACTGTGGGGCCCAAAGAGGGGTTTTTAGGCACTACTGGACGTGTGGAAAAGAGATTTGTGTGGGAGCACTACGGATTTTGGGGCAGAGAGTTTTTTAAGGAGCCCCCACGGACTGTGTGCAGAAAAAATGTGTTAGAGAAACCACTGGACTGTGTGGCAGAAAAGTGTGGGCCACAAGGGAAAACTTGTTGGGAAAGGGAAAGAGAATTGGAGAGCCCCCGGACTTTTCCCCCGAGAGTGTGTTGAGCACAAATTTGGACTGGGTGGCAGAAAATGTGTTAGGCACTACTGGATGGTGGAGAGGTTTTTAGAGAAAAATACGGGACGGTGTGGAAGGGGAGTGTGTTAGGCGCTACGGACTGGGGGGGCAGAGAGGGGTTTTAAAGCACTACTGGACTTTTGGGGCGGGAGATTTTGAAATGAAACCAAACGGGATTGTGGGGCGAGAGTTTTTGAGCACACTGGACTGTTGGCGGGAGGGTGTTAGGGCACTACGGACTGGGGGGGCAGGAGTGTTTTAGGCACAACGGACTGTGGGGCAGAGGTTTGTTAGGGCACTACTGGACTATTTTGGGGCAAGTGGGTTAGGGGCCCAACGGGACGGGGGCCAAGATGGTTAGAGCACCACTGGACTGTGGGGGCCCAGAATGTTTTAGGGGCCTACGGGAAACGGTGGGCGGGAGAGTGGGGTTAAGAGCACTACGGACTTGTGGCAAGGTGTTTTTTAGGGGCACTACGGACTGTTGTGGCAAAAGGGGTTTTTAAAAGACCCACTACGGACTGTGTGGAAGAGAGTGTTTAGAGCCACGGGACGTGTGGCAGGGGAGTGGTTAGAACTACGGACTGGGGTGGCAGGGTGTGGGGTTTAGACCCAATTTGGACAGGTGGCAGGAGTGTTTTAAGAGCACTCCCGGACGTGTGGCAGAGAGTTTTGGTTAGACCCCAACTGGACTGGTGGCAGATTGTGTGTTAAGACCCACTACGGACTGTGGGCAAAAGAAGTTTTTGGGAGCACCACAGGCGTGTGGCAGAGAGTGTGTTAGACACAAAGGGACGTGGGGCAGAGAGGGGGTTTTAGAGCCCCCAAATGGACTGTTGGAAAGAGTGGGTTAGAGCAACTGGAACTGTGGGCAAGAGTGTGTTGGGCCCCCCTATTTGGACTGTGGGCAGAGAGTGGTTAGAGCACAACGGGGGACTTTTGGGCAGAGGGGGTTTTGTTGAGCAAAACGGACTGTGGGGCCCAGAGGGGTGGTTTTAAGAAACCTACTGGACTTTTAATGGCAGAGAGGGGGTTTTTTAAAGGCACTACGGGGAACTGTGGGCAGTAGTGTGTTAGAGCACCATTTGGACTTTTGGGCAGAAGGGGTTTAGAGAAATTTCGGACTGTTTGGCAGAGGAGTGGTTGGGAGCACCACTGGACGTGTGGCGAAGAGGGTTAGGGGCACCCACGGGGACTGAGTGGGCGGGAGAGGGGTTTTTAGGGGGCCCCACTTGATGTGGGGGCAGGGGAGTGCTTAAAGGCACTACGGAAACCCCGGTGAGGCAAAAGGGGTGTGTTAGAGCCCCAGGGGGGCCTGTGTGGCAGAGAGGGGTTTTTGAGCCCCTTACTGGACTGTGTAGGCGAGTGTGTTAGAGCACTATGGACGTGTGGGCGAGAGTGGTTAGGCCTCGGATGGTGGCAGAGAGTGTGTTAGGGCACTCCCTGGACTGTGGGCAGAGTGGGGTTTTTAGAGCACTACTGGATTTGTGTGGCAGGGAGTGTGAAGCACCACGGGTTTTTGGGGCAGAGAGTGTGAAGAGCACAACGGGCCGTGTGGCCCGGAGGGTGTTGGGACACAACGGGACTGTGGGGAGAGGGTGTTAGAGCACTACGGACTGTGTTCCCGAGGTGTGTTAGAGCACTACGGGGACGTGGGGGCAGGGGAGTGTGTTAAAGATAGGGGACTGGGGGGGCAGAGTTGTTTAGGCACTACTGGCCGTGTGGCAGAGATTTGTTTTAAGCACAAAAGGCGATGGCAGAGGGGTGTGTTAGGCATATTTGGACTTTTTTGGGGCAAATGGGGTTTTGAGCCCCAAATTTGGGATGGGCAGAAGTGTTTTAGACCCTACTGGACGGTGTGGCAAGAGTGGGGGTTAAAGCCCCCCGGGACGGTGGGGCCCAAGATTTTTTAAGAAGCACCCCTGGAGGGGTGTGGCGAGAGAGTTTTTTAGAGCACCACTGGACGTGTGGCAGGAGGGGGGTTAGAGCACAACGGGATGTTTGGAAAGAGAGTTTTTTTAGAGCCCCACGGGGACGGTGGGAGGAGGGGTTTTAGAGCCCAGGGACTGTGGGGCCCAGAGAGTGTTTTGGAGCACCACTGGACTGTGTGGCAGAGAGTGTGTTAGAGCCTACGGACTTGTGGCAGAGAGGGTTTTAAGGAACCCTGGATGTGGAGAGAGGGGTTTTAAAGGAAACTACTGGCCCTGTGTGGCAGAGAGGGGTTTTTAGAGCACCACGGACTGTGTGGCAGAGGGGAGTGTTTAAGACCCCTACGGGACTGTGTGGCAGGGGTTTGGTGTTAGAGCATAGGACTTGGGCGGAAAAGGGTTAGGGGCACCACTGGATTGGGGAAAGAAAAAGGTTTTAAAGAGCACTACTGGACGGGGGGGGCCAAAGGGGTGGTTAGAAAACTACTGGACTGTGTGGGCAGAGGTTTTTAAAACCCCATTGGGACGTGTGGCAGAAAAATTGTTTTTAGGCCACGGGAAACTGTTTGGCAAAGTGTTTTAGAGCCCCCTTTGGATGGGGGCAGAGGAGGGTTAGAGCACTACGGACTTTTTGTCCAGAGAGGGTTAGAGCACTAGGGAAACTGTTTTTGGGAGAGAGTGTGTTTAGAGCATACGGGACTGTGGGGGGGCAGAGAGTGGTTAGGGGAAACCATTTGGACGGGGCAGGGGTTTGTTAAAAGCACTACGGACGTGGGCCCAGAAAAGTGGTTTAAAAGCACCATTTGGGACGGGTGTGGCAGAGAGGGGTTTTTAGAGCACTCCCTGGACTGTGGGCAGAGGGTGTTAGAGCACCACTGGACTGGTGGCAGGGTGTGTTAAGCACCACTGGCCCTGTGGGGGCAGGAGTGTGTTAGAAAACCCCGGGGCCGGGTTTTGGCAGGAGTGTGTTAGGGGCACCATGGACTGGGGGCCCGAGAGTGGGGGTTGGGAGCCCCAAAGGGACTGTTTTGGGCAGAGGGTGTGTTAGAGAAACCACTGGACTGTGTGGCAAAGGAGTGTTTTTGAGAAACACGGGGAACGTGGGGGCAGAGAGTGGGGGTTGGCCCCACGGAAATGTGGGAAAGAGAGGTTTTAAGGCACCACTGGACGGTGTGGCAAGTTGTTTTTTGAGCCCTCCCGGGGGACGTGGGGGCAGGATTTGGTTAGACCCACTATAGGTGTGGGGGCAGATTTGTGTGTTAGAGAAACCACGGACTGTGGGGCAGGGGAGGGGTTTTTTGAGCACAACGGGAAACTGTGGGGCAGAGAGTGTGAAAAGAGAACCACGGGAAACTGTGGGCAGAGAGTGGGGTTAGGAAAAATGGCCCTGGTGGGCAGGGTGTGTTAGGGCACCACTGGACTGTGTGGCAGAGATTTGTGTTAGAGCCCCACTGGACTTTTTGGGCAGGGAGTGTGTTAAAAGCAACTGGCGTGTGGCAGAGAGTGGTTAGGGGGAAACCCCACTGGCCCTGTGTGGGGAAAAGGGGGTGTTAGAGCACTACTGGACTTGGGCAGAGGTGGTTGAGCACCCTGGACTGTTGGGCGGAGTGGTTAGAGCACCACTGGACTTGGGGCAGAGAGTGTTAAAACCCATTTACGGGGCCCTGTGGGCAAAAAGAGGTGTGTTAGACCCACGGACTGTTTGCAGAGAGTGTTTTAAAGAGCATTTGGGGAACTGTGTGGCAGAGGAGTGTTTAAAAAGACACGGGACTGGGGGCAGGGGTGTTTTGGGGGCCACTACGGTTTTTGTGGCAGAGATTTGGGGTTAGAGCACCACGGGGACGTGGGGGGCAAAAGGGTTTTGGGGTTAGAGCACTATGGACGGGGGAGGTGTGTTAGGAAAAAAAGGACTTGTGGCAGAAGTTTGTTAGAGCACCTACGGGAAACTGTGTGGCAGAGGGTTTTGATAACCCCCTTTTGGGACTGTGGGGCCGAGAGTGTTTTAGAGCACTACTGGACTGTGGGCAAAAGGGTGTGTTAGAGCACCACGGGGACTGGTGGCAGAGAGTGTTTTTAGAGCACAACGGGCTGTGGGCAGAGAGTGTTTTTAGAGAAAAAAATGGACTGTTTTGGCGGGAGAGTGTGTTGGGCCCACTAGGCTGTGGGGGCAGAGGGGTGGTTAGAGAAAAAAACGGGCTGTGTGGCAGGAGTGGTTGGGAGAAAAAAAAGGACGGTGTGGCAGAGAGTGTGTTAGAGCCACGGACTGTGTGGCAGAGAGTGTGTTAAGCCTACGGGGACTGTGGGGGCAGAGAGTGTGTTAGACCCACAAATGGATTTGTGGGCAGAGAGGGGTGTTAGACACTACTGGCTGTGGCGAGAGTGTGTTTAGAGCACCCCGGCTTTTGGGGCCCGAAAAGTGTTTTTAGAGCACAAATTTGGCTGTGTGGAAAGAGAGTGTGTTAGAGCACAAAGGGGCCCTGTGGGGCAGAGAGTGTGTTGGGGGCACTATGGATGTGGGGAAGAGAGTGGTTAAGACCCCACGGGACTGGTGGCAGAGGGGGGTTTTTAGAAAATACTGGACTGGTGGCGAGGGTTAGAGCACCCGCGGCCTGTGGGCGGGAAGTGGGGTTTAGACACTACTTGGAAAGTGGGCAAGAGTGTGTTAGAGCACCCTGGACTGTGTGGCAGGGAGTGTGAAAAGAGCACCACTGGACTTAGGGCAGAGGTGTGTTAGAGCACCACGGACTGGGGGCAGAGAGGGGTTTTAAGGGCCCCCACGGGCCCTGTTTTCCCGGTGGGGTTGACCCCCCACAGGACGTGGGGGCGGAGAGGGTTAGAGCACCACGGCTGTTGGCAGAGAGTGGGAAAAAGCCCCCCTGGACTGTTTTGGCCCGGGAGTTTTTAGAGCACTACTGGACTGTGGGGCCAGAGAGGTTTTAAGACACCACGGGTTCGTTGGCAGAGTGTTTAGAGCACTATTGGACTGTTTTGGCGGGAAAAATTTTGTGTTGGCCCCCAAAGGGGGATTTGGGGGGGCCAGAGGTGTGTTAGAGCATACGGTGGGGGCGAGAGTGTTTTTAGAGCCAAAACGGACTTTTGGGCGGGAGGGTGTTTTAAGAGCACTATTTGGACTTTGTGGCAGAGAGTGTTTTAAGAGAAACCACGGACTGTGGGGCCCAAGAGGGGTTTTTTTGAGCACTACTGGCCGTGTGGCGAGAGTGTGTTGAGCACCACGGGACGTGTGGCAGAGGGTGTTTAGAGCACAAAACTGGCCCGGTGTGGAAAGGGGGGAAAAAGGGGGTTGTTCCGGGGGCACTATTTGGACGGGTGTGGCAGGGGTGTTTAGGATACTGGGACTTTTGGGCAGAGAGTGTTTTTTAAGCCAACGGGGGTGAGTGGCAGAGAGTGTTTTAAAGGGAAATACGGGGCCTGTGGGCAAAAGAGTGTGTTAGAGCACTCCCTGGACTGGTGGCCCAGAGGGGGTGTTAGAGCCCTACGGGACGTGTGGCAGAGAGTGGGGAAAGAGCACTATGGACGGGTTTTGGGCAGGAGAGTGTTTAGGCCACTACGGGACTGTGGGGGCCGGGAGTGTGTTAGGCACAAAATGGACGTGTTTGCAGAGAGGTGTTAGGGGCACTACGGACGTGTGGGAAAAGTGTGGTTTAGGGGACACAGGACTTGAGGGCGAGAGGTAAAAAAGAGAAACCCCTGGACAGTGGGCAGAGAGTTTTTTTTAGAGACCCCGGGGACTTTTGTGGCAGAGAGTGGGTTAGAGCACCACTGGTGTGTGGCAGAGATGTGTTAGAGAAACCCTGGATTTTTTTGGGCAGAAAAGGTGGGTTTAGAGCACCCTGGACTGTGGGGCCCAAGGAGAGGGGTTGTTAGAGAAACCACGGGGAACTGTTTTGGCAGAGAGTGTTTTTAGAGCCCCACTGGACTGTGTGGCAGGAAAAACCCAGGCGGTGGGGGGTTAAAGAGCACTCGGGGACTTTTGTGGCAGCGGTGTTTAAAACACCAGGGGGTTCTGTTTTGGCCCAAGGAGGGGGAGGTTTTGGTTAGACACTACGGACTGGTGGCGGGAGGTGTTTAAGAGCACCCATGGACTGTGGGCAGAGAGGGGGTTAGAGCCCCACGGGACTGTGGGGCCCAGAGTGTGTTAGAGCCCCCACTGGACTTTTTGGGGCCCAGAGGTGTGTTAGAGAAACCCACGGGGACGGGAGGCAGAGAGTGGTTAGAGCCCCAACGGGGACTGTGGGCAGAGAGTGTGGTAAAGCCCCAGGACTTGGGGCCCAGAGTGTGGTTAGAGACCACTGGACTGTGTGGAAAGGAGGTTTTTAGAAAAAACCACTGGACTTTTGGGCAAAGGTGTGTTAAGAGCACTACGGGACTGTGGGGCCGAGGTGTGTTAAGCACCACGGGCGTGTGGCAGAGAGTGTTTTAGAGCCCCACTTGGACTGTTTGGCAAGGTGGGTTAGAGCCCCCAAGGGACTGTGTGGCAGAGTTGGGGGTTTAGACCCCCAACTGGACTGTGGGGAGGGGTTTTGTTTTTGGAGCACTACTGGACTGGGGGCAGAGAGTGGTTAGAGCCCCCAACTGGACCTGGGTGGCAGAGTGTGTTTAGAGCAATTTGGACGTTGTGGCAGGGGGTTTTAAGGCAACACTGGAGTGTGGAGAGAGTGTTTTAAGAGCACTCCCGGACGTGTTGGCAGGGGTGTTTTAAAGAGCACCAAGGACTGGTTTTGGAAGAGGGGAGTGGAGTGGGGTTGAGAGAGAAACTACGGGGTTGGGGCCCGGGGGAAATTGTTAAGCACTACTGGACTTGGGGGGGAAAAAAGAAGGGGTGTTAGAGCACCATTTGGACTTTTGTGGCAGGTTGTGTTAGAGAAACCACGGGAAAACTGTGGGGTAGGAGGTGTTAGAGCCCCAAAGGGACTGTGGGGGCCGGGAAGTGGAAAGGAGAAACCCGGGACTGTGTGGCAGAGAGGGGGTGTTAGGCCCCCACGGCTGTGGGGGGCAGAGAGGGGTTTAGAGCACCACTGGACTGTGTGGCAGAGATTTGGGTTAGAGCACCACTGGACGGGGGTGCAGAGGGGTTTTGTTAGAGCAAAAACTGGACTGTGTGGCAGAGAGTGTTTTAAAGAGCCCACGGACGTGGGGCAGGAGTGTGTTGGGCCCCAGGGGACTGGGGGAGGCAGAGAGGTGTTAAGCACCCACGGACTGGTGGCAGAGAGGTTTTTTGAGCACTACTGGATGTGTGGCAAAAAGGTGTTAGAGAAACCACGGGCCCTGTGTGGCAGGGGAGGGGGTTAGAGAAACTTACGGGACGGGGGCCCGAGAGGGGGTTTTTTAGACCCACTGGACGTTTGGCGGGAAAAGGTGTTTAAAAGGCACTATTTGGGCTGTGGAGAGAGGGAGATTTAGGGGGGAACGGGACTGTGGGAGAGAGTGGGGTTTAGAGCACAACTACGGGGACTGGTGGCAGAGAGGGGTTTTAGAGCACCCGGACTGTGTGGCAGAAAAGGTGTTAGAGCATTTACGGGAAATTGGCAGGGGAGTGTTTTAAAGGCACCATGGGTGGGGGCAGAGAGTGTGTTAGGGGCCTTCACTACTGGACTGGTGGGGCCAGAGAGTGTGTTAGGCACCACTGGACGGGAGTGGCAGAGAGTGTTTTAGAGCACTACTGGGACTGGGGGCAGAGAGTGGTAGAGCCCCACGGGGCCCTGGGGTGGCAGGGTTGTTTTTTAGAGCACTAGGGCCCTGTGGGGGAAAAAGAGAGTGTGTTAGAGCACCCCGGGAAACTTTTTGGGGCGGGGAGAAGGCAAGGTGGGGGGAGAGGTGTTAAAGCCCTTGGACTTTTTGGGGGCAGAGGTGTTTTTAAGAGCACCAGGGGACTGTGGGGGCGGGTGGTTAGAGCATTTTACTGGCGGGAATGGGGTTTGGAAAGAGGGGGGTGTGTTTAGGCAAAACGGACTGTGGGGCAGAGGGTGTGTTAGGGGCACTATTTGGACGGGTGGCAGAGGGTGTTAGAGACCACTGGACTTTTGTGGCGAGGTTTTGTTGGGAAAAATTACTGGACGGTTTTTGGAAAAGGGGGGGGGTTAGAGCACCAGGGGTTGGTGGCAGAGGTGTGTTAGGCACTACTGGATTGGGGGTGTGGGCCCAGGGTGTGGGGGGGTTAAGCCCCACTGGACTTTTGGGGGCAGAGTGTGTTTTTAAAGCCCCTGGACTGTGGGGCAGGTGTGTGTTGGAGCACTACGGACGTTTTGGCCCGAGTGTGTTAAAAAAAAACCACTGGACTGTGTGGCGAGTGGGGTTTAAGAGCACAACGGATGTGGGGCCCAGAGGTGTTTAAGCACTACTGGACTGTGGGCAAGTGTTTTAAGAGCCCCCAACGGGACTGTGTGGCAGATTGGGTTAGACCCATTTTGGAAACGGTGTGGAAAGGGGGTGTTAAGCACTACGGGACTGGTGGCAGAGGGGTTTAGAGCACCACTGGCCGGTGTGGCAGTTTAATCATCTTCTCAACACTTTAAACACACCAGCTAAACTGATTACCAGCTCTTACAAAAGCAATCTGAGCTTTGATGAAAGGTTTCAAATACGAAGAGTCCAGGCGGGCTGACAGGGGAAAAAGATGCCCAGGGGGTGAAAAGGGGAAAAAATGCCGGGTGGCTGACACGGGAAAGATCCCCAGGGCTGGCTGCCCAGCGGGAAATGCCCAGGCTGGGACGGGGGGAAAGATGCCCAGGCTGGCGGGACAGGGGGAAGATGCCCAGGTGGCGACATCGGGAAGATCCCCCGGCGGTTGACAGCGGGAAGATCCCAGGCGGGGGGACAGCGGGAAAGGGAGCCCCAGGCTGGTGACAGCAAAAAGGGATGCCCGGGCCCTTGGCGACAGGGGGGAAAATGCCAAAGGGCCTTGGCGGGACAGGGGGGAAGTTTGCCCAGGGGCGGACAGGGGAAAGTTTGGTCCGGGTGGTTTGACAGCAAAAAATTCCCAGGCGGCCCTGACAGCAGAAAAAACCCCCAGGCGGCGGACAGCAGAAAGATTCCCGGGGGTTTGGGCGGGACAGCAGAAAGTTTCCCCAGGCGGGACGCCAAAAGATTCCCCCAGGTTTGGTGAAAAACCCAAAAGTTTCCCCGGGCTGACTGACAGCAGAAAAAATTCCCGGGCGGGCTGAAAAAGCAAAAAGATTCCCAGGCTGGCTGACGCAAAAAGTTTTCCCAGGCTGACGGGACAGCAGAAAAGTTTCCCCAGGCTGGCTGAAAAAAAAAGGAAAGTTTCCCCGGGCTGACTGACAGCAGAAAGTTCCCAGGCTAAACTGACAGCAGAAAAAATTCCCGGGCCCTTGATTTGACGCAAAAAAGTTTCCCAAGGCGGCTGACAGCAGAAAGGTTTCCCCCAGGCTGATGCCAGCAGAAAGATTCCCCAGGCTGGCTGAAAAGCAGAAAATCCCCAGGCGGGACTGCAGAAAAGAAAGATTCCCGGGGCCGACTGACGCGGGAAAAGATTCCCAGGTGGCTGACGGGCAAAAAAGATTCCCAGGGACTAAACGCAAAAGATTCCCAGGCGGGGCTGAAAAGCAAAAAAATTCCCGGCCCTGACTGACAGAAAAAAAATTTCCCAGGCGGCGACAGCAGAAAGACCCCCAAAGGCTGGCTGACAGCAGAAAGTTCCCAGGCGGCTGACAGCAGAAAGATTCCCAGGTTGACTGACAGCAGAAAGATTCCCAGGTGATTTACACAAAAAAGTTTCCCCGGGCCGGTGACCCCGAAAGTTTCCCAGGCTGACTGACAGCAAAAGATTCCCAGGCTGGCTGACAGCAGAAAGTTTCCCCGGGCCGGGCGCAGCAAAAAAAATCCAGGCGACGACAGCAGAAAGACCCCCAGGCTAAAAGACAGCAGAAAGATTCCCAGGCTGGTTTGACACAGAAAGTTTCCCGGGCGGCTGACAGCGGGAAAGTTTCCCCAAAAGGGCGGCTGAAAAGCAGAAAAAATTCCCAGGCGGTTTTGACAGAAAAAGGGTTTTCCCCCGGGTTTTGACTGACACCCGAAAGTTTTCCCGGGGCGGGCTGACAGCAGAAAAAAATTTCCCAAAGGGGGAATGACAGCAAAAAAGTTTTCCCAGGCGACGACAGCAAAAAAATTCCCATGCTGACTGACAGCAAGAAAAAAATTCCCAGGGGGCGGGACAGCAGAAAAAATTCCCCGGGCTGGTGACAGCAAAAAAACTTTCCCCCAGGCTGCCGACAGCAAAAAGATTCCCAGGTTGCTGACAGCAAAAAAGTTTTCCCAGGTTGGTAAACCAGCAAAAGATTCCCAGGTGACTGACAGCAGAAAGTTTCCCGGGCTGACTGCAGCAAAAAGGGTTTCCCCCGGCTGACTGACGCAGAAAATTCGCAGGCTAAACTGACAGCAGAAAGATTCCCCCCCCTGGCTGACAGCAAAAAAGTTTCCCCAGGCGGCTGACAAGAAAGTTCCCAGGCTGACTGACAGCAGAAAGTTCCCAGGCCACTGACACAGAAAGTTTCCCAGGCTGATGAAGCAAAAAGATTCCCGGGGTTTGATGACGGGCAGAAAGATTCCCAGGCTGGCTGACAGCAGAAAAAGGCCCGGGCTGGCGGACAGCAGAAAAAATTCCCGGGCTGGCGCCCACAGAAAAGATCCCCCAGGCGGGGCTGCCCAGCAAAAAAGAGGGCCCGGGCGGGCCCTAAACAGCAGAAAAAATTTCCCAGGGGGGGCTGACAGCAGAAAGTTTCCCCGGGTTTGACTGACAGCAGAAAGATTCCCGGGGTTTGGTTTACACCCAGAAGATTCCCGGGGCTGACTGACGCAGAAAGTTTTCCCGGGCGGATGACGGGCAGAAAGATTTCCCAGGCTGACGGGACGGGGCAGAAAGATTCCCAGGCTGGCTGACAGCAAAAAAGTTTCCCCGGGGGCGGCTGACAGCAAAACATTACCAGGCGTGACAGCAAAAAAACCCCCCGGTTTTGACTGACAGCAAAAGTTTCCCCGGGCGGCGACACCCAAAAAGTTTTCCCAGGTTTGGCTGACAGCAGAAAAAATTCCCGGTTTGGACTGACAGCAGAAAATTCCCGGGCTGACTGACACAGAAAGATTCCCAGGCGGACTGAAAAGCAAAAAAATTTCCCAAACCCGGCTGACAGAAAGAAAATCCCCAGGCAAAAGCCCAGCAAAAAAAGGTTTCCCAGGTGACTAAAACGGAAAGTTTCCCCAAGGCTGACTGCAGCGGGAAAAGATTCCCAGGCTGGCTAAACAGCAGAAAGATTCCCAGGTGGCTGACGCGGAAAGATCCCCAGGCTGGCTGACAGCAGAAAAGAAACCCCAGGCTGGCTGACACAGGAAAAAAGATAAACCAAAAAAAAGGCCCAAATAAATTAAAAATTAAAACGGGGGAATATAAAAAAAATTTTATTAACGTCTAAAAACAGCAATAAAAAACCAGGGGTTCGATTTTTTCATTTAAAAAAAAAAAAAAAAAAAGAAGAATAAACTAAAAAAACACTTTTTTCCCCTAAAATTTTGTGAAAAGACAACTTGATTCTTTAAAAAATTTTAGACATACGGGCCCCGGGGGGCCCTCGAAATAAAAAATTTTATTTCTATGGGGTTTTATCAGATCGGGTTTGGGGGAAAAAAAACCTGCATAAAAACCCAAAAATCAAATTTATTCCGATCGAAATAAAATTACTCAAAATCGAGAATCAAAAATTCAGAAGGAGAGAGAAATTTGAAGGTGAGGATATTAAAGAGAGAGTGAGGAATTTGAGGAAAAATTTTCCCCGTCCTCACAAGGGCCCCAAAAACTGTACTAAATTTTGAGTTTAAATTAGTCAGTTTCTTTTTCCCCCAAATGAAAATTTTCGCTAATGCAAACCCCGTTGGCCAGTCAACCCGGACTCCCCTTTGGTTTACAGCAACAGAAAAATCCCCTTGGTTCCCCCCCCCCCCAGGGCAACAGAAAAATTTCCCCTTGGTCACAGTCAACAGGGGCATCCCCTTGGTCACGGGCAACAGAAAAAATCCCGGGGTTTGGGCCAAAAGTCAACAGAAATCCCCTTGGTTTACAGTCCCCAAAAGGGAAAAATCCCCTTGGTTTAAAAGCAACAGGGAAAATCCCCTTTTGGGCACAGCCCAAAAGAAAATCCCGTTTGGGGCCAGTCCCCAAAAGGACCCTCCCCTTGGTTCCCCGTCAACAGAACATCCCCCTTTTGGGCCCAGTCAACAAACACCCGTTTGGGCACCCGTCAACAGGAACCCCCCGCTGGTCAGAGTCAAACCCAAAAAATCCCCGTGTGTGTGCACAGTGCACGGGCTCATGATGCAACAAACAGAAAGACGTCAATTTTGACCATTCAAAGAAATGCCAAAAATCTCCTAAGTAAAAGAATGTCGATCTAAGAAAATGTAAATAATTTCCAACCCCGAATGATCATGTTTTTAACAAGAAACAAAAGTTAATATCGAACCCCCGTCTAACATTTCCCCCAAGAAGGAATGAAGGGCCCGCTGCAGTGATTTAATTTAAAGTCCCGGAAAAAAAAGATAATGTCCCCGGTTTATCACAGCCACTGGAAAGAAGGGTTAACCCAAAAACTCCCCACAACCAAAAGAAACATATTTCAACTTTACACTTACAAAAAAATGCGGAAGAAAGTGAGGCCCAAAAAGGAAGCTCGCCGGGCCCCCGCCCCAGCCCGGCGAAAAAAACATATAAATTTAGTAAAATTATAATCTTAATTTTTTAAAAGGGGGGGACGGGGGAAGCCGGTGGAAGGCCCCCGGTAGATAACCAAAAAAACTCCCCCAAACTTGGGGCAGCACATGAAAAAGGGGCCAAACCCCGGGTTTTTTAACGAATCCTACCCAACCCAACCTATGTCCCCCCACCAAAATCTTTTTCGCCCGAAAAGGCCCACATGGGTTTATTGGGCCCCCAAAAAAAAATAAATTAAATTATTTTTTATTATTTTATTATTATTAAAATTAAATTTTTATTATTTTTTATTATTTAAAAAACAAAAACCTTTTATTCTTGCAAACATAAAAAGGGCTTTTAAAAGAGTAACAACAAAAAAGGCCGTATGAATCCCGTGGAGTGTTTTGGGCATTCAGAAAGACCTATGTTTAGTTACTTTGACACCCGAATTTTGAAAACCCTTCCCTTTCAATCCCGCTCAGAAACAAAGAAGGGAGGGCAACAACACTAACCCCCAAAGAAGGGGACAACAACCCCAACAGCAAAGAAGGCAAAAACAACCCTAACCCCCAAAAAGGCAGACCAAAAACAAATAAAACAAAGAAGGGAGAAAACAAAAACTAACCCGCCCAAAAGAAGGCAGACAACAAAAACTAAGCAAAGAAGGGGAACAACAACACTAACACCAAAAAAAAGGCAGCAACCCAACCCCTAACACCCAAAAAAAACCCGCAACCCAAAACTAAAACCAAAAAAGGGGAGACAACAACACTTTACCAAAAAAAGAAGGGGGAGACAAAAAAAAAATGGGCAACAAAGAGGAGACAAAAACATGACAACCCAAAAAAGGGGAACAAACCAAAACTAACCCCCAAAGAAAGGCAGACAACAACATAACAACAAAGAAGGCAACAACAACACTAACAGCAAAGAAAGGAAATAACAACCTAACACCAAGAAGGCAGACAACAACACTAACAAAACCAAAGAAGGCAGACAACAACACTGACAACAAAGGGAAAGGGGACAAAAACCCACCCCTTACAAAAAAAAAGGAGGAAAAAAAACACTGACAACAAAAAAGGCAGACCCAAAAACACTAAAAGCAAAAGAAGGGGACAACAAACTGACCCAAAAAAGAAGGCAGAAAAACAACACAAAAGCCCAAAAAAGGCAGGGCAAAAAACACTGACAACAAAGGAAGGCAGACCCAAAAAACACTGACAACAAAGAAAGGAAAAAACCCAAAACTAACAGCCCAAAAAAAGGCAGGGCAAAACAAATGACAACAAAAAAGGCAGACAACAACACTGGACAAAAAAGAAAGGCGGCAACAACCCCTAAAAGCCCCCAAAAAAGGCAGACAAAAACACTGACAACAAAGAAGGGAGACAACAAACTGAAACAAAGAAGGCAACAACAACACCCAACAGCAAAGAAGGGGGAGCAACAACACTAACAACAAAGAAAGGGGCAACCATTTAAAAGCAAAAAAAGGCAGACAAAACACTAAACACCAAAGAAGGGAGACAAAAAAACTGACAACAAAGAAGGCAAATCAACAAAAACTAAAAAACCAAAGAAAGGGAGACAAAAACCCTGCAACCCAAAAAAGGCAGTCAACAACACTTTACAACAAAGAAAGGGAGACAACAACAATGACAACAAAAAAAAAGGGAGACAACCAAAAACCCGACAACAAAAGGCAGACAACAACAATTTACAACAAAGAAAAGGCCGGGCAAAAAACACTGACAACAAAAAAAGGCAGACAACAACAATGACAACAAAGAAAAGGGAGGACAAAAAACTCGACAACAAAGAAGGCAGACAACCAAAACTACACCCCAAAAAAAGGGAACAAAAAACAATGAAACAAAGAAGGCCACAACCCCACTTTTACAACAAAGAAGGCAGGGAACAACCAAAACTGACAACAAAAAGGGAAGGGGGACAACCCAAAAATGAAAAACAAAGAAGGCAGACAACAACCCCTGACAACAAAAAAAGGCAGACCAAAAACAATTTTCAACAAAGAAGGCATTTAACAACCCCGACAACAAAAAAGGCAGGCAACAACAAAAGGGCAACAAAGAAGGCAGTCAACAACTGACAAAAAAAGAAGGAGACAAAAAACAATGAAAAACCAAAAGGCAGACCAAAAACAATGACAACAAAGAAAGGGAGGGCAACAACTGAAAAAACAAAGAAGGCAGACAAAAACAAAAGGGGCAAAAAAAGAAGGCAGAAAAAAAACACCCGAAAACAAAAAAAGGGGAGACAAAAACAAAAGACCAAAAAAGAAGGCAGACAACAACACTGACAACAAAGAAGGGGAGAAAACAAAAACTAAACCAAAGAAGGGAGACAACAACATGACAAAAAAAGAAAGGCCCGCAACAACAAATGACAAAAAAAGAAGGGAGGAAAAACAACACTTACAACAAAAAAGGCAGACAACAAAAACCCGACAAAAAAAAGAAGGGGGAAACAACCTGCCCAAAAAAGAAAGGGCAGACCCAAAAACACAACCCCAAAGAAGGGAGACAACAAACTAACAAACCCAAAAAAGGAGACAACAACATGACAACAAAGGGAAAGGGGCAACAACATAACAGCAAAAAAAATGCAAAAAACACAAAGAAAGGTTTGAGAAACAAAAGCATGGAAAAAGTAGAAAAAACCCGCAAAAAGCCCAGGAAAGGTTAAAACCAATAGGGAAGGAAAAACGACAAAAAACAACGCACCGGGAGCATGAAAAGGGAAAACCCCGAAAAAGCAAAAACAAGGAAAGGGTTTTTTGGAAATCAAACACAAACAAGAAAAGACAAAAAGCAGCAAGGCAGAAAAACAAAGAAAAAATCAAAGAAGGCAACGAAAACCAAAAGGCAAAGGCAGACAACAACAGCAAGACAAGGCAGACAAAAAACAGGAACAGCAAGGAAATATAAAATATAACCCTCAAAGGGAAAAGCAGACAACCGCAACTAAGGGGAGGCAGACAACCAAAAAAACGCAGGGGAGGCAGACAACAACAACAACAGCAGGGAGGCAAAAACAAACCCGCAACTACAGGGGAGGCAAAACAACCAACCCGCAAATTCAGGGGAAAGGCCCGACAAAAACAGCAACAGCAGGGGGGGCAGACAACAACAACAACACAGGGGAGGGAACCCCAACAACAGCAACTACAGGGGGGGGGACAAAAAACGCAACGCAGGGGAGGCAGGGCAACAAAACACAGCAAAGGGGGGGCAGACAACCAAACCCGCAGGGGAAGCAACAACAACAGCAGGGGAGGCAGACAACAAAAAGCAAGGGGGGGGCCCGACAAAAACAGCAAGGGGGGGCAGACAACAAAAGCGGGGGGGCAGACAAAAAAAAAGCAGGGGGGGCCGGGACAAAAACAGCAAAGGGGGGGCCCAAAAACAACCCTAGGGAAAAGGCCCGCCCAAAAACCAAGGGGGGGCAGACAAAAAAAAACCCGGGGAGGAGACAACAACAGCAGGGGGGGGCAGACAACCAAAAGCAGGGGGGGGCAAACAAAAACAAAAGGGGGGGGCAGACAACAAAGCAAGGGAGGCAGATAACAACAGCAGGGGAGGGAAAACAACAGCAGGGAGAGACAACAAAAGCAGGGGAGGCAGACCCAAAAACCGTAGGGGAAAGGGAGGACAACAACAGCAGGGGAGGCAGAACCCAAAAAAGGGGGAGGCAGGGCAACAACAGCAAGGGGGGGCAGACAACAACAGCAGGGGGGGGCAGAAACAACAAGGGAAGGGGGGGCAGACAAAAAACAAACCCCGGGGAGGCAAACAAAAACAAAACAAGGGGGGGAGACAAAAACAGCAGGGGGGCAACAACCAAAAAAGGGGGGCAGGGCAACAAAAGCAGGGGGGCAGACAACAACGCAGGGGGGGCAACCAAAAACAGCAGGGGAGGGAGGGCAACAACGCAGGGGAGGCAGAAACCAAAACCGGGGAGGCAGCGAACAAAAGCAGGGGAGGCAAACAACAACAGCAAGGGAGGCAGACAACACCCGCAGGAAGGGAGCAAAAAACAGCCCGGGGGGGCGACAACCCAAAAGGGAAGGGGGGCAGATAACAACCGCAAAGGGGGGGGGAGGGCAACAAACAGGGGGGGCAGAAAAACAAAAAGCAAGGGGAAAGGGAGGGCAAAAAACAGCAGGGGAGGGCAGACAACAACACAAGGGGGGCAGATAACAACAGCCGGGGAGGCAGACAACAGAAAGGGGAGGGCCCGACAACAACAGCAGGGGAGGGAGAAAAACAACCGAAAGGGGGGGGCCCGACAACCAGCAGGGGGGGAACAAGCCGGGGAGGCAGACAACAACAGCGGGGAGGCAGACAACAACAGCAGGGGGGGCAGACAACAACAGCAGGGGGGGGCAGACCCAAAAACAGCAGGGGGGCAGGGCAAAAAACAGCCGGGGGGGCCGCAAAAAACAGAGGGGGGAGCAGACAACAGGGAGGGGAGGGGAGGGGCAACCCAAAAGCAGGGAAAAGGGGAAAAACAGCAGGGGAGGCAGACAAAAAACAGCAGGGGAGGCAGACAACAAAAACAGGGGGTTTCAGGGCAAAAACAAACGGGGGGGCAGACAACAAAAAACGAGGGAGGGAGAAACAACAGCAGGGGAGGGGGGACAACAAAAGCAAGGGAAAGGCAGACAACAACAGCCCGGGGGGGCAGACAACAACAGCAGGGGAAAGGGAGGCCAAAAACAGCAGAGAAAGGGAGACAACCCAAAAGCAGGGCAGGGGAGACAAACAACAGCAGGGGAGGCAGACAACAACAGCAGGGGGGGGCAGACAACAACAGCAGGGAAAGGGGAAAAAAACCCGCAGGGGGGGGCAACAACAACACAGGGGAGGAGACAACAACAGGGAGGGAGGCAGGGCAACCCAAAAAGAGGGGGAGGCAACAAAAAACAGGGGGGGGGGCAGACAACAACAGAGGGGGGGCAGACAACAACAGCAGGGGGAGGCAGACAACAAAAGCAGGGGAGGCAGGGCAAAAACAAACAGGGGGGGGGGGACAACTTCACATGACATACACACAGTGATGGAATCGGGTGGAAAAAATCAGAAAGCTGAAGACTGTAAGAAACAACGTGACCTGATAAATTTATCATCTTGGGAGGAGAGATAAAAATTTTTTCCTATTGGGAAAGGGTTTTTAACAAGGGAAAATGAAGAGCGACAAAAAGGGCTTTGGGAAATATTAGAGATCGGGTTGTACAGTTAAAAAACCTTTGAACAAACAGGAAGGCACCCAGTGGGGAGGATAGATCAAAAGACGGCCCTTTGATGTTTAAAAATTTAAAAAGTAGGGGGAGGATAGTGGACCCCCCTGAAGGTTTGTAAGGGGGAGGGTAGTGGACCACCCGCAGAAAAGTAAGGTGGAGGATAGTGGACCACCCGCATAAAATAAGGGGGAGGAAAAGTGGGGCCACCTTAAGATTGTAAGGGGGAGAGGATAGTTTGGAACCCCCGCAGATAGTAAGGTGGAGGATAGTGGGAAACCCCCTGCAGATAGTAAGGTGGAGGAAAGTGGGGCCACCTAGATAGTAAGGTGGGGGTAGTAGACCACCTGCAGATTTAAAAGGTGGAGGGAAATGGGAAACACCTTTAAAATAGTAATGGGGGGTTAGTGGCCCCCCTGAAAAAGAAAAGGGGAGGGCAGTGGACCACAAAAAAACAGTAAAGTGGAGGATAGTGGACCCCGGAAGATAGTAATGGAAAGGGGGGGGATCACCCCAATATAAAAGGGGGGGGAATGGACCACCGAAAGGGGTGGGGGAGGGTAGTGAACCACCTGAGATAGTAAGGGGAAAAAGTGGGACCACCTTTAAGAAAAAAAAGGTGGGGAAAAAAGTGAAACCCCCTGCAATAGTAAAGGGGGGAAAAGGGGATGGACCCCCTGCAGATAGTAGGGTGGGGGTTTGTTTGGGCCCCCTGCAGAAAGTAGGGGGGGAGGGTATTTTTAACCCAAACCCGAAAAGTAAGGGTGGAGGGGGAGGGGGACCAAGAAAGAAGTAAAGGATTTTTTGTGTGTTCCAAAATTTTCATGCTTGACTGACTGCGTTTAAATTTAAGGGCCGCCAGGCCCCTCCGCCGCTTTTGTCCCAATTTAATGCTTACACCCCCCTATAGGAGGGGCAAAAAATTAAAAAAAACCCGGGTTTTATAGTTATCAGTTGGATGTCCCTTTCCTTTTTTCCCCGGTTTTTTTGTTAAACAAGGGTGAAGTCCCATTGTAAAAGTCGCGAAAGAAAGGGGGGGGCACGAGGGCTTGATACAATGTGCATGGGAAAGGGGACACCCCAACCAGCATAGTGGTTTTTTACCCCGCTGGGTCTATACCAACGCTTACAATCCCGGGTTTCCCCCCTGCCTGGTGGGGCCAGGTGGTTAGAGCAACTGGACTGTGTGCAGAGAGGTGTGTTAGGCACACTGGACTGTGTGGCAGAGAGTGTGTTAGAGCACTACTGGACTGTGTGGCAGAGAGTGTGTTAGAGCACCACTGGACTGTGTGGCAGAGAGTGTGTTAGAGCACTACTGGACTGTGTGGCAGAGAGTGTGTTAGAGCACTACTGGACTGTGTGGCAGAGAGTGTGTTAGAGCACTACTGGACTGTGTGGCAGAGAGTGTGTTAGAGCACCACTGGACTGTGTGGCAGAGAGTGTGTTAGAGCACTACTGGACTGTGTGGCAGAGAGTGTGTTAGAGCACTACTGGACTGTGTGGCAGAGAGTGTGTTAGAGCACTACTGGACTGTGTGGCAGAGAGTGTGTTAGAGCACCACTGGACTGTGTGGCAGAGAGTGTGTTAGAGCACTACTGGACTGTGTGGCAGAGAGTGTGTTAGAGCACCACTGGACTGTGTGGCAGAGAGTGTGTTAGAGCACTACTGGACTGTGTGGCAGAGAGTGTGTTAGAGCACTACTGGACTGTGTGGCAGAGAGTGTGTTAGAGCACCACTGGACTGTGTGGCAGAGAGTGTGTTAGAGCACTACTGGACTGTGTGGCAGAGAGTGTGTTAGAGCACTACTGGACTGTGTGGCAGAGTGTGTTAGAGCACCACTGGACTGTGTGGCAGAGTGTGTGTTAGAGCACTACTGGACTGTGTGGCAGAGTGTGTTAGAGCACTACTGGACTGTGTGGCAGAGTGTGTTAGAGCACCACTGGACTGTGTGGCAGATAACTCATCTTCTCACACACATAGAACACACACAGCTACAACTTGATTACCAGCTCTTACAAAAGCAATCTGAGCTATGATGAAAGGTTTCAAATACTGAAGATGTCCAGGCTGGCTGACAGCGGGAAGATGCCCAGGCTGGCTGACAGCGGGAAGATGCCCAGGCTGGCTGACAGCGGGAAGATGCCCAGGCTGGCTGACAGCGGGAAGATGCCCAGGCTGGCTGACAGCGGGAAGATGCCCAGGCTGGCTGACAGCGGGAAGATGCCCAGGCTGGCTGACATCGGGAAGATGCCCATGGCTGGCTGACGCGGGAAGATGCCCAGGCTGGCTGACAGCGGGAAGATGTCCAGGCTGGCTGACAGCGGGAAGATGCCCAGGCTGGCTGACAGCGGGAAAATGCCCAGGCTGGCTGACAGCGGGAAGATGCCCAGGCTGGCTGACAGCAGGAAGATGTCCAGGCTGGCTGACAGCAGAAAGATTCCCAGGCTGACTGACAGCAGAAAGATTCCCAGGCTGGCTGACAGCAGTAAGATTCCCAGGCTGGCTGACAGCAGAAAGATTCCCAGGCTGACTGACAGCAGAAAGATTCCCAGGCTGGCTGACAGCAGAAAGATTCCCAGGCTGACTGACAGCAGAAAGATTCCCAGGCTGGCTGACAGCAGAAGATTCCCAGGCTGGCTGACAGCAGAAAGATTCCCAGGCTGACTGACAGCAGAAAGATTCCCAGGCTGGCTGACAGCAGAAAGATTCCCAGGCTGACTGACAGCAGAAAGATTCCCAGGCTGACTGACAGCAGAAAGATTCCAGGCTGACTGACAGCAGAAAGATTCCCAGGCTGGCTGACAGCAGAAAGATTCCAGGCTGACTGACAGCAGAAAGATTCCCAGGCTGGCTGACAGCAGAAAGATGCCCAGGCTGACTGACAGCAGAAAGATTCCCAGGCTGACTGACAGCAGAAAGATTCCCAGGCTGGCTGACAGCAGAAAGATTCCCAGGCTGACTGACAGCAGAAAGATTCCCAGGCTGGCTGACAGCAGAAATATTCCCAGGCTGACTGACAGAAGAAAGATTCCCAGGCTGGCTGACAGCAGAAAGATTCCCAGGCTGGCTGACAGCAGAAAGATTCCCAGGCTGGCTGACAGCAGAAAGATTCCCAGGCTGACTGACAGCAGAAAGATTCCCAGGCTGACTGACAGCAGAAAGATTCCCAGGCCGGCTGACAGCAGAAAGATTCCCAGGCTGACTGACAGCAGAAAGATTCCCAGGCTGGCTGACAGCAGAAAGATTCCCAGGCTGGCTGACAGCAGAAAAATGCCCAGGCTGACTGACAGCAGAAAGATTCCCAGGCTGACTGACAGCAGAAAGATTCCCAGGCTGGCTGACAGCAGAAAGATTCCCAGGCTGGCTGACAGCAGAAAGATTCCCAGGCTGGCTGACAGCAGAAAGATTCCCAGGCTGGCTGACAGCAGAAAGATTCCCAGGTTGACTGACAGCAGAAAGATTCCCAGGCTGGCTGACAGCAGAAAGATTCCCAGGCTGACTGACAGCAGAAAGATTCCCAGGCTGACTGACAGCAGAAAGATTCCCAGGCTGACTGACAGCAGAAAGATTCCCAGGCTGGCTGACAGCAGAAAGATTCCCAGGCTGGCTGACAGCAGAAACATTCCCAGGCTGACTGACAGCAGAAAGATTCCCAGGTTGACTGACAGCAGAAAGATTCCCAGGTTGGCTGACAGCAGAAAGATTCCCAGGCTGACTGACAGCAGAAAGATTCCCAGGCTGACTGACAGCAGAAAGATTCCCAGGCTGACTGACAGCAGAAAGATTCGCAGGCTGACTGACAGCAGAAAGATTCCCAGGCTGGCTGACAGCAGAAAGATTCCCAGGCTGGCTGACAGCAGAAAGATTCCCAGGCTGACTGACAGCAGAAAGATTCCCAGGCTGACTGACAGCAGAAAGATTCCCAGGCTGACTGACAGCAGAAAGATTCCCAGGCTGACTGACAGCAGAAAGATTCCCAGGCTGGCTGACAGCAGAAAGATGCCCAGGCTGGCTGACAGCAGAAAGATTCCCAGGCTGGCTGACAGCAGAAAGATGCCCAGGCTGGCTGACAGCAGAAAGATGCCCAGGCTGGCTGACAGCAGAAAGATTCCCAGGCTGGCTGACAGCAGAAAGATTCCCAGGTTGACTGACAGCAGAAAGATTCCCAGGCTGGCTGACAGCAGAAAGATTCCCAGGCTGACTGACAGCAGAAAGATTCCCAGGCTGACTGACAGCAGAAAGATTCCCAGGCTGACTGACAGCAGAAAGATTCCCAGGCTGGCTGACAGCAGAAAGATTCCCAGGCTGGCTGACAGCAGAAACATTACCAGGCTGACTGACAGCAGAAAGATTCCCAGGTTGACTGACAGCAGAAAGATTCCCAGGCTGGCTGACAGCCTAAAGATTCCCAGGCTGGCTGACAGCAGAAACATTACCAGGCTGACTGACAGCAGAAAGATTCCCAGGCTGACTGACAGCAGAAAGATTCCCAGGCTGACTGACAGCAGAAAGATTCCCAGGCTGGCTGACAGCAGAAAGATGCCCAGGCTGACTGACAGCAGAAAGATTCCCAGGCTGACTGACAGCAGAAAGATTCCCAGGCTGACTGACAGCAGAAAGATTCCCAGGCTGGCTGACAGCAGAAAGATTCCCAGGCTGGCTGACAGCAGAAAGATGCCCAGGCTGGCTGACAGCAGAAAGATTCCCAGGCTGGCTGACAGCAGGAAAAAAGATGACCACAAACAAGGCAATAAACTTAAATAAAACAGAAGATAAAGATTTATTAACGTCTAGAACAGCAATAAAAGACCATGGTTCGATTTTTTGCAGTAAAAAGAAAAAAAAAGAAGAATGATCTGAAAAAAACACTATTTTCTGAATATGTGAAAAGACAACTGTGTATTCATAAGAATTTTAGACATACTGGCCAGTGGGTCTCCTCGAAATAAAGAATTATTTCTATGCGGTTTATCAGATCTGGTGGGGGTAAAAACCTGCATGAAAACCAGAATCAAACTGATTCCGATCGCAGTCAAAATTACTCTGAAATCGAGAATCAAAAATTCAGAAGGAGAGAGAAATAGATGGTGAGGATATTAAAGAGAGAGTGAGGAAGTAGAGAGAACATTACTGTCCTCACAGCCTCAACACTGCTACTAATTTAGAGTCAACTTAGTCAGATGCTTGTACCCACAAATGAAATAGTCGCTAATGCAAACCCTGTTGGTCACAGTCAACAGGACATCCCATTGGTCACAGTCAACAGAACATCCCGTTGGTCACAGTCAACAGAACATCCCGTTGGTCACAGTCAACAGGACATCCCATTGGTCACAGTCAACAGAACATCCCGTTGGTCACAGTCAACAGAACATCCCGTTGGTCACAGTCAACAGGACATCCCATTGGTCACAGTCAACAGAACATCCCGTTGGTCACAGTCAACAGAACATCCCGTTGGTCACAGTCAACAGGACATCCCATTGGTCACAGTCAACAGAACATCCCGTTGGTCACAGTCAACAGAACATCCCGTTGGTCACAGTCAACAGGACACCCCGCTGGTCAGAGTCACCAAAACATCCACGTGTGTGTGCACAGTGCACGGACTCACTGATGCAACAAACAGAAGACGTCAATTCGACCATTCAAAGAAATGCCACAATCTCCTAAGTATAGACATACGTCGATCTAAGACCTGTAAATATTGCCATCCCAGAATGAGTCATAGTTCAACAAGAAACAATGTTAATATTCGACCCTCGTCTAACATTCCACAAGAAGAGAATGAGGCCAGCTGCAGTGATTTATTAATGTCAGGAAAAGAAAGATAATGTCTGGCTCATCACAGCCACTGGTACGAAGCTTAACATAAACACTCCCAGCACAACAACGAATCATATTACATCATTTACACTTACAAAACATGCGGACATGTAAGTGAGCACAAATAGGAAGCTCGTCCGTCTCGCGCTCAGCAGGCGGAGGAATAATACATATAACACTGAGTAAAGTTATAATCTTAATTTTTAAGAGGGTGGACGGGTAAGCCGGTGGAAGGCCTCGGTCAGATAACCAAAAGCTCCAGCTGTGGGTCAGCACATGAAAAGACCTATTTATCCTGTTTCCTAACGAATCCTACCTAACCGAACCTATGTCTCCACCAAGTCTTGCGCTGAATGGCCCACATGGGTTTAGCCCTTAAAATGAATTATTATTATTATTATTATTATTATTATTATTATTATTATTATTATTATTATTATTATTATTATTAAGGACAATAATCCTTATTATTCTTGCAAACATACAAGGTCTTAAAATGAGTAACATCAAAATGGCCGTACTGAATCCAGTGGAGTGTTTAGGGCATTCAGAGAGACCTATGTTATAGATTACTTTGACACTGAAGTATGAACTTCTGCTTGCAATCTGCTCAGATACAAAGAAGGCAGACAACAACACTAACAGCAAAGAAGGCAGACAACAACACTAACAGCAAAGAAGGCAGACAACAACACTAACACCAAAGAAGGCAGACAACAACACTAACAACAAAGAAGGCAGACAACAACACTAACAGCAAAGAAGGCAGACAACAACACTAACAGCAAAGAAGGCAATCAACAAACACTAACACCAAAGAAGGCAGACAACAACACTAACACCAAAGAAGGCAGACAACAACACTAACAACAAAGAAGGCAGACAACAACACTGACAACAAAGAAGGCAGACAACAACACTGACAACAAAGAAGGCAGACAACAACACTGACAACAAAGAAGGCAGACAACAACACTAACACCAAAGAAGGCAGACAACAACACTAACAACAAAGAAGGCAGACAACAACACTAACAGCAAAGAAGGCAGTCAACAACACTAACACCAAAGAAGGCAGACAACAACACTAACACCAAAGAAGGCAGACAACAACACTGACAACAAGAAGGCAGACAACAACACTGACAACAAAGAAGGCAGACAACAACATGACAACAAAGAAGGCAGACAACAACACTAACAGCAAAGAAGGCAGACAACAACACTGACAACAAAGAAGGCAGACAACAACACTAACAGCAAAGAAGGCAGACAACAACACTGACAACAAAGAAGGCAGACAACAACACTGACAACAAAGAAGGCAGACAACAACACTAACAGCAAAGAAGGCAGACAACAACACTGACAACAAAGAAGGCAGACAACAACACTGACAACAAAGAAGGCAGACAACAACACTAACAGCAAAGAAGGCAGACAACAACACTGACAACAAAGAAGGCAGACAACAACACTGACAACAAAGAAGGCAGACAACAACACTAACAGCAAAGAAGGCAGACAACAACACTAACAACAAAGAAGGCAGACAACAACACTAACAGCAAAGAAGGCAGACAACAACACTAACACCAAAGAAGGCAGACAACAACACTGACAACAAAGAAGGCAGTCAACAACACTAACACCAAAGAAAGGCAGACAACAACACTGACAACAAAGAAGGCAGTCAAACAACACTGACAACAAAGAAGGCAGACAACAACAATGACAACAAAGAAGGCAGACAACAACACTGACAACAAAGAAGGCAGACAACAACAATGACAACAAAGAAGGCAGACAACAACACTGACAACAAAGAAGGCAGACAACAACAATGACAACAAAGAAGGCAGACAACAACACTGACAACAAAGAAGGCAGACAACAACACTAACACCAAAGAAGGCAGACAACAACACTGACAACAAAGAAGGCAGACAACAACACTGACAACAAAGAAGGCAGACAACAACACTGACAACAAAGAAGGCAGACAACAACAATGACAACAAAGAAGGCAGACAACAACACTGACAACAAAGAAGGCAGACAACAACAATGACAACAAAGAAGGCAGTCAACAACACTGACAACAAAGAAGGCAGACAACAACAATGACAACAAAGAAGGCAGTCAACAACACTGACAACAAAGAAGGCAGACAACAACAATGACAACAAAGAAGGCAGACAAACAACAATGACAACAAAGAAGGCAGACAACAACACTGACAACAAAGAAGGCAGACAACAACAATGACAACAAAGAAGGCAGACAACAACACTGACAACAAAGAAGGCAGACAACAACAATGACAACAAAGAAGGCAGACAACAACACTGACAACAAAGAAGGCAGACAACAACACTAACACCAAAGAAGGCAGACAACAACACTGACAACAAAGAAGGCAGACAACAACACTGACAACAAAGAAGGCAGACAACAACACTGACAACAAAGAAGGCAGACAACAACACTGACAACAAAGAAGGCAGACAACAACACTGACAACAAAGAAGGCAGACAACAACACTAACACCAAAGAAGGCAGACAACAACACTAACACCAAAGAAGGCAGACAACAACACTGACAACAAAGAAGGCAGACAACAACACTAACAGCAAAGAATGCAAACAACATCAAAGAAAGGTAGAGAGCAACAGCATGGAAATGTAGACAAGAACAGCAACAGCGAGGAAAGGTAGACACCAATAGCAAGGAAAGACAGACAACAACAACAGCAGCAGCAGCATGAAAAGGTAGACAACGACAGCAATAACAAGGAAAGGTAGACATCAACAGCAAACAAGACAGACAACAGCAGCAAGGCAGACAACAAGAGCAATATCAAAGAAGGCAGACGATAACAACGGCAAAGGCAGACAACAACAGCAAGACAAGGCAGACAACAACAGGAACAGCAAGGAAATATAGATATCAACATCAAGGGATGCAGACAAACAGCAACTACAGGGGAGGCAGACAACAACAGCAACAGCAGGGGAGGCAGACAACAACAACAACAGCAGGGGAGGCAGACAACAACAGCAACTACAGGGGAGGCAGACAACAACAGCAACTACAGGGAGGCAGACAACAACAGCAACAGCAGGGGAGGCAGACAACAACAACAACAGCAGGGGAGGCACACAACAACAGCAACTACAGGGAGGCAGACAACAACAGCAACAGCAGGGGAGGCAGACAACAACAACAACAGCAGGGGAGGCAGACAACAACAGCAGGGGAAGCAGACAACAACAGCAGGGGAGGCAGACAACAACAGCAGGGGAGGCAGACAACAACAGCAGGGGAGGCAGACAACAACAGCAGGGGAGGCAGACAACAACAGCAGGGGAGGCAGACAACAACAGCAGGGGAGGCAGACAACAACCGTAGGAAAGGCAGACAACAACAGCAGGGGAGGCAGACAACAACAGCAGGGGAGGCAGACAACAACAGCAGGGGAGGCAGACAACAACAGCAGGGGAGGCAGACACAACAGCAGGGGAGGCAGACAACAACAGCAAGGGAGGCAGATAACAACAGCAGGGGAGGCAGACAACAGCAGGGGAGGCAGACAACAACAGCAGGGGAGGCAGACAAAACCGTAGGGAAGGCAGACAACAACAGCAGGGGAGGCAGACAACAGCAGGGGAGGCAGACAACAACAGCAGGGGAGGCAGACAACAACAGCAGGGGAGGCAGACAACAACAGCAGGGGAGGCAGACAACAACAGCAGGGGAGGCAGACAATAACAGCAGGGGAGGCAGACAACAACAGCAGGGGAGGCAGACAACAACAGCAGGGGAGGCAGACAACAACAGCAGGGGAGGCAGACAACAACAGCAGGGGAGGCAGACAACAACAGCAGGGGAGGCAGACAACAACAGCAGGGGAGGCAGACAACAACAGCAGGGGAGGCAGACAACAACAAGCAGGGGAGGCAGACAACAACAGCAAGGGAGGCAGACAACAACAGCAGGGAAGGCAGACAACAACAAGCAGGGGAGGCAGACAACAACAGCAAGGGAGGCAGATAACAACAGCAGGGGAGGCAGACAACAGCAGGGGAGGCAGACAACAACAGCAGGGGAGGCAGACAACAACAGCAGGGGAGGCAGACAACAACAGCAAGGGAGGCAGATAACAACAGCAGGGGAGGCAGACAACAGCAGGGGAGGCAGACAACAACAGCAGGGGAGGCAGACAACAACCGTAGGGAAGGCAGACAACAACAGCAGGGGAGGCAGACAACAGCAGGGGAGGCAGACAACAACAGCAGGGGAGGCAGACAACAACAGCAGGGGAGGCAGACAACAACAGCAGGGGAGGCAGACAACAACAGCAGGGGAGGCAGACAACAACAGCAGGGAGGCAGACAACAACAGCAGGGGAGGCAGACAACAGCAGGGGAGGCAGACAACAACAGCAGGGGAGGCAGACAACAGCAGGGGAGGCAGACAACAACAGCAGGGGAGGCAGACAACAACAGCAGGGGAGGCAGACAACAACAGCAGGGGAGGCAGACAACAACAGCAGGGGAGGCAGACAACAACAGCAGGGGAGGCAGACAACAACAGCAGGGAAGGCAGACAACAACAGCAGGGGAGGCAGACAACAACAGCAGGGAAGGCAGACAATAACAGCAGAGAAGGCAGACAACAACAGCAGGGAAGGCAGACAACAACAGCAGGGGAGGCAGACAACAACAGCAGGGGAGGCAGACAACAACAGCAGGGAAGGCAGACAACAACAGCAGGGGAGGCAGACAACAACAGCAGGGGAGGCAGACAACAACAGCAGGGGAGGCAGACAACAACAGCAGGGAGGCAGACAACAACAGCAGGGGAGGCAGACAACAACAGCAGGGGAGGCAGACAACAACAGCAGGGGAGGCAGACAACAAACAGCAGGGGAGGCAGACAACAACAGCAGGGGAGGCAGACAACTTCTACATGACATACACACAGTGATGGAACTCGTGTGGAAAATAATCAGAAAGCTGAAGACTGTAAGAGCAACGTGACCTGATAAATTATCATCTTGGGTAGAGAGAGATAAATCTGTTATCCTATTGGGAGGATTTTCAACATGTTACTGAAGATGCGACAACGGCTGGAACTATTAGAGATCGTTGTACAGTGTACAAACAGTAGAACAAACAGGAAGCACTCAGTGAGAGGATAGCATCAACGACGTGCGTAAGATGTTTAATTAAGATAGTAAGGTGGAGGATAGTGGACCACCTGAAGATAGTAAGGTGGAGGATAGTGGACCACCTGCAGATAGTAAGGTGGAGGATAGTGGACCACCTGCAGATAGTAAGGTGGAGGATAGTGGACCACCTGAAGATAGTAAGGTAGAGGATAGTGGACCACCTGCAGATAGTAAGGTGGAGGATAGTGGACCACCTGCAGATAGTAAGGTGGAGGATAGTGGACCACCTGCAGATAGTAAGGTGGAGGATAGTAGACCACCTGCAGATAATAAGGTGGAGGGTAGTGGATCACCTGAATATAGTAAGGTGGAGGGTAGTGGACCACCTGAATATAGTAAGGTGGAGGGCAGTGGACCACTAAAGACAGTAAAGTGGAGGATAGTGGACCACGTGAAGATAGTAAGGTGGAGGGAAGTGGATCACCTGCAGATAGTAAGGTGGAGGGTAATGGACCACCTGAAGGTAGTAGGGTGGAGGGTAGTGAACCACCTGCAGATAGTAAGGTGGAAGATAGTGGACCACTGAAGAAAGTAAGGTGGAAAATAGTGAACCACCTGCAGATAGTAGGGTGGAGGGTAGTGGACCACCTGCAGATAGTAGGGTGGAGGGTAGTGGACCACCTGCAGATAGTAGGGTGGAGGGTAGTGAACCACCTGCAGATAGTAAGGTGGAGGGTAGTGGACCACTGAAGATGTAAAGGATTTTTTGTGTGTGCAAATGTGCATGCTTGACTGACTGCGTTAACTAAGCCTGCCAGCCTCTCCGCCTGCTCTGTCAAGTGAATGCTTCACACCCCCTCTATAGGTGGCTGTCAAAATTACACCCGGTTGTATAGTTATCAGTTGGATGTCCTTGCTGATACCAGGTTCGTGGTTAATTACAAGGATGAATGTCCCATTGTAACAGCTCGCTGAAAGAAGGATGGGCTGACACGAGGCTTGATACACTGTGCATGGAAAGTGACACCTAACCAGCTATAGTGATTATTTACCCTGCTGGGTCTATACCAACTGCTTATCAATCAGGTCCCTATCTGCCTAGCACAAGATTATGGACTGCAGTCTATTTGGTGATCAAGGTGGGGAAAGGATGTGGATTCAAGTTCCCCAGATCTTTGTCAACCTGGAGACATGGTGTCTCAGACTTGTCATTTAGTTATTAAAGATGACACCAACTTAGCACTTGCGTTGGTAATACCCACGAGGCCACAGTCCACTTAAGTCCAGAAAGTTAACTTAATAAAGCGCTCTCAACAAGTCAGGACATCAGTCACTACGACTTTCAAAATCTCGTCGAAGTTCTGAGACCTGAGTGTCATGTCACACTACATATTGCAAACGCCTGTACTCAACTAAATGAGCTACCGAGGGTGCAGAAGACACCGTACATGGCACTCTAGTGTGGTGGGGAAGAACCGTGAAACCCTCATCTCTCCCCCCACAAGGCAGAGAAGGTATATCCATCAGACTGATCCCTGGATCACGTAGCCTCTCTACCCAGCAAGAATTTTTACGCTCACTATAGAATATTCTAACATGAAAATCCACAAATTCCAGCGGATGACAGTAAAGTGGAGGCTAGTGGACCACCTGATGACAGTAAGGTGGAGGCTAGTGGACCACCTGATGACAGTAAGGTGGAGGCTAGTGGACCACCTGAAGACAGCAAGGTGGAAGCTAGTGGACCACCTGAAGACAGTAAGGTGGAGACTAATGGACAACCTGAAGACAGTAAGGTGGAAGCTAGTGGACCACTGAAGATAGTAAGGTGGAGACTAATGGACCACCTGAAGACAGTAAGGTGGAAGCTAGTGGACCACTGAAGATAGTAAGGTGGAGGCTAGTACAGCACCTGAAGACAGCAAGGCACAAGTGGTTTTAAGCAAATAACAGCTGCATTGGCCAAAACTCGAGCCCTCATTGCCTGTCCAAAGTCGACACCCCCTAAACCATTTAACCAAGAAAGTGAAATCAGTCCTTAGCTTTCCACAGCCACGTATGTGTCCGCATCAGAAGTAACATGTCCAGTGCTACCGGACACTTGATGTATATTACACTGGTGGTTAAGCGGATTAGGGCGTCTCGAATACTGACAGGCTACCAGAGTGGCGTGTTAAAGTTCGAGGCTTCGAGTCTCTGCCATATATATATATATATATATATATATATATATATATATATATATTAATCTAGACCAATCATATATGCGGAAACAGACACATAAAACAGTGGCGAAGACCCACTTACAATCGCACTCAGTTAAACTTAGCAGCAGACTTGGTTCAGCACTTCACAGCGGTACACTTCACAAACACTAAGTAATCCTTAGTAGATTTCGTGAGTAAAAATCCCACAAAAACACCAGTATACATTCCTTCACATCACCAGAGATGTGTAGCCAAACACCACACTCAGCACATCACTAAGCCCGGAAGAGATGAAAGATAGCACCACTACACTACACCAGGCCAAGACCGCTCAGAGAACCTCCTTTCACCCGAGCGAAACGAGCTAGTATATGCTTATAAAGATGCTGCTGTGGGTGAATAAATTAACAGAAAAGTCGCTCAGTCACAAAACAGAAGCGCACATGTACACTACCTCAAATATTACAGGTCCAGACGTTCAGTACTGAGGCATGTACAAAGCCTCGCCACCTGCTGGAACAAGGAAGGTCTGAGCACTGTATGGGTGAGAGTACCTGTCTAGCTGACCTGTGTTTACCTGGCGGCCAACACACCAATATAACTCTCACTAATATCACAAACAGTACTAACGCAATTCCTGCAGAGAATAGCGATAATATTTTATGATACCAGGTAATGTTACCTCCTCTGCACACGAGAAAGCAATAATAATAATAATAATAATAATAATAATAATAATAATAATAATAATAATAATAATAATATTAATAATAATAATATTAATAGAATAGCAATAATACATAATATGTCACAACATTGTGACTTACAGTTCGTATGTGATAGGCCTGAGTATCGGAAACTGTCTTAGATTATATAAGCACAGTCCAGGCATACCACACCACCCTAGTAACAACTGGATGCTCACAAGGTAAGGCCAGGAGCTGAGTCTCAACCTTAGCAACACTAGATGGTCACTAGATAGGGCCAGCAGCTGAGTCCAAACCATAGCAATAACTGGATGGTCACTAGGCAGGTCCAAGAGCTGAGTCTCAACCCTAGCATCAACTGGATGGTCACTAGGTAGGGCCAGGAGCTGAGTCTCAACCCCAGCAACAACTGAATGGTCACTAGGTAGGTCCAGGAGCTGAGTCTTAACCACAGCAACAACTGCAGAATGCCAGGCAATACAAAGCTGTGGGCACGAACCATACGACGCCAGTGTTAATCGCAGGATGTACTACGTACGTACCAGGATGAACCACTACACATCCTTCATAAAGGGTACCTCCATAAGGGGTACCACCATGAGGAGTATTACCATGAAGGGTACTTCCATGAAGGGTACCACCATGAGGGGTACCAGCATGAAGGGTACCACCACGAGAAGTACCAGCATGAAGGGTACTTCCATGAAGGGTACCACCACGAGAAGTACCAGCATGAAGGGTACTTCCATGAAGGGTACCACCATGAGGGGGTACCAGCATGAAGGGTACCACCATGAGGGGTACCAGCATCAAGGGTACCACCATGAAGGGTACTTCCATGAAGGGTACGGCCATGAGGGGTACCAGCATATAGGGTACCACCATGAGGGGTACCACAATGAATGGTACTACTATTAAGGATACCAGTATGAAAGATACCATGAAGGGTACCAGTATGAAGGGTGGTACCATGAAGGGTATCACCATAAAGGGTACCACCATGAAGGGTTCCACCATGAAGTGTAACACCAAGAAGTGTATCATCATGAAGTGTACCACCATGAAGTGTACCACCATGAAGTGTACCACCATGAAGGATATCATCATGAAGTGTACCGCCATGAAATGTACCATCATGAAGGGTACCACCATGAAGGGTACCATCATGAAGGGTACCACCATGAAGGGTACCATCATGAAGGGTACCACCATGAAGGGTACCATCATGAAGGGTACCACCATGAAGGGTACCATCATGAAGGGTACCACCATGAAGGGTACCATCATGAAGGGTACCACCATGAAGGGTACCATCATGAAGGGTACCACCATGAAGGGTACCATCATGAAGGGTACCACCATGAAGGGTACCATCATGAAGGGTACCACCATGAAGGGTACCATCATGAAGGGTGCCACCATGAAGTGTACCACCATGAAGGGTACCACTATGAAGTGTACCACCATGAAGGGTACTACCCTGAATGGTACCATCATGAAGGGCACCACCATGAAGAGTACCATGAAGGGTACCACCATGAAGAATATCTTGATTACCATAAAAGGTATCACTCTGAAAAGTACCATGAAGGGAACAATGAATGGTACTATGAAGAATATCATGAAGGGTACCATGTAGAGTACCGTAAAGAGTACCATGAGTACCACCATGAAGCGTACCATGAAGGGTACTACCATGATGAGTACCATAAAGGGTACCATGTAGGGTACCATGAAGGGTACCATGAAAGGTACCATGAAGGATACCATGAAGGATACCATGCAGGGTACCATGAAGGGTACCATGAAAGGTACCATGAAGGATACCATGAAGGGTACCATGAATGATACTACCATGAAGGGTACGATGTAGAGTACCACGAAGGGTACCATGAAGGGTACCCTGGGCAATGTTCTTCAAACAAGATATTTGGAAAATGAGGCCAGGAAGTGAGAAGAGGTGAAGGAAGAGGAAGAGGAAACCTCAAGAGGACGTGAGAAGCAGTGAGGAAAGAGCGGGAGAGGGAAGAGCTAAAGAGAGAGGCAAGAGAGAAGGATAGAGGCAATAGCTAATGAAAGAGGGAGGAATAAAAGGAGGAGAGAGGGGGAAGCGAAGAGGATAGAGGGAAGAAGCAGAGAAAAGAGACTTGAGAGAGAGAGAGAGAGAGAGAGAGGAGAGCAGTAATTAGCAAATCGGTATATCAGTACCTAACTCCGGGTATGCTGCACCCTGGATATGTTGTGCCCTAGGTATACTGTGGCCTGGTATGGTGCTCTGGATATGTTGTGAACTAGGTGTGTGCGCGCGCGCGCGTGCAGGTATGTTTAGCGACGGTGTTCAGTATTAGGTGTAGATATGGCCTGCACACCTTACCGTAAGCAATTACCACTTAGGAACAAGAAAAAGACAGCAGAGAATAACTGAATTATATTTCTTCCATCAAAACAAGCTGGTATTTACAGCATATATGTACAGTATTTACACTATGTACAATGAGGCAAAAGCAAACATAAGACACTGTCATCAGTGAGGCAAATGCAAGCACAAGACACAGTGAACCGTGAGTGACCAGCAGTGAAGGCAAGTCTGCGAAAGTTGCTTCCACGAGTGTACCACATCGCTTCACAACTTTGGCGGGCTTCCTTGTGATTGGCTGGTTGAACCAACGTACTGGTATAACGACGGGGCCCCTTGATCGTTAAACCCTTAGCACCTGGTTCACTGGTAGGGAGGCAGCCTATGCAGCATTGCACATTCCGTATGTTACAGCTGAGAGGAAGATAGTGTTGTCGTGAATGGCTGTTTCGTGTTTTACAGCTGTGAGGAAGATAGTGTTGTCGTGAATGACTGTTTCGTGTGTTACAGCTGCGAGGAAGATACAGTGTTGTCGTGAATGGCTGTTTCGTGTGTTACAGCTGAGAGGAAGATACAATGTTGTCGTGAATGGCTGTGTTTTGTGTTACAGCTGAGAGGAAGATACAGTGTTGTGAATGACTGTGCTCGCGGTTGTAAAATAGTTACGTTGATTCAGTGTACGTTGTACTTTCTGGAAAAAATGTATATAAAGTGTGGATCGCATTTACAGGTTTATCGCCTTGAAACTAATGCTGTCCTTCGCAAACATGGCAGGTTCCCTGGTTCAGGATGTTCTCCCGTGGAAAGTGATGACCTTCAGCTACGTCAAGCACCTGAACACACTCCAGCACATCTCATCTCATCAAGTGATTCATGCAGCAAGGGCGTATATCAGCAACCTGCCTGAAGACAATGCTGTAAAACTACACTTGAAAATGTATCTAATCTCCTGAGAAGAGAAGTGGTATTAACAGCTATACAAGAACAGTTCCCTGGGCTCTTCCGTTTTGTTTCAGCAGGATACAGCAAGGAATCAATGCTCTTGTTTTGGTATCATTAAATCACATCATCGGAGGGGATCCAACAAGGGTATTATCTCGCCCTCATCTCTCTTCTGAAGATAAATGGAACATGAGGATTCCCTTGCAGGACACCCTCTCATGAAGTGGTGTCATGCGGTTAGGGACATAATCCACTGGTCAGATGGTCAGATGGACCAGTGGATGATGTCACACTTGCGGACACATATAAGTCCCTTCATAATGATCTTGTCCAGATGATGAGACGGGGACAGGAAATGGGATTCATCGTTAATCCATCCAAATGTGTAATTATCTCAGCTAATCAGCAAGTGATCTACGCAGTGAGATCCATACTGCCAGCTGCATCAACCACTGCCCCCACATATAGTCTTGCTTGCAGAACCTCTCGGAACTGATGACATTTATGCAGTTCTCGAGAACAATCTGGACTATATGAAGATGGTGGTACGACGAATATGTAATCTAGATGCCCATGATGCCCTGTATCTTCTCACAAAGGGTTGAGTCTGCCCATGATAACATATTTCCTAAGATGTGCACCTTCATATGATAACCCTGTACTAAATAAATATGACAGTATCTTGAGGCTGATATTTACAAAAAGTTCTCAAACTTACTCTAAGACAGACAGCGGGACCAAGTTACACTTCCAGTCACACTAAGAGGTACAGATGTCCACAAGATTACACTAGCTGCTTCCCTGTCTTCCTGTGTGGTATCCAGTGAACGTGTAGCAGCTATTCTCCCTGAACACATTAGAGACAATGTTGGAGTTAGTGACCCAAACATCATTGATGGAGACTGGCTCTGGGATAATATAATGGGCTCTGCAACCGACCTGTTCCCCCAATAACTACAAACAGTCACACTGGGATTGCACAGCAACGGAGAATATAATCTCAATAATGCTTCAGAGTGTGTCGGGGATGGACCGAGTTCGCATCTTGGCAGTGGGAGTTGCTCATGCGGGGGATTTCCTGTTGGCTGTCCCCAGTTCCTCCCTTTGCACACACTTCGATCCGCAGACCATGTGTTGCCCTTACCCTTGTCGCTGGGTATATTGTGCCCCGGGTATGCTACGTCGTGTTAGGCTGTGTAGAGTTCTAGGTTGGGTTAAGTACACAGTCGTCGTGATTATTACTGCCAGTTAGTCTACCTCTGCTGCCAGTTAGTCTACCTCTGCTGCCAGTCAGTCTACCTCTGCTGCCAGTCAGTCTATCATTGCTGCCAGTCAGTATACCTCTGCTGCCAGTCAGTCTACCTCTGCTGCCAGTCAGTCTATCATTGCTGCCAGTCAGTATACCTCTGCTGCCTGTCAGTCTACCTCTGCTGCCAGTCAGTCTATCATTGCTGTCAGTCAGTATACCTCTGCTACCAGTCAGTCTACCTCTGCTGCCAGTCAGTCTATCATTGCTGTCAGTCAGTATACCTCTGCTACCAGTCAGTATACCTCTGCTGCCAGTCAGTCTACCTCTACTGCCAGTCAGTCTACCTCTGCTGCCAGTCAGTCTGTCATTGCTGCCAGTCAGTATACCTCTGCTGCCAGTCAGTCTACCTCTACCGCCAGTCAGTCTACCTCTACCGCCAGTCAGTCTACCTCTGCCGCCAATCAGTCTATCATTGTTGCAAGTCAGTCTACCTCTACTGCCAGTCAGTCTACCACTGTCGTCAGTCAGTCTATCATTGCTGCCAGTCAGTCTGTCGTTGCTGTCAGTTAGCCTATCGTTGCTGCCAGTCAGTCTATCATTGCTACCAGTCAGTCTACCTCTACTCCCAGTCAGTCTACCTCTGTCGTCAGTCATTGCTGCCAGTCAGTCATTGCTGCCAGTCAGTCATTGCTGTCGTCAGTCATTGTCGTCGTCATTGCTGCCAGTCAGTCTATCATTGCTACCAGTCAGTCTACCTCTACCTGACTGTCGTCAGTCAGTCTGTCATTGCTGCCAGTCAGTCTGTCGTTGCTGCCAGTCAGTCTATCATTGCTGTCGGTCAGTCTATCGTTGCTGCTAATCGATTTATCGTTGCTACCATGAGTGTACCGTCCCAGCCAGTCTGTCTACCGTTGCTACCAGTAATTCTAGTACCGTGGCTGCCAGCCAGTCTAGTACTATTGCTGTCAGTTTACCGTTGCTTCCAGTCAATCTAGTACCGTTGCTGCCAGTCAGTCTAGTACCGTTGCTGCCAGTCAGTCTAGTAACGTTGCTGCCAGTCAGTCTAGTACCGTTGCTGCCAGTCAGTCTAGTACCGTTGCTGCCAGTCAGTCTAGTAACGTTGCTGCCAGTCAGTCTAGTACCGTTGCTGCCAGTCAGTCTAGTACCGTTGCTGCCAGTCAGTCTAGTAACGTTGCTGCCAGTCTAGTACCGTTGCTGCCAGTCAGTCTAGTACCGTTGCTGCCAGTCAGTCTAGTACCGTTGCTGCCAGTCAGTCTAGTAACGTTGCTGCCAGTCAGTCTAGTAACGTTGCTGCCAGTCAGTCTAGTAACGTTGCTGCCAGTCTAGTAACGTTGCTGCCAGTCAATCTAGTACCGTTGCTGCCAGTCAGTCTAGTACCGTTGCTGCCAGTCAATCTAGTACCGTTGCTGCCAGTCATTCTTGTACCGATGTTGCCAGTCATTCCAGTACCATTGCTGTCAGCCATTCTAATATCATTGCTATCAGTCAGTCTAGTACTATTGCTGTCAGTTTACCGTTGCTGCCAGTCAGTCTAGTGTCGTTGCTGCCAGTCAGTCTAGTGTCGTTGCTGCCAGTCAGTCTAGTGTCGTTGCTGCCAGTCAGTTTACCGTTGCTACTAGTCAGTCTAAAGGTGGTACCAGTCAGTCTAGCATCATTGCTGCCAGTCAGCCTAGCGTTGGTGCCAATCAGTCTATCGTTGCTGTCATGCACTGTATCGTCCCTGCCAGTCTTTCTACAGTGTCTACCAGTCAGTTTACCGTTGCTGCCATTTAGTCTACCGTTGCTGCCAGTCAGTCTAGTACCATTGCTGCCAATTACTCCAGTACCGTTGCCCTCATTCAGTTTAGTTCAGTTACTGCCAGTCAGTCTACTGTTGATACCAGTTAGTCTAGCACCGTTGCTGCCAGTCGGTCTAGCATCGTTACTGCCAGTCAGTCTACTTTTGATGCCAGTTAGCCTAGTACCGTTGGTGCCAGATAGTCTAGTATCGTTATTGCCAGTCAGTTTACCGTTGTTGCCAGTCAGTCTACCGTTGTTGTCAGTCTAGCACCGTTGCTGCCAGTTAGTCTTCCTGAATCATTACCCTCTGTCTCCTCTTCGTTAGGTATTTATTCCTTGATCCCTGCGTGCTCTAGTTATGAATCGTCTCTGCTGCGATACAGTGTCAAATGCTTTCTTACAGTCCAAGAATATGCAATCAACCAATTCTACTTTTTTTTTTTTTTTTTTGCTTAATTTTCATTACTGGGTCGTAGAACTAGAGTCAGTGAGTGAAGCAAGACTCACTTTCCCTTAGTCTGTGCTGGCTCTCTTTAAGAAAAACTCTTCCTTCTAAAGATGCTGAATCATTCTTTTGTAATCATCTTTTCCAATACTCTGGACGGTATACATGTCAATGATTTTTTTTTTTTTTTTTCAACAAGTCGGCCGTCTCCCACCGAGGCAGGGTGACCCAAAAAAAGAAAGAAAATCCCCAAAAAGAAAATACTTTCATCATTCAACATTTTCACCACACTCGCACATTATCACTGTTTTTGCAGAGGTGCTCAGAATACAACAGTCTAGAAGCATACACATATAAAGATACACAACATATCCCTCCAAACTGCCAATATCCCAAACCCCTCCTTTAAAGTGCAGGCATTGTACTTCCCATTTCCAGGACTCAAGTCCGACTATATGAAAATAATACTGAAAATAATACTGGACTATAATTCAGTGGTTCTTGTCTGTCCTCGTGTTTGTGTTTCCAGTGTTCAGGTTCATTTTTTCGTCTCCTGGGTCATGTTGTCTTAGACAGTTGCTACAGGTTCACACAGATCTTCCTCATAAGGAAAATTACCTACAGACTTCCGGCAGCCTTCAAGGAGGAACTAGGTAAGCTTCTCACATCAGTTCCTGACCAGCCGGGCTGTACCTAACACGTTGGACTGCGTGCGGCCAGGAGAAATAGCCTGGTTAATCTGGCTTTAATGCACCTGGAGGCCTGGTCTGGGACTAGGACACTTGAGCGTTGATTCCCAGAAGTATCCTTCAAGTTTACCTTTTCGTGGTGTGAGTTCAGCAGTAGTTGTGTCATGTCAGCTGGACTGGCTTACACACAACCCAGTTGGGACTGTGTATAAGCCAGTTGTTCCAGCTTTGTGCCTTTTTATTATTTTTGAATTAGCTTATATCATTGTCTTTTTTTTTATCTTAATGTTTCACTTTTAATGTTCATGTATTTTCTTAGACCTATTATAAATTTTCTACTGTTTCCTTCTAACAAATCTATTACTAATTTTGTTTCCACTGTTTTCGTCTAACAAATCCATTATATGTTTCTTCTCCACTATTTGCTGTTAACAGTTCTGTTCATTATGTTACTAACATCCAAACGCATGTAATGTTGTCTTTATTACGAATCAACTAATGTGATAACTGTTAGATCATTCTTATCCCACTTCACACGACTGTTCTTTACAACAAGAACAAATTCTACTGTATTTTGACAGCGAGTTGTGGCCGTTACAGTCTGAGTTGGCGAACTGTATTCAATTACGCTGATTACTGTGTTACCTTCTTAATCTCCTCATTGATTATTCCAATTGAAGTTAAGTCACCCACAGTTATTCCAATGTTATTGATTTTTACTAATAGCATTTCAACATTAACAAGAGGTGTTTTCCCTGGCTCTGTCCGGCAGTACAAATTCTGCTTAACCATCCCTGACTCGTACACTTACATAATACATGAAAGTTTGTAATCTAGATAGAAAGAGATAGTTATCTGCAGATAGTCTCAATGTTTACTCAATATATGCAGCCTCTCAAGGTTAAACAAGGGAAAAAATCCTGAGAGCACAACTCTCAGACCAATGGTACACTATCTGGTTCATCAGACTCGGTGAAGGAGAGCTAATACTATTATTACAGTCTTATTTCCACAAGACTTGAGTCACTGCAGCAAATCACTGCTCGCGGTGCCTTCCAGCAAGGAACACTCAGTCGACTCAATAAGTCATTAACATAATCACTTTCCATCCTAGCAAATTGGGGAATTGCTTTTCCAAGAAACACATATAACCAGTTAGACAAATTACACCAGAAGTTTATCAGATACCGTGTCCAGACTGCAGTCAGGAAAACATTAGTCGGACTGGAAGGATCAATGAACTCAAGAGAACAGTTCATTATGGATAAGTTCAGCTGTTCTTCAACATGTTAACAGTAATAACGACAACAAACACTGTAGCTACGTACGATAACTCAGAGTGAGCTCTCATTGCCACTAACGCTAATTATAATATCTCATAGGGACACCAGAATTTTTTTCTTCAGACTTTACCTTTAAGAATGATATACCAGCACCCAACTTAAACCAGAACGACATTGTTAGCTTCGGAATAACATAGATAAGCACTGCACGAGGCTTGCTGGCTCAGCACTTACCTGCTTACTGACCTGACACTCAACATTCACCTGCTTACTGACCTAACGCTGAAAACTTACCTACCGAAGAGGACACCAGTTTGAGGTCGAAACATCCAAACTATATCTTCAATGTGAGTTTTGCTTAATATATATATATATATATATATATATATATATATATATATATATATATATATATATATATATATATATATATGAGACCGTATCATGTTTTCTTGCCTATAGTACAAAGAGTTATGAAGTTATATCCCACAACAGTACCTGCTAGGTAGGTGGTAGTGTTGTAGATGCTGCTCGTCCAGGTGAAGCCTCACCTACACTCACCTGAAAACACAGAAAACATTACTTTAATCTTATTGTCTCTCTCTCTTAAAATATTTAGTCTTGTTCCTGTTTATGAGGTTTAAACCCTATCTACGACACTAGCTTCATCGAGGCTGCACAAATATAGTCAGAGATACTTTAATATCTTTAAAAACAGTAATGAAAGCAAATTTTCGGTAAGTATACAATGAAAATTATACACATACCTCGCAGGAATCTTGATTTGTCTTCATGTATTAAGTATATATATGTGTGTATACGCTTATGTATTCATAAGTATTTCTGTCTGTGTGTCCGGATGCGCCTCTCTACGGACTTGTAAATATTTAGCAGAAATTATTCTGACTTTTAAAGACACATGTAAATTCTATCAAATTTAAAACATACCATGTCACGGGTGGGGTTAGAACCCGCAATCAGAGAGTCACAAAACTCCAGACCGACGCGCTAGCCACTTTAGCAGCTAGCTAGCCACTGTAGCAGCTAGCTAGCCACTGTAGCAGCTAGCTAGCCACTGTAGCAGCTAGCTAGCCACTGTAGCAGCTAGCTAGCCACTGTAGCAGCTAGCTAGCTGGTCTAGTTGTTTGTTTGTAATCTTGTTATTACGATTTCGCGAGACAAATTTATAACATGTAAATTCTATCATATCGATAACATCATTATTATTATAATCAAAAAGAAGCGCTAAGCCACAAGGGCTATACAGCTATCGATAACATGTAAACTCTATCACATCTATAATATATAAATTCTGTCGTAGGTATGATGAAGTGTTCGTGTGTCTGGTAAACAGGTTGTGGTACGAGGGATGAAAACAGCAGATATTACCAGGATACCTCAGGGATGTGTTTAAAAGACAATATTCATGATGAAGTTACTAAAGAACACAATGGAACTGGTCAGTAAACAAAGAGACACAGTAGAGGACAGTGAGTGACTGACTCCCTTAAAGTTTACTATACTAATAGTCTTCTTAGAAACAAGACTGATGAGCTAAGATTAAGTGTAAGTACATATATGTTATTGACATGATAGAGGCCTGGTTCATAGATATTATTGCTATAACATAGACATGGTTCAACTTGAAATGTAGAGAAATTCCTTATTTCACACTGATAGGGTCACCAGGAAGGGTGGTGGAGTGGCGATGTATGTCCGAGATAATTAAATTTGTCGAGTTTGATATGATATAAAATTAGAAGCGTGGGACCCTGAATGTGTCTAGTTTCTCGAGGGTTGTGAAAATGTTGTTCTAATGGGAGATTTTAACTTTAGATAAGTTGATCTGAGCAATTTGATAGAAAATTTTGAGTCTAGCGACTTTCTTGATACGATTTAGGATTGCTTTTTAAAACAGTTTTTGACAGAACCAAGTTGGTTCTTGCCAACAAGGAATCACCAAATAATAAACTTGAGATAATGATGAGCTTGGAGAAAGCAATCACAAATCACTCAATTTCAATATATATCATGGATTGTTAGGTAAGACACATATGCAACAGTTAGGTATCTTTATTTCGAAGCGTTTCGCCTACACAGTAGGCTTCTTCAGTCGAGTACAGACAAGTTGATAGAAGCAGAAGAGACTTGAAGACGATGTAATCAGTCCATCACCCTTGAAGTTTAAGGGTGATGGACTGATTACATCGTCTTCAAGTCTCTTCTGCTTCTATCAACTTGTCTGTACTCGACTGAAGAAGCCTACTGTGTAAGCGAAACGTTTCGAAATAAAGATACCTAACTGTTGCATATGTGTCTTACCTAACAACCTGTCGGTATTTTATACCATTTTAATGTTCATATATCATGGAATTATCTTAATAACCACAAATCAAGCCAATGTCCCTGACTTCTGCTTGGCCAGTTTCATAGGAATGAGAAATTACCTGGGTGGGGTGAACAGAAATGACCCGACTGTGGGTCAGGTAGTTCTAGCTGCCCAAACTTCTTGTGTTCCAAATACGGAAAATAGATCAAACTAAAATGACCCTAAATAGATAAACAATAGATTAAAACATCTCATAGGTCAAACCATGAAATTTACGAGTCAAAAGCGAGATGGGCAGTTAAGGAATCAATATATTCAATTAAAAAGAGAAATAAAAAAAAGGAATAAGAAAAGCAAAAAGAGATTATGAGGTTAAAGTCGCAAGGAATTTGAAGATTAACCCAAAAAAATTTCTTTTAGGTATATAGGAGTAAGATTCGGGACAAGATAGGCCTACTCAAAAGCTACTCAGGTCAGCTCACTGACAGTGACAAAGAAATGTGTAGAACTTTTAACACTTATTTTCTCTTAGAGTTTACACGGGAGGTTACTAGTGAACTTCCAGCAATAATAATAAATTATGTAGAACAGGGCGAAAATAAGTTACGCACGATCCGAGTCACTAGTGACATGGTCTTCAGGCAAGTAAATAAATTAAAAACCTAATAAATCCCCGGCCCCTGATGAACTGTTCATAAGGGTTTTAAAGGAACTTAGCAAACCTTTGGCTAGTTTATTCAGCATATCACTACAAACTGGCATAGTACCTGATAAGTGGAAAATATCAAATTTGATACGTATCTACAAAGCAGGAGACAGATTCTTTGCTTCGAACTATAGACCAATAAGCCTAACCGCCACTGTGGGAAAATTTATGGAATCAATAACTGCTGAGGCTATGCGAAGTTACCTTGAGAGACATAAATTGATTAATGAATCTCATCAAGGTTTTACAAAGGGACGTTCCTGCCTTACGAATTTATTAACTTTTTTTTTCACTCAGGTATTTGAAGAGGTGGATCATGACAATAAATATTATATTGTGTATATGGATTTCAGTAACGCTTTTGATGGAGTTCCATATCGGAGGTTATTGAGGGAAAGTAGAGGCACACGGAATAGGAGGAATTTTTTTTCCTGGATACAGGCGTAGTTGACAGATAGGCAACAGAAAGTTTGCATAAACGGGGAGAAATCAGAGTGGGGACGCGTCACAAGCGTCCACAGGGGTCAGTGTTGGGACTCTTTTTTTTTACAGTTTACATAAACGACATAGACGAGGGAATAAATAGCGACATTAGCAAGTTTGCCAATGACACCAAAATAGGCCGTCAAATTAATTCTGACGAGAACACTAGAGCACTGCAGGAAAATCTAAACAGACTGATGCAATGGTCGGAGAAGTGCTACTTCAAAGTACCCAGACTTTTCTTCAAAAGGCTCGTAGCATCTAACGGAAATCAGAATAAGGCAAAAAACTACTTAAACTTTTACCAGGTCAACCGAAACCAGCACGCCTGTATGGCCTTTCTAAGACACACAAGCCTGGCACAAGCTATCCTCAACAAACCACCCATGGAACAACCCCCTAAGCAGTTCGTAGTGCTCCCATGTGATGTTGCCACGAATACTCGCCGGGCACTTGCTATGAGTAACATCAACGTTTCCACCATAAACACATCATTTATCAAAGACCTCACTACGAAACGCAGCCCCACACCTCTAACTTCTACAGCAGGCGTCTACACTATCCCCTGTGGATTCTGTCCCAAGAAATATGTAGGCGAGACAGGCAGAGATCTTGCAGTCCGCCTGAATGAGCATCGAAATGCCTCTAACAGAGACGATGTAAGGTTCGCCTGTGTCCTCCACAGAGACTCCACGGGGCATTTGATGAACTGGAATGAGGCACAACTCGTTCTCACCGAACCAGATCTCAGACGCCGACGGTGCCTAGAAGCCTCACTAATCGCCGTCACCGACACTATAGAACGTAACACTGTAGACTACAAAATTTCAAAAACATTGGCATACATGATACTTAAGCACCACCAACCCAACAACACAGAAGTCACATGATTTCATCGTCTACCCGTCCTCATCCCAACATGACATTCTTCAGGTCACCATGTGACACTCACACCTCACTCTCCGCCTATATATATAATGTCTTTCTACCTCTGTATGTTAGAAGTGATCAAGGTCCCAGGACCGAAACGTTTTCTAATAAATTTGTCATAGTGTTTGCTTACGTGTCTTTCTACACCATATTCAACCATAAACATTGCATCTACAAGCATACCAGTAACATAACTGTGTATACACATTAACAGATTCAACGAATCAGTCTGCACACACACACACACACACACACACACACACACACACACACACACACACACAACACACACACAACATACACACACACACACACACACACATACACACACACACACACACACACACACATACCACACACACACACACACACACACACACACACACACACACACACACACACACACACACATACACACATACACACACACACACACACACACACACACACACACACACACACACACACACACACACACACACACACACACACACACACACACACAAACAAACAGGGAAGGGTCGGGTGCTTCACAAAGCTTAGAGCAGCTCTCAGATGAGAGCTCTAGCATCATGTGCTCCGTGCTGGAGTGGCAGAATGGAAGAGACTCTGCATGATAACTGTCTCCCTATATCCCAGCAACCAGGGCAGACACCTGGGGGAGAGTGTCAGGAAGAGGAGGAGCAGCAGCAGGAAGACGAGGAACAGCAGCAGGAAGAGGAGGAGCAGCAGCAGGAAGAGGAGGAGCAGCAGCAGGAAGAGAAGAAGCAGTACTAGGAAGAGAAGGAGCAGCAGCAGGAAGAGGAGGAGCAGCAGCAGGAAGACGAGGAACAGCAGCAGGAAGAGGAGGAGCAGCAGCAGGAAGAGGAGAAGCAGCAGCAGGAAGAGGAGGAGCAGCAGCAGGAAGAGGAGGAGCAGCAGCAGGAAGAGGAGGAGCAGCAGCAGGAAGAGGAGGAGCAGCAGCAGGAAGAGAAGAAGCAGTACTAGGAAGAGAAGGAGCAGCAGCAGGAAGAGGAGGAGCAGTAGCAGGAAGAGGAGGAGCAGCAGCAGGAAGAAGAGCAGCAGCAGGAAGAGGAGGAGCAGCAGCAGGAAGGGGAGCAGCAGCAGCAGGAAGAGGAGAAGCAGCAGCAGGAAGAGGAGGAGCAGCAGCAGGAAGAGCAGGAGCAGCAGCAGGAAGAGGAGGAGGAGCAGCAGGAAGAGGAGAAGCAGTACTAGGAAGAGAAGGAGCAGCAGCAGAAAGAAAAGGAGCAGTAACAGGAAGAGGAGGAGCAGCAGCAGGAAGAGGAGCAGCAGCAGCAGCAGGAGTAGCAGCAGCAGGAAGAGGAGGAGCAGCAGCAGGAATAGTAGTAGCAGCAGCAGGAAGAGAAGCAGCAGCAGCAGGAAGAGGAGGAGCAGCAGCAGGAAGAGGAGCAGCAGCAGGAGTAGCAGCATCAGGAAGAGGAGTAGCAGCAGCAGGAAGAGGAGTAGCAGCAGCAGGAAGAGGAGGAGCAGCAGCAGGAAGAGGAGTAGCAGCAGCAGGAAGAGAAGGAGCAGCAGCAGGAAGATGAGGAGCAGCAGTAGGAAGAGGAGGAGCAGCAGCAGGAAGAGGAGCAGCAGCAGGAAGAGAAGCAGCAGCAGCAGGAAGAGGAGGAGCAGCAGCAGGAAGAGGAGGAGCAGCAGCAGGAAGAGGAGGAGCAGCAGCAGGAAGAGGAGGAGCAGCACTAGGAAGAGAAGGAGCAGCAGCAGGAAGAGGAGAAGCAGTACTAGGAAGAGAAGGAGCAGCAGCAGGAAGAGGAGCAGCAGCAGCAGGAAGAAAAGGAGCAGCAGCAGGAAGAGGAGCAGCAGCAGCAGGAAGAAAAGGAGCAGCAGCAGGAAGAGGAGCAGCAGCAGCAGGAAGAGGAGGAGCAGCAGCAGGAAGAGGAGCAGCAGCAGCAGGAGTAGCAGCAGCAGGAAGAGGAGCAGCAGCAGCAGGAACAGGAGGAGCAGCAGCAGGAAGAGGAGCAGCAGCAGCAGGAAGAGGAGTAGCAGCAGTAGGAAGAGGAGTAGCAGCAGCAGGAAGAGGAGGAGCAGCAGAAGGAAGAGGAGTAGCAGCAGCAGGAAGAGGAGGAGCAGCAGCAGGAAGAGAAGTAGAAGCAACAGGAAGAGGAGTAGCAGCAGCAGGAAGAGGAGGAGCAGCAACAGGAAGAGGAGGAGCAGCAGCAGGAAGAGGAGGAGCAGCAGCAGGAAGAGAAGTAGCAGCAGCAGGAAGAGGAGGAGCAGCAGCAGGAAGAGGAGGAGCAGCAGCAGGAAGAGGAGTAGCAGCAGCAGGAAGAGGAGGAGCAGCAGCAGGAAGAGGAGTAGCAGCAGCAGGAAGAGGAGGAGCAGCACCAGGAAGAGGAGGAGCAGCAGCAGGAAGAAAAGTAGCAGCAGCAGGAAGAGGAGGAGCAGCAGCAGAAAGAGGAGCAACAGCAGCAGAAAGAGGAGTAGCAGCAGCAGGAAGAGGAGGAGCAGCAGCAGAAAGAGGAGCAGCAGCAGCAGGAAGAGGAGTACCAGCAGCAGGAAGAGGAGGAGCAGCAGAAGGACGAGGAGGAGCAGCAGCAGGAGGGGGAGCAGCAGCAGCAGGAAGGAGAGCAGCAGCAGCAGGAAGAGGAGGAGCAGCAGCAGGAAGAGGAGGAGCAGCAGCAGGAAGGGGAGCAGCAGCAGCAGGAAGAGTAGCAGCAGCAGCAGGAAGAGGAAGAGCAGCAGCAGGAAGAGGAGGAGCAGCAGCAGGAAGAGGAGGAGCAGCAGCAGGAAGGGGAGCAGCAGCAGCAGGAAGAGGAGCAGCAGCAGCAGGAAGAGAAGGAGCAGCAGCAGGAAGAGCAGGAGCAGCAGCAGGAAGAGGAGGAGCAGCACTAGGAAGAGAAGGAGCAGCAGCAGGAAGAGGAGGAGCAGCAGCAGGAAGAGGAGGAGCAACAGCAGGAAGAGGAGCAGCAGCAGGAAGAGGAGAAGCAGTACTAGGAAGAGAAGGAGCAGCAGCAGGAAGAGGAGGAGCAGTAGCAGGAATAAGAGGAACAGCAGCAGGAAGAGGAGCAGCAGCAGCAGAAAGAGGAGAAGCAGCAGCAGGAAGAGGAGCAGCAGCAGCAGCAGCAGGAGTAGCAGCAGCAGGAAGAGGAGGAGCAGCAGCAGGAAGAGGAGCAGCATCAGCAGGAAGAGGAGTAGCAGCAGCAGGAAGAGGAGTAGCAGCAGCAGGAAGAGGAGGAGCAGCAGCAGGAAGAGGAGTAGCAGCAGCAGGAAGAGAAGGAGCAGCAGCAGGAAGAGGAGGAGCAGCAGCAGGAAGAGGAGGAGCAGCAGCAGGAAGAGAAGGAGCAGCAGCACGAAGAGAAGCAGCAGCAGCAGGAAGAGGAGGAGCAGCAGCAGGAAGAGGAGGAGCAGCAGCAGGAAGAGGAGGAGCAGCAGCAGGAAGAGGAGGAGCAGCAGCAGGAAGAGAAGGAGCAGCACTAGGAAGAGAAGGAGCAGCAGCAGGAAGAGGAGGAGCAGCAGCAAAAAGAGGAGGAGCAGCAGCAGGAACAAAAGCAGCAGCAGCAGGAACAGGAGGAGCAGCAGCAGGAAGAGGAGCAGCAGCAGCAGGAAGAGGAAGAGCAGCAGCAGGAAGAGGAGCAGAAGCAGCAGGAAGAGGAGCAGCAGCAGCAGGAACAGGAGGAGCAGCAGCAGGAACAGGAGCAATACCAAACCTAGACCCAAACAATACCACCTTCCCTACCCCTTCCCTCTGAAACACAATAACTCAAAATGGACTATACCTGACCCCCAATCCTGTACCACCTACACCTCTACTCCTAACCCCTATCGATGCAAAATCCATTCTCACAACCAACCTCCAACCAAACCCTCATGCCCTCTTTTCCCTCTATCCTCTACAATCCCCAATTTTTCCTCATCCACACCCAGGGTTTCACCCCCTCCCAGTACAAGATCCACCCCAACAACCAGTCTTTACCCCAACCTCCAGGAATCCAATAACCATAGCATAATAAAAGATAAGTGGAGTGGCATGGAACAGGGAGCAAGATGGAAAGACAGTCAGCAAAATTATGAACGGTGTCAGATGGCAGAGGAAAAATTCATACCCATAAAAAGATACACAGACAAAAACAGAGGCAAAAGCTAAAAGTGCAAGAATGTGGAAGAAATACAGGGAGCAATGATTGTAGGAGAACAGGGAAGGAAGTAGAATAATAAGAAATCAATAAGCATGGGCAAGAAGAGAAGCTGAACAACAATTGGAGAATTACACCGTCGAAATCAAAATCTGGGCCAAAGTTGCTATAGTCACATCAGAAATACAAGTGTGAAGGACTAGGTAATAAGACTAAGGATGGAAGGAAAAAAGGAAGGAAGAGAGGAAGGAAGGATGGAAGGAAGGAAGGAAGAGAGGAAGGAAGGATGGAAGGAAGGAAGGAAGGAAGAAAGGAAGGAAGGAAGGAAGGAAGGAAGGAAGGAAGGAAGGAAGGAAGGAAGGAAGGAAGGAAGGATGGATGGATGGAAGGAAGAAAGGAAGGAAGGAAGGAAGGATGGAAGGAAGGAAGGAAGGAAGGAAGGAGGGGGGCTCACTAGGAATGATAGATTTAGGGAAGTATTCTCAGCGGAATCAGCTGTCGTGCTCACTGTTAGTGCATGTTGTGGGCTCATTAGACAAGAGAACGAGAAAGAAACTACGTACTTGAGTTCTGCCATTTATTGTACAAAGTAATGTTGATACAGAGAGTTGCGGTAACATGTCCACACACTATCCATGTCCACACACTATCACTCTTGTGCCTAAGGTGACCTCATCTGGCTCCTGTGGAGCGCTAATGCCCAATGGCAACAGCGCCCATGGAGTCTCTCTATAAAGATGATTATGAATACATTTTAGATGGTTACTTACAGACGATACCCAAAACATTACTCATACTAGCTGACAGCATGGCTCCGCTGCAGCTGGTTGACCTCACGCAACATTACCAGTGACAGGTGTTGATATTTCAGCTTTATATATCCTTGGTAAAACCTCATTTAGAATATGCTGTAGGTGTTGATACACAAGGAAAGTGGATCGCAAATACAAATTTAGCACAAAGTAAGTTGTTTTGTACAAAGCTAAAAGTCATTAGGTCAGTAGATACTTTGCCAAGGCTGGTGGGTGGTAGGATAAACCTGAATTGGATTGGGAGGACTCTTCATTACTTGTATAGGGTATATATTTTTCCCAACGTTGACTGATTGCATATGAGATCACTAGTACTTCAACCTCGCTTGCTTGTTGGAACAATCCTACCCTGGGTGAGCGACATTTGGGATGTTGTGTATTAGCCACAGAGTTGCATCTACCAGAGGAGGAGGAGCATCACTAGGAAGAGGAGGAGCAGCAGCACTAGGAATAGGAGGAGCAGCAGCAGGAAGAGGAGCAGCAGCAGCAGCAGGAAGAGGAGGAGCAGCAGCAGGAAGAGGAGCAGCAGCAGCAGGAAGAGGAGGAGCAGCAACAGGAAGAGGAGCAGCAGCAGGAAGAGGAGCAGCAGCAGCAGGAAGAGGAGCAGCAGCAGCAGGAAGAGGAGGAGCAGCAGCAGGAAGAGGAGCAGCAGCAGCAGGAAGAGGAGCAGCAGCAGCAGGAAGAGGAGCAGCAGCAGCAGCAGGAGGGGAAACAACAAGAGGAGCAGGGGCAAGAGGAGAAGGAGGAGGAGGTGGTAGCAGTGGAAGAGATATAGGAAGAGAAACAGGAAGAAGAGCAAGAACAGGAAAAGAAAGAGGAGGAGCTGCAGCAGAAGCAACAGCAACAGGAGCAGCAGGAACAGCAGGAGAAGGAATAGGATGATGTAGAGAACAGGTAGAAGCAGGTCACACATACACACACACACACACACACACACACACACACACACACACACACACACACACACACACACACACACAAGGAGATAATATGGGAAGCAGAGGAGGGACTGATAACAAAAGACAAGGAGCTCAGGAAGGAAAGATGGTAGAAAGAGGAAATTAGGTCACTGATTACCCATGGCCTCCGGGAGGATGAAGAGGCGACAGCTGAGATATACACTGGCTGAGAGAAACATTTTTAATATCATTGAAGAGAGAGATGGTGAGGCTGAGGTGCACCAGGCGGCAAATTTCATAGAATTGTGAGGTACGCGAGGGACAAAATACAACCTATCAGTCTGACCCTTATATTGGAAATGGCACGAGACCGGATCCTGAGAGGGACACCATTGTTGAGGAGGATGGAGAGGTACCATTACTTGTGCTTCTATCGGGATAGAACACTACATGAGAGGGAACAACTGAGGAACAGAATAAGAAACAGGTGGAGAGAGGAAGGAGAACTAGCAAACAAATTGGCAGGTGCAGAAGTTCCACAACCAGGGAGATATCAAGCAATGTTTCAAGAGCAATACCAAACCTAGACCCAAACAATACCAACTCCCCTACCCCTTCCCTCTGAAACACAATAACTCAAAATGGACTATACCTGACCCCCAATCCTGTACCACCTACACCTCTACTCCTAACCCCTATCGATGCAAAATCCATTCTCACAACCAACCTCCAACCAAACCCTCATGCCCTCTTTTCCCTCTATCCTCTACAATCCCCAATTTTTCCTCATCCACACCCAGGGTTTCACCCCCTCCCAGTACAAGATCCACCCCAACAACCAGTCTTTACCCCAACCTCCAGGAATCCAATAACCATAGCATAATAAAAGATAACAAATAAGAGTGAGGGATGGAAAAAGCAGATAGAGGAGTGATCTCCAGAGTAGCAAAAAAGATAAGCTCAAAGAGGCATTAACCAATGAGAAAAGACAGAGGAACCAGAGGAGGTGGGTTGAGGTTATGTTAGTCAGAAACTGGTATACTTTTGAGAAGATGAATGAAATAAATGGAGAGGACTCGATTTACTACATAATAGTGACACTCAGAAATGGGAGATTTAAGGTGGTCACAGCAGAGCAGGAGACCAAGACAGGGATGTGATAGGGCGATAGTGGACATGATAGTGGACATGATGGTGGACATGATAGCAGACATGGCTAGAAGCGTCCACATGGACAATACAAAATTACTGATCATGTGAAACTTCAAACATAAGAATAGGAAAAATGTGGAGGCACACAGGGTAGTGGAGTCACGAAGAACTAAGTTGTTTGGTGATGAGCCAGCAAGACTGGACCTTGTGTTCACCCTAAATGACTCTGATGTAGGGAACACTGAATATGTGAAGCTCACAGGTGCTAGTAACCATGCAGTACTGGATAAACATGACTTTAAAAGACGAGACTATGCAGCTACGAGGCAATTCCTAAGTGGAGAGGCATGGAACAGGGAGCAAGATGGAAAGACAGTCAGCAAAATTATGAACGGTGTCAGATGGCAGAGGAAAAATTCATACCCATAAAAAGATGTGCAGACAAAAACAGAGGCAAAAGCTAAAAGTGCAAGAATGTGGAAGAAATACAGGGAGCAATGATTGTAGGAGAACAGGGAAGGAAGTAGAATAATAAGAAATCAATAAGCATGGGCAAGAAGAGAAGCTGAACAACAATTGGAGAATTACACCGTCGAAATCAAAATCTGGGCCAAAGTTGCTATAGTCACATCAGAAATACAAGTGTGAAGGACTAGGTAATAAGACTAAGGATGGAAGGAAAAAAGGAAGGAAGAGAGGAAGGAAGGATGGAAGGAAGGAAGGAAGGAAGAAAGGAAGGAAGGAAGGAAGGAAGGATGGATGGATGGAAGGAAGGAAGGAAGGATGGATGGAAGGAAGGAAGGAAGGAAGGAAGGAAGGAAGGAAGGAAGGAAGGAAGGAAGGATGGATGGATGGAAGGAAGGAAGGATGGATGGAAGGAAGGAAGGAAGGAAGGAAGGAAGGAAGGAAGGAAGGAAGGAAGGAAGGATGGATGGATGGAAGGAAGGAAGGAAGGATGGATGGAAGGAAGGAAGGAAGGAAGGAAGGAAGGAAGGAAGGAGGGGGGCTCACTAGGAATGATAGATTTAGGGAAGTATTCTCAGCGGAATCAGCTGTCGTGCTCACTGTTAGTGCATGTTGTGGGCTCATTAGACAAGAGAAAGAGAAAGAAACTACGTACTTGAGTTCTGCCATTTATTGTACAAAGTAATGTTGATACAGAGAGTTGCAGTAACATGTCCACACACTATCCATGTCCACACACTATCACTCTTGTGCCTAAGGTGACCTCATCTGGCTCCTATGGAGCGCTAATGCCCAATGGCAACAGCGCCCATGGAGTCTCTCTATAAAGATGATTATGAATACATTTTAGATGGTTACTTACAGACGATACCCAAAACATTACTCATACTAGCTGACAGCATGGCTCCGCTGCAGCTGGGTGACCTCACGCAACATTACCAGTGACAGGTGTTGATATTTCAGCTTTATATATCCTTGGTAAAACCTCATTTAGAATATGCTGTAGGTGTTGATACACAAGGAGAGTGGATCGCAAATACAAATTTAGCACAAAGCAAGTTGTTTGATACAAAGCTAAAAGTCATTAGGTCAGTAGATACTTTGCCAAGGCTGGTGGGTGGTAGGATAAACCTGAATTAGATTGGGAGGCCTCTTCATTACTTGTATAGGGTATATATTTTTCCCAACGGTGACTGATTGCATATGAGATCACTAGTACTTCAACCTCGCTTGCTTGTTGGAACAATCCTACCCTGGGTGAGCGACATTTGGGATGTTGTGTATTAGCCACAGAGTTGCATCTACCAGTGATGAGGGTATCATTAACTGTTGAACAGTTTAACTAAGACTGCCTGTGGCATGCAAAGAGTACGTAACCTTTATTCGGCGCATGTACACACCCTCATTTACAGGCTATCTCCCACAACCAGCGAACCAGGTGACTGAGGGTTGACGATGGGGCCCCGTCGTTCAACCAGTACCCAGGTTCCAGCCAATAAGAATATGGTTTTGGCAATCGCAGAGGTTATGTGGGTACCACTCTTCTGTCTGCCCTTGTCATTCCCATTCTAGAGCTGGTTGAAGCACGGTCTGCTCTCTAGTGGCTTCTATTCTGCCTTGCTTACCGTGGAGTGCACTAACACCTATCACTGTACATAGTGTATATAGTGTACATACTTCTGTTCTAAATTGGTGAAGGATAATATAAGTCAAAAGTTTTTCTGCTGTGTTTATTTTGCTCCCTTTACACCCAGAATAACAGGCCATTTGAAATCCTGGGTTGTAATACTGCCAATACTGGCAACTCTGTACATCAAATCACTGATCATTATTAAGTCACCAATTGGTACTTAAATGATAAGTTATTGTCTTCTTTGGTCAGAAATTTAATCACAGTATACAAAATCAAATCGCTACTCTAAGCACATTTAACATTCTTGGCTGTGAAAGGAAAATCCACTTCAACTGCATCAACATAACATAACAAGGTGTCAGTGACTAAACTCTGCTTGCCAGGAAGGTGTGCAAAGGTGGGGTTGAATTCCTGGATGATCACACACCATCTCACCAAATGTTCAGCTGGGTGTTCATTTTGCATTAATGATGTATAATGTCAAGATATGAGCTGGAGAATGTTATAGAACCCGAACGTTGGTCAATACTTCTTGTTCAGCAACTGAATAATTTTGTTCAGTTTTTATCAAGACGCGACTGATAAATGTAAAATTAAGAATATAAGAAAGAAGGAACACTGCAACAGGCCTACTGGCCCATGCGAGGCAGGTCCAGTTCTCCCACCGGTTTAAGCTCACTGACCTAGTGACTTTAAGCTCACTGACCGTCCGACATCATTGACCTAGTGAGGTCAGACACGTCACTTAAGGGAGGAGCATGGCATCCGATCTAGTAGCACAAGCTAGTTAGGTTCAACTCACACCCACCCACACCCACTCATGCATTTATCCAACCTATTTTTAAAACTACACAACGTCTTAGCTTCTATGATGGTACTCGGGAGTTTGTTCAACTCACCCACAACTCTATTACCAAACCAGTGCTTTCCTATATCCTTCCTGAATCTGAATTTTTCCAACTTAAAACCATTGCTACGAGTCCTGTATAGGCTAGATATATTTAGCACGCGGTTTACATCCCCCTTATTAATTCCTGTTTTCCATTTATACACCTCAATCATATCCCCCTAATTCTACGTCTTTCTAGAGAGTGCAGATTCAGGGCCCTCAGTCTATCCTCATAGGGAAGATTTCTGATACATGGGATCAGCTTTGTCATCCTCCTTTGTATGTTTTCCAGTGCATTTATATCCATTCTGTAATACGGCGACCAGAACTGTGCAGCATAATCTAAATGAGACCTAACCAAGGATGTATAGAGTTGAAGAACAACCTGAGAACTTCTATTATGTATACGTCTTGCTATGAATTATTATAATAAAAAAGAAACGCTAAGCCACAAGGGTTATACAGCGTCTTGCTATGAAGCCAACGATTCTGTTAGCTTTATTGCGAACACTTATGCACTGTTGTCTTGGCTTCAGATTACTGCTAATCAGAACTCCTAATCGTTTTTGAAATCCTTACTATTAAAATCTACATTATTTAGTTTATATGTGGCATGGTTATTTTCCTGTTCAACATTTAGAACTTTGCATTTGTCTATATTAAACTGCATCTGCCACTTCTCCGACCACTGCATCAGTTTATTCAAATCATCCTGGAGTGCTCTAATGTCCTCATTAGAATGAACTGGACGGCCTATTTTGGTGTCATAAGCAAATTTGCTTGTCACTATTTATTCCCTCACCTATGTCGTTTATGTAGATTGTGAACAACAAGGGGTAACACTGACCAGGCATACCAGTTATTGCAGTCAAGTACATTCTTAAGATCCTTCATTGTTGAAAAGTCAAGGTCACCAGAGTATTTACCTTCATCAGCTACTAAGAAGGATGCAGTCAGCTCGTGAACTTGACCAACAAAAACATGAAGTATTGCATGAAGAAGGTAAGCTTCAAGACTGGTTAGGTATGTGGCTATTAGAATTTAACCCATGCAAATGAAACGTTATGAAAATCGTGGGATGGTGATGACCAAAAACAGTGTACAGGTCGGAGAACAAAGGCTGTAAAGCTCCCAGAAAGAAGACCTCGGGGTGAGCATTGTCTTGAGCATATCGCCTGAGACACATATCAACCGAATTACTGCTGCAGGAAACGTGAGACTGACAAATTTAAGAGTATCTTTCAGGAACCTTAACACGACCTTATACACAATATATATCAGACCCATCTTGGAGTCTACAGTGCCAGTTTGGAAGCTGCATCTGATAAAGCACCTCAAGAAGCTGGAAAAAAGTAAAGGTTTGCAACGAGACTAGTCCTAGAGCTGAGAGATACGAGATATATGGAGCTATAAGCTAGAGGAGTTACAACTGACGACAACAGAGGGCAGAAGGCCCAGGGTTGACATGATTATGACATACAAAATACAGAGAGGAATTAACAGGGTGGACGGGAAGAGTCAAGTTAAAAGCAGAGTCACATGGCAAATGGAAAAGTCTTTTTATAACCTCAGAGTGGACAAGAAATGAAATAGCCTAGACAACGAAGTAATAGGGGCAGGATACATACATAGCTTTAAGAACAGATATGATATGGCTCATTCAGAGAGAAGAGAGTATTATTATTATAATAAAAAAGAAGCGCTAAGCCACAAGGGCTATACAGCTAAGAGAAGAGAGTAAGTAGGGGCCATTGGAGAGATAGGGCCAAGAGCAAAGACTCGACCACTACAGTGATAAATAGGTAAGTACAAGTAGGAAAGCACACACACACACACACACACACACACACACACACACACACACACACACACACACACACACACACACACACACACACACCTCAGCGCGGAATAGACGAGGTGGACAAAGACGGGATGTTCCAGAGATGGGACACAGACACAAGAGGTCACAATTGGAAGTTGAAGACTCAGATGAATCAAAGGGATGTTAGGAAGTATTTCTTCAGTCATAGAGTAGTCAGGCCATGGAATAGCCTAGAAAGTGATGTGGTGGAGGCAGGAACCATACATAGTTTTAAGGTGAGGTATGATAGAGCTCATGTGGCAGGGAGAGAGAGGACTTAGTAGCAATCAGCGAAGAGGCGGGGCCAGGAGCTGTGACTCGACCCCTGCAACCACAAATAGGTGAGTACACACACATTCCAACTGGATGGAATAACAAGCGTGATGTGTGGCAAGAAAGAATCACTGAGGCATCCCTGGACATTATAGCAATCAACGAGACATAACTCATGAGGAAAGACAGGGGAAACAGAGGGGAACGAGGAGTTGCACTGCTAATCAAAGACCAATGTAGTTTTGAGTAGAAGGGAAGGACTAGTCAGAGGTGAAGCAGATGACTACATAGTAGGAACTCTTCTAACTGGGGGTCCAAAAGTGATGATAGGAGTGATGGTACGGTAGTGTTACATGTGGCATGGTTATTTTCCTGTCCAACATGGGAAACCAGAGACGTGGCAAACCAAGATGCTGGAGGCAGTGCTGGAAAGCTTCATGTAGCAGCATCTTAGGGACACACCCAGAGAGAGAGAAGACGATGAACCAGCAAGGCTGGATGCCATACTCTCCTTGAACAGTTCAGACATAGGAGAAATTACACATGTAACGCTCCTCGGCTCTGGCAATCACATAGTCCCGAGTTTCGAATATGTAGTAGAGTGATGCAGCATGAGAAGGACAGGACAAACCAAACTTCAAAAAGGGAGAATACACATGTATGAGGAAATTCCTACATGAGGTGCAGTGGGTAAAAGAGCAAGAGGGGAAGACAATAAATGAAATGATGGAACTTATGACCACAAAGTGCCGGGAGGCAAAGGAGAAGTTCAGGCCAAGAGGCAACAGAAACAATGGGAAGACCAGAGTGAGCCCATGGTTTACCAGGAGAGGCCAAAGCGAAGTGTGCTAGAGCATGGAAAAAGTATAGAAGGCAAAGGGCTCGGGAAAACAGGGAGTTGAGCCGACGACCCAGAAATGAATATGCATGGATAACGGGAAAGGCCCAGAGGCAATACGAGAATGACATAGCATCAAAAGCTAAATCTGACCCAAAGTTGTTACATAGTTACATCAGGAGGAAAACAACAGTCAAGGATCAGGTGATCAGGCTGAGGAAGGAAGGAGGAGAGATCACAGGGATTGACCGGGAAGTATGTGAGGAGCTCAGTTCTGGATTCATGGAGGCTTCTAGCAAACCGAGGGAGTAGGATGCACCAGTAAATGCTGAACACACTGCATAACAGAGGAGGAGCGGGTGAAAAAATGCTAGGTGAGCTAGATACCTCGGAGGTGGTGAGTCCAAATAACATCTCTTCATGATTCCTAAGAGAGGGAAGAGATGCATTACTTGTGCCACTAACAATAATCTTCAATAAATCTCCTGAAATAGGGGAGCTGCCTGGGATGTGGAAGACAGCAAACGTAGTCCCAATTTTTAAGAAATAAAACAGACAGGCAGCACTAAACCACAGTCCGGTGTCACTGACATGTATTGTACGTAAAGTGATGGGGAAAATTATCAGGAGAAGAGTGTTAGAGCACTAAGACAGGAACTGGCTCATAAATGACAACCTGCATGGCTTCAGTGAAGGAAAATCCTGCATCACAAACCTACTGAAGTTCTACAGTAAGATAACAGAAGTAAGAAAGGAGAGAGAGGGATGGGTCAACTACATCTTATTGAACTGCAAGAAGGCTTTCGATACAGTACCACACAAGAGACTGGTTGAAAAACTAGAGGAGCAGGCAGGAATAGCAGGGAAAAGTACTGCAGTGGATCAGGGAATAGGTGACAGGTAGGAAACAAAGGGTGATGGTACGTGACGAGGTGTCAGAGTGGGTGAATGTGTCAAGTAGGGTTCCACAAGGGCCAGTCCTAGGTTCGCTGCTATTTCTAGTATATGTGAATGACAGGACAGAAGGGATAGGTTCAGAGTTGTCCCTGTTCGCAGACGACGTGAAGCTAATATGGAGAATACAAGTGGACGAGGATCAGGTAAGGCTACAAGAATATCTGCACAAGCTGCATTCCTGGTCTGGCAAATGACTCCTGGAGTTTAACCCCAGCAAGTGCAGAGTCATGAAGTTTGGGAAAGGACAAAGAAGACCGCAGACGGAGTACAGCGTATGAGGTCAAAGGCTGCAAAACTCCCTCAAGGAAAAGAATCTTGGGGTCAGCATCATACCGAACACATCAGAGGCGCACAGCAACCAAATAACGGTTGCAAACGCCTGGCAAACCTAAGAATAGCGCGTCGACATTTAAGTAAGAAGTTATTCAAGACAATCTATACAGAGTACGTCAGGCCCATACTGGAGTATGCAGTATCACTATGGAACCCAAACTTGGACAAGGGAAAGTGCAAAGGATTGCAACAAGACTAGTCTCAGAGCTAAGGGGCATGTCCTACGAGGAGGGGTTAAGGGAAATCAACCTGACGACACTGGAGGACAGGAGGGATAGGGACGACATGATAACAACATATATAATACTAAGAGAAACTGACAGGATGGATAGGGACAGAATGTTTCAGAGATGGGACACAGCAATAAAGCGTCACAGCTGGAAGTTGAAAGCTCATGAGTCACAGGGATATTAGGAAGCACTTCTTCAGTAGATTTCTCAGAAACTGGAACAATCTGGAGGGAGGATCTATATACAGCTTTAAAAAAGAGGTTCGATAAATCTCATGGAGAAGACAGAGATGGTCCCAGTAACGACTAGCAAAGAGGCGGGGCCAGGAGCTATGAATCTACCCTTGTAACCACAACTAGGTGAGCACACATACCTACACACACACGCACACACACACACAAACACACACATACCTACACAAACACACACACACACACACACACACACACACACAACACACACACACACACACACACACAACACACACACACACACACACACACACACACACACACACGGGAATGAGGAACTTCTTGAACGGGGTTCAGTGGGACAGAGAACTGGCAGGGAAGCCAGTTAATGAGATGATGGAATATGTAGCAACAAAATGCAAGGAGGCTGAGGAGAGGTTTGTACCCAAGTGTAACAGGAATATGAAAAAGCCAGGATGAGCCCATGGTTTACCCAAAGGTGCAGGGAGGCAAAAACCAAAGTGTGCTAGGGAATGGAAGAAATATAGAAGGCAAAGGACCCAGGAGAATAAGGAGAGCAGTCGTAGAGCCAGAAACGAATATGCACAGATTAAGAAGGGAGGCCCAAAGACAATATGAAAATGACATAGCAGCGAAAGCCAAATCTGACCCGAAACTGTTGTACAGCCACATCAGGAGGAAAACAACAGTCAAGGACCAGGTAATCAGGCTAAGGAAGGAAGGAGGAGAGACAACAAGAATGACCGTGAAGTATGTGAGGAACTCAACAAGAGATCAAAGAAGTGTTCACAGAGGAGACAGAAGGGGCTCCAGAAAGACGGAGAGGTGGGGCACACCACCATGTGCTGGAAACAGTGCACACAACCGAGGAAGAAGTGAAGAGGCTTCTGAGTGAGCTAGATACCTCAAAGGCAATGGGCCAGATAACATCTCCCCATGGGTATTGAGAGAGGGAGCAGAGGCGCTATGTGTACCCCTAACAACAATATTCAATACATCTATCGAAACAGGGAGATTGCCTGAGGCATGGAAGACAGCAAATGTAGTCCCAATCTTTAAATAAGGAGACAGACATGAAGCATTAAACTACAGACCAGTGTCACTGACATGTATAGTATGCAAAATCATGGAGAAGATTATCAGGAGAAAAGTGGTGGAACACCTAGAAAGGAATGATCTCATCAACAGCAGCCAACATGGTTTCAGGGACGGGAAATCCTGTGTCACAAACCTACTGGAGTTCTATGACATGGTGACAGCAGTAAGACAAGAGAGAGAGGGGTGGGTGGATTGCATATTCTTGGACTGCAAGAAGGCGTTTGACACAGTTCCACACAAGAGATTGGTGCAAAAGCTGGAGGACCAAGCAGGGATAACAAAGAAGGCACTACAATGGATCAGGGAATACTTGTCAGGAAGACGGCAGCGAGTCATGGCACGTGGCGAGGTGTCAGAGTGGGCACCTGTGACCAGCGGGGTCCCACAGGGGTCAGTCCTAGGACCAGTGCTGTTTCTGGTATTTGTGAACGACATGACGGAAGGAATAGACTCTGAGGTGTCCCTGTTTGCAGATGACGTGAAGTTGATGAGAAGAATTCACTCGATCGAAGACCAGGCAGAACTACAAAGGGATCTGGACAGGCTGCAGACCTTGTCCAGCAATTGGCTCCTGGAGTTCAATCCCACCAAGTGCAAAGTCATGAAGATTGGGGAAGGGCAAAGAAGACCGCAGACGGAGTACAGTCTAGGGGGGCAGACTACAAACCTCACTCAAGGAAAAAGATCTTGGGGTGAGTATAACACCAGGCACATCTCCTGAAGCGCACATCAACCAAATAACTGCTGCAGCATATGGGCGCCTAGCAAACCTCAGAACAGCAATCCGACATCTTAATAAGGAATCGTTCAGGACCCTGTACACCGTGTAAGTTAGGCCCATATTGGAGTATGCGGCACCAGTTTGGAACCCACACCTAGCCAAGCACGTAAAGAAACTAGAGAAAGTGCAAAAGTTTGCAACAAGACTAGTCCCAGAGCTAAGAGGTATGTCCTACGAGGAGAGGTTAAGGGAAATCAACCTGACGACACTGGAGGACAGGAGAGATAGGGGGACATGATAACGACATACAAAATACTGAGAGGAATTGACAAGGTGGACAAAGACAGGATGTTCCAGAGATTGGACACAGTAACAAGGGGACACAGTTGGAAGTTGAAGACACAGATGAATCACAGGGATGTTAAGAAGTATTTCTTCAGCCACAGAGTAGTCAGTAAGTGGAATAGTTTGGGAAGCGATGTAGTGGAGGCAGGATCCATACATAGCTTTAAGCAGAGGTATGATAAAGCTCACGGTTCAGGGAGAGTGACCTAGTAGCGATCTGTGAAGAGGCGGGGCCAGGAGCTTGGACTCGACCCCTGCAACCTCAACTAGGTGAGTACAACTAGGTGAGTACACACACACACACACACACACACACACGCCCCACTTCTTCACTGGTCGCTACTACATGTTCTTGTGTGTGTGTGTTCGCCTAATTTTGGTTGCAGGGGTCGAGTAATAGCTCCTGGCCCGTGTGTGTGTGTGTGTGCACGCGTGTGTACTCACCTAGTTGTGGTTTCGGGATCGAGCCACAGCTCCTGGCCCCGCTACTTCATGGTCGCTACACGTGTGTTCTTGTGTGTGTGTTCGCCTAATTTTGGTTGCAGGGGTCAAGTAATAGCTCCTGGCCCCGCCTCTTCACTGGTCGCTACTAGGTCACTCTCCCTGATCCATGAGCGTGCGCGCGCACTCACCTATATGTGGTTGCAAGGGTCGAGTCAAAGCTCTTGGCCCCTCTTCTCTGGCAGATACTGGGTCACTCCCCGCTCCTACAGCCTTGCCATATTTTCTTAAAGCTATGTATGGAACTTGCCTCCACTACTTCACTCTTCAGATTATTCCACTTCCTGACACTAAAAGGGACTTAAGAAATACTTCCTAACATACCTGTGACTTATGGGGTTTTCATCTTCCATTTGGGGCCCCCTTGTTCCTGTGTCCCATCTTAAAAACATTCGACCCGTGTCTACCCTTGTTCGATTCCTCTCAGTACTTTATACGTCACTATGTCCTCCCTATCCTATACCCTCTAGTGTCATCAGGTCGAGTTCCCTTAACCTCTCCTTTCGTAAGAATATCCTCAGTTCCGGTATTAGTCTTTTTGGGGAAACTTTTGTTTTTCTCCAACTTCTTGATGTGTTTGACTAGGTGTGGGTTCCTTACTGCTGCTGCATACTCAAGTATGGGCTTGACGTGAACGGTGTAGTGTCGTGAATGACTCCTTACTTAAATGTTGAAATGTTATTCTCAGGTTTGCAAGCGCCCATATGCTGCAGCAGTTATCTGATTGATGTGCGACTCAGGGGCATGTTCGGTATAATGCTTACCACAAGATCTTTTCTTTAAGTAAAGTTTGCAGCCTTTGATCCCTAATTTCTACTCCAGCTGCGATCTTCTTTATCCTTCCCCAATCTTCATGACTTTGCACTTGCTGGGCTTGAACACCAGGAGCCATTTGTCGGACTAGATTGCAGCTACCCAGATCTCCTTGTAATTTTACCTGATCCTTGCCCGCTTGTATTCTCCTCATTATTTTCACACCATCGAACAGGGGCACTTCTTCCATCTTTCGTTCACATATACAAGAACCACCCCCGGACCTAGGACTCTGGAACCCCACTCAACACGTGTGCCTACCCCGATACTTCATCACATACAAACACACGTTGTTTACTTCCTCGTCAGGAATTCTCTGATCCATTCCAGTACTTTCCCCGCTATTCCTGCCTGCTCGTGTGTGTGTGTGTGTGTGTGTGTGTGTGTTTTGTGTTTGGGGTGTGTGTGTGTGTGTGTGTGTGTGTGTGTGTGTGTGGTGTGTGTGTGTGTGTGTGTGTGTGTGTGTTTTGTGTTTTAGTTACCATTTGGTCCTTGGCACATGTCGATTAGACACTAGGCTGCCCGTATGTGCATGCATGTGTATGTAATGTGTGTGTAGTGTGTGTCGTGTGTGTGTGTCGTGTGTCGTGTGTGTGTGTGTGTGTGTGTGTCTGTGTGTGTGTATGTGTGTGTCGTGTGTGTGTGTGGTGGGGTTGTGTGTGGTGTGTGTGTGTGTGTGTGTCGTGTGTGTGTGTCGTGTGTGTGTCTTGTGTGTGTGTGTGTGTGTGTCTGTGTGTGTGTTGTTTTGTATGTGTGTGTCGTGTGTGTGTGGTGTGTGTGTGTGTTGTCGTGTTTTGTGTCGTGTGTGTGTGTGTGTGGTCGTGTGTGTGTCGTGTGTGTGTCGTGTGTGTCCTGTGTGTGTGTGGGGTGTGTGTGTGTGTGTGTGTGTGTGTGTGTGTGTGTGTGTGTGTGGGGTGTGTGTGTGTGTGTGTGTGTGTGTGTGTGTGTGTGTGTGTGTGTGTGTGTGTGTGTGTGTGGTGTGTGGTGTGTGAGAGGGGGGAAGGGGTGTGGGGCGCTCACGCGCGAGGATGTGTAACACACGTGGGATCCTTTACATCCCTTTAAAAAAAAAAAAGGGTTTGCAAGGTTCTTGTAGCTGGGAGAGAATGGACCTATCAGAGACCAGCGAAGCGGCAAGGTCCAGGAACTGTGAATTGACCACTGAAACCCACATATGGCGCTCGCGCGCACACACACACACACACCACACACACAAAAACCCCACACACACATACACACACACACAGACACCCCCACACACACACACACACACACACCCACACACACACACACACACACATACACACACACACACACACACACAGGAGCTTGGACTCCACCCTTGCAACCTCAAATAGGTGAGCACACACACACACACACACACACACATGTAGCAACAAAATGCAAGGAGGCTGAGGAGAGGTTTGTACCCAAGGGTAACAGGAGTAATGAAAAAGCCAGGATGAGCCCATGGTTTACCCAAAGGTGCAGGGAGGCAAAAACCAAGTGTGCTAGGGAATGGAAGAAATATAGAAGGCAAAGGACCCAGGAGAATAAGGAGAACAGTCGTAGAGCCAGAAACGAATATGCACAGATAAGAAGGGAGGCCCAAAGACAATATGAAAATGACTTAGCAGCGAAAGCCAAATCTGCCCCGAAACTGTTGTACAGCCACATCAGGGGGAAAAAACAACAGTCAAGGACCAGGTAATCAGGCTAAGGAAAGGAAGGAGGAGAGACAACAGGAAATGACCGTGAAGTATGTGAAGAACTCAACAAGAGATTCAAAGAAGTGTTCCCAGAGGAGACAGAAGGGACTCAGAAAGACCGGGGGAGGTGGGGCACCCACCAAGTGCTGGACACAGTGCACACAAGAGGAAGAAGTGAAGAGGCTTCTGAGTGAGCTAGATTCCTCAAAGGCAATGGGGCCAGATAACATCTCCCATGGGTATTGAGAGAGGGAGCAGAAGAGCTATGTTACCCCTAACAACAATATTCAATTTCATCTATCGAAACAGGGAGATTGCCTGAGGCATGGAAGACAGCAATGTAGTCCCAATCTTTTAAAAAAGGAGACAGACATGAAGCATTAAACTACAGACCAGTGTCACTGAATGTATAGTATGCAAAATCAGGGAGAGATTATCAGGAGAAGAGTGGTGGAACACCTAGAAAGGAATGATCTCATCAACAGCAGCCAGCATGGTTTCAGGGACGGGAAATCCTTTGTCACAAACCTACTGGAGTTCTATGACATGGTGACAGCAGTAAGACAAGAGAGAGAGGGGTGGGTGGATTGCATTTTCTTGGACTGCAAGAAGGCGTTTGACACAGTTCCACACAAGAGATTTGTGCAAAAACTGGAGGACCAAGCAGGGATAACAGGGAAGGCACTACAATGGATCAGGGAATACTTGTCAGGAAGACAGGAGCGAGTCATGGTACGTGGCGAGGTGTCAGAGTGGGCACATGTGACCAGCGGGGTCCCGCAGGGGTCAGTCCTAGGACCAGTGCTGTTTCTGGTATTTGTGAACGACATGACGGAAGGAATAGACTCTGAGGTGTCCCTGTTTGCAGATGACGTGAAGTTGATGAGAAGAATACACTCGATCGAAGATCAGGCAGAACTACAAAGGGATCTGGACAGGCTGCAGACCTGGTCCAGCAATTGGCTCCTGGAGTTCAATCCCACCAAGTGCAAAGTCATGAAGATTGGGGAAGGGCAAAGAAGGCCGCAGACGGAGTACAGTCTAGGGGGTCAGAGACTACAAACCTCACTCAAGGAAAAAGATCTTGGGGTGAGTATAAACACCAGGCACATCTCTGAAGCGCACATCAACCAAATAACTGCTGCAGCATATGGGCGCGTAGAAAACCCTCAGAACAGCATTCCGACATCTTAATAAGGAATCGTTCAGGACCCTGTACACCGTATACGTTAGGCCATATTGGAGTATGCGGCACCAGTTTGGAACCCACACCTAGCCAAGCACGTAAAGAAACTAGAGAAAGTGCAAAGGTTTGCAACAAGACTAGTCCCAGAGCTAAGAGGTATGTCCTACGAGGAGAGGTTAAGGGAAATCAACCTGACGACACTGGAGGACAGGAGAGATAGGGGGGACATGATAACGACATACAAAATACTGAGAGGAATTGACAAGGTGGACAAAGACAGGATGTTCCAGAGATTGGACACAGTAACAAGGGGACACAGTTGGAAGCTGAAGACACAGATGAATCACAGGGATGTTAGGAAGTATTTCTTCAGCCACAGAGTAGTCAGTTTAAATGGAATAGTTTGGGAAGCGATGTAGTGGAGGCAGGATCCATACATAGCTTTAAGCAGAGGTATGATAAAGCTCACGGCTCAGGGAGTGTGACCTAGTAGCGATCAGTGAAGAGGCGGGGCCAGGAGCTCGGACTCGACCCCCGCAACCTCAACTAGGTGAGTACAACTAGGTGAGTACACACACACACATACACACACACACACACACACACACAACACACACACACACACACACAAGGAGCTTGGACTCCACCCTGCAACCTCAACTAGGTGAGTACAACTAGGTGAGTACACACACACACATACACACATACACACACACACACACACATACACACACACACACACACACGCACACACACACACACACACACACACACACACACACACACACACGCACACACGCACACACGCACACACACGCGCGCACACACACACACATGTACTCATATACAACAGGCCTAGTGTCTAATCGACATGTGCCTAGGACCAAATGGTAACTAACACACAAGAAAGGAAAGGTTTGTTTCCAAGGGCAACAGAAACACTGGGAAGACCAAAGCGAGTCCTTGGTTTACCCAAAGATGCAGGGAGGCAAAAACTAAGTGCATTAGAGAATGGAAGAGGTATAGAAGGCAAAGGACCGAGGAAAACAAGATCAGTCGAAGAGCCAGAAACGAGTACGCACAGATAAGGAGGGAGGCCCAGCGACAGTACGAAAATGACATAGCATAGACAGTCAAGTCTGACCCAAAACTGCTATTTAGCCACATTAGGAGAAAGACGACAGTCAAAGACCAGGTGATCAGGCTGAGGAAAGAAGGTGGTGAACTCACAAGAAACGATCAAGAGGTATGCGAGGAGCTCAACATAAGATTTAAGGAAGTATTCACAGTGGAGACAGGAAGGACTCTGGGAAGACCGGACAGAGGGGGACACCAACAGGGAACAGACCAACAAGTGCTGGACAAAATGCACACAACTGAAGAGGAGGTGAAGAAGCTGCTAAGTGACCTTGATACATCAAAGGTAATGGGACCGGACAACATCTCCCCGTGGGTCCTCAGGGAGGGAGCAGATATACTGTGTGTGCCATTAACCACAATCTTCAACACATTCCTTGAAACAGTGCAACTACCTGAGGTATGGAAGACCGCAAATGTAGTTCCCATTTTTTAAAAAGTAGACAGAAAAGAGGCACTAAATTACAGACCAGTGTCACTGACGTGTATAGTATGCAAAGTCATGGAGAAGATTATCAGGAGGAGTGGTGGAGCACCTGGAACGGAACAAGATTATAAACGATAACCAACACGGATTCATGAACCGCAAATCCTGAGTCACAAACCTTCTGGAGCTCTGTGACAAAGTTACAGAAGTGCGACACGAGAGAGAGGGGTGGGTTGATTGCATTTTCTTGGACTGCAAGAAGGCCTTCGATACAGTTCCTCACAAGAGACTAGTGCAGAAACTAGAGGATCAGGCACATATAACAGGAAGGGCACTGCAATGGATCAGAGAATACCTGACAGGGAGGCAACAACGAGTCATGGTACGGGATGAGGTATCACAGTGGGCACCTGTGACGAGCGGGGTCCCACAGGGGTCGGTCCTAGGACCAGTGCTATTTCTGGTATATGTGAATGACATGATGGAAGGGATAGATTCAGAGGTGTCCCTGTTTGCAGATAATGTGAAGTTAATGAGGAGAATTAAATCAGATGAGGACCAGGCAGGACTTCAAAGAGACCTGGACTGACTGGCAAAGAAGACCGCAGACACAGTATAGATTGGTGGCCAAGGACTGCAAACCTCAATCATGGAGAAAGACCTTGGGGTGACCATAACACCGAGCATGTCTCCTGAGGCACACATCAACCAGATAACTGCTGCAGCATACGGGCGCCTGGCAAACCTGAGAATAGCGCTCCGATACCTTAGTAAGGAATCGTTCAAGGCACTGTACACTGTGTACATCAGGCCCGTACTGGAGTATGCAGCACCAGGTTGGAACCTACACCTGGGCAAACACGTCAAGAAATTAGAGAAAGTGCAAAGGTTTGCAGCAAGGCTAGTTCCGGAGCTCAGGGGTATGTCCTACGAAGAAAGGTTGAGGGAAATCGGACTGACGACATTGGAGGACAGGCGGGTCAGGGGAGACATGATAACGACATACAAAATAATGTGTGGAATAGATAAGGTAGACAGAGACAGGATGTTCCAGAGATTGGAAACAGAAACAAGGGGTCACAATTGGAAGCTGAAAACTCAGACGAGTCAGAGGGATGTTAGGAAGTATTTCTTCAGTCACAGAGTCGTCAGGAAGTGGAATAGCCTAGTAAGTGATGTAGTGGAGGCATGAACCATACATAGCTTTAAGACGAGGTATGACAAAGCTCTGGAAGCAGAGAGAGAGAGGACCTAGTAGCGACCAGTGAAGAGGCGGGGCCAGGAGCTGTGTCTCGACCCCTGCAACCACAATTGGGTGAGTACAATTAGGTGAGTACACACAAACACACACACACACACACACACACACACACACACACACACACATCAAGAGGGAATATACCAACAAGTGTTGGATGACATACGAACAACCGAGGAGGAGGTGCAGAAGCTGCTAAATGACCTTGATTCCTCAAAGGCGATGGGACCGGACAACATCTCCCCATGGGTCCTTAGAGATGGAGCAGAGATGCTGTGCGTGCCCCTAACCACAATCTTCAACACATCCCTTGAAACTGGGCAACTACCTGAGAAATGGAAGACAGCAAATGTAGTCCCCATATTTAAGAAAGGAAACATAAATGAGGCACTAAACTACAGACCTGTGTCTCTGACATGTATTGTGTGCAAAGTCATGGAGAAGATTATCAGGAGGAGAGTGGTCGAACACCTGGAACAGAACAAAATTATAAATGAAAACCAGCATGGGTTCATGGAAGGCAAATCCTGTGTCACAAACCTCCTGGAGTTTTATGACAAGGTAACATAAGTAAGACACGAGAGAGAGGGGTGGGTTGATTGCATTTTCCTAGACTGCAGGAAGGCCTTTGACACAGATCCCCACAAGAGATTAGTGCAGAAGCTGAAGGATCAGGCGCATATAACAGCGAGGGCACTGCAGTGGATCAGGGAATACCTGACAGGAAGGCAGCAACGAGTCAGTACGTGAAGAGGTGTCACAGTGGGCGCCTGTGACGAGCGGGGTCCCACAGGGGTCAGTTCTAGGACCAGTGCTATTTTTGATATATGCGAACGACATGATGGAAGAAATAGACTCTGAAGTGTCCCTATTCGCAGATGATGTGAAGTTGATGAGATGAATTAAATCGGATGAGGATGAGGCAGGACTGCAAAGAGACCGGGACAGGCTGGACATGTGGTCCAGAAACTGGCTTCTCGAATTCAATCCTGCCAAGTGCAAAGTCATGAAGATTGGGGAGGGGAAAGAAGACCGCAGACAGAGTATAGGCTAGGTAGACAAAGACTACAGACTTCACTCAGGGAGAAAGACCTTGGGGTGACCATAACACCGAGCACGTCACCAGAGGCACACATCAACCAAATAACTGCTGCAGCATACTGGCGCCTGGCAAACCTGAGAACTGAGAATGCGTTCCGATACCTTAATAAGGAATCGTTAAAGACACTTTTAACACTGTGTATGTTAGGCCCATACTGAAGTATGCAGCACCAGCTGGAACCTACACCTGGTCAAGCACGTCAAGAAGTTAGAGAAAGTACAAAGGTTTGCAACAGGTAGCCCCAGAGCTCAGGGGAATGTCGAAAACGAGGAAAAGTTGAGGAAATCGGACAGACGACATGGGGACAGAAGGTCAGGGGAGACATGATAACGACATACAAGATACTGCGGGGAATAGACAGGGTGGGAAGAAAATGGGAAATGTTCCAGAGAGGGGACACAGATACAAGGAGTCACAACTGGAAGCTGAAGACTCAGACGACTTACAGGGACGTTAGGAAGTATTTCTTCAGTCATAGAGTCATCAGGAAGTGGAATAGCCTAGTAAGTGAAGTAGTGGAGGCAGGAACCATACATAGTTTTAAGAAGAGGTATGACAAAGCTCAGGAAGCATACAGGGAGAGGACCTAGTAGCGATCAGTGGGGGGCGGGGCCGGGAGCTGAGTCTCGGTCCCTGCAACCACAATTAGGTGAGTGCAATTAGGTGAGTACACACGCACACACACGCACACACACGCACACACACACGCACACACACACACACACACACACACACACACGCACACACGCACACACACACGCACACACACAACAAAAACAACAGGCCTAGTGTCTAATCGACATGTGCCTAGGACAAAATGGTAACTAACACACATACTAGTTATGCTTGAGAACATGTGTAGTAGGTGAGGTCATAAAACTTGAGTGACGGGTCCATCATAAGACTGGTGGAGGATCACTTACCAGTACACTAGTTCCATCTATCAGGTATGTTACATAACTCACTAAGGAAGTACCTGTAGCAGACATGTAAATAACCACCCAGGGAAGTACTGCACCCCACTACACAGGTAGTGGAGTGGCAGACAACAATCAAGCAGGGAGGTACTGCCCGCCTGTTGTGTGAGTATCCAACACTCACACATGTCTCTCAGTTGTTCTCTAAGTGAATAGCACAGAGTAGCGACAATTTAAATGACTAAAAAAATGTGCAACATTCAGGTGAACACACATGTCCAACACTCAGGTGAAGACACATGTGCAACACTCAGGTGAACACACATGTCCAACACTCAGGTGAAGACACATGTACAACGCTCAGGTGAACACACATGTCCAACACTCAGGTGAAGACACATGTACAACACTCAGGTGAACACACATGTCCAACACTCAGGTGAAGACACATGTACAACACTCAGGTGAACACACATGTACAACACTCAGGTGAAGACACATGTGCAACATTCAGGTGAACCACATGTCCAACATTTCAGGTGAAGACCACAGTACAACACTCAGGTGAAGACACATGCCCAAAACACTCAGGTGGAAGACACATGTACAACACTAGGTGAAGCACATGTACAACACCAGGTGAAGCCCACATGTGCAACTCAGGTAAAGACACATGTGCAACACTCAGGTGAAGACACATGTACAACACTCAGGTGAAGACACATGTACAACACTCAGGTGAACACACATGTCCAACACTCAGGTGAAGACACATGTACAACACTCAGGTGAGACACATGTCAACACTCAGGTGAAGACACATGTACAACACTCAGGTGAAGACACATGTACAACACTCAGGTGAAGACACATGTACAACACTCAGGTGAAGACACATGTACAACACTCAGGTGAAGACACATGTACAACACTCAGGTGAAGACCATGTACAACATCAGGGAAGACACATGTGCAACACTCAGGTGAAGACACATGTACAACACTCAGGTGAAGACACATGTGCAACACTCAGGTGAAGACACATGTGCAACACTCAGGTGAAGACACATGTCCAACACTCAGGTGAAGACACATGTACAACACTCAGGTGAAGACACATGTACAACACTCAGGTGAAGACACATGTCCAAACACTAGGTGAAGACACATGTAAACACTCAGGTGAAGACAATGTGCAACACTCAGGTGAAGACACATGTGCAACACTCAGGTGAAGACACATGTGCAACACTCAGGTGAAGACACATGCGCAACACTTAGGTGAAGACACATGTGCAACACTCGGATGATCTTTATTTTCCAAACATTCTTCCTCGGTTGAATACAGGTGACTATAAAACTTGAGATAAAAGCGGATGATAATTTTGAGGTGGTCAGTCCCTCAGCCTCGACAGGATGTGGTCAGTCCCTCAGCCTCGACAGGAGGTGGTCAGTCCCTCAGCCTCGACAGGAGGTGGTCAGTCCCTCAGCCTCGACAGGAGGTGGTCAGTCCCTCAGCCTCGACAGGAGGTGGTCAGTCCCTCAGCCTCGACAGGAGGTGGTCAGTCCCTCAGCCTCGACAGGAGGTGGTCATTTCCCTCAGCTTGACAGAAGATGGTCAGTCACTCAGCCTTGACAGAATGTGGTCAGTCCCTCAAGCCTTGACAGAAGATGGTCAGTCCCTCAGCCTTGACAGAAAATGGTCAGTCCTTCAGCCTTCACAGAAGGTGGTCGGTCCCTCAGCCCTGACAGAAGGTGGTCGGTCCCTCAGTCTTGACAGAAAGTTGTCAGTCCCTCAGCCTTGGCAGAAGGCGGTTAGTCCCTCAGCCTTGACAGAAGGTGGTCGGTCCCTCAGCCTTGACAGAAGGTGGTCAGTCCCTCAGCCTTGGCAGGTGATCAGTCCCTCAGTCTTGGCAGAAGGCGATCAGTCCCTCAGTCTTGGCAGAAGGCGATCAGTCCCTCAGCCTTGACAGAAGTTGGTCGGTCCCTCAGCCTTGACAGAAAGTGGTCAGTCCCTCAGCCTTGGCAGAAGGTGGTTAGTCCCTCAGCCTTGACAGATGGTGGACGGTCCCTCAACTTTGACAGAAGATGGTCAGTCCCTCAGCCTTGACAAAAGGTGTTTCGTCCCTTAGCCTTAACAGAAGGTAGTGAATCCTTCAGCCTTGACAGAAGGTGTTCCGTCCCTCAGCTTATGAACGACAACAAGCACGGTTTCAAGGAAGGAAAATCCTGTGTCACAAACCTACTGGAGTTTTATGACAAGGTAACAGAAGTAAGGCACGAGAGAGAGGGGTGGATAGACTGCATATTCTTGGACTGCAAGAAGGCCTTTGACACAGTTCCTCGCAAGAGGTTAATGCAAAAGTTTAGGGATGGGCATACAAAAACAGGAAAGGCACTGCAATGGATCAGAGAATATCTGACAGAGGCAACAACGAGTCATGGTACGTGACGAGGTGTCAGAGTGGGTGCCTATGACAAGCGGGGTTCCACTGGGGTCAGTCCTAGGGCCTGTGCTGTTACTGGTATATGTGAATGACATAACGGAAGTGATAGACTCGGAAGTGTCCTTGTTGCAGATGATGTGAAGTTAATGAGGAGAATTAAATTGGTCAAGAATCAGGCAGGACTACAAAGAGACCTTGACAGGCTACAAGCCTGGTCCAGCAACTGGCTCCTTGAATTTAACCCTGCCAAATGCAAAGTCATGAAGATCGGGGAAGGGCAAAGAAGAACCGCAGACAGAGTATAGTCTAGGTGGCCAAAGACTGCAAACCTCACTCAAGGAAAAAGATCTTGGGGTGAGTATAATACTGAGCACATCTGAGGCGCACATCAATCAGATAACTGCTGCAGCATACGGGCGTCTGACAAACCTAAGGATAGCGTTCCGATACCTCAGTAAGAAATCGTTCAAGACTCTGTACACCATATACGTCAAGCCCATACTGGAGTATGCAGCACCAGTTTGGAATCTACAAGGTTTGCAACAAGACTAGTCTCAGAGCTAAAGGGATTGCCCTACGAAGAAAGGTTAAGGGAAATCGGTCTGACGAGACTGGAGGACAGGAGGGTCGGGGGGGACATGATAACGACATATGAAATACTGCTAGGAGTTGACAGGGTGGACAAAGACAGGATGTTCCAGAGATGGGACACAAAAACAAGGGGTTACAATTGGAAGTTAAAGACTCCGATGAATCAAAGGGATGTTAGAAAATATTTCTTCATTCATATAGCTGTCAGGAAGTGGAATAGCCTAGAAAGTGACGTAGTAGAGGCAGGAACCATACAGAGTTTTAAGACGAAGTTTGATAAAGCTCATGGAGTAGGGAGAGAGAGGATCTAGTAGCAATCAGTGAAGAGGCGGGGCCAGGAGTTCTGACTCGATCCCTGCAGCCACAAATAGGTGAGTACACACACAAACACACAAAAAATTCTTCATCATTTCTCCCCTATCCCCACTAGAGGACAGGAGGACTAGAGAGGACATGATAATGACGTATAAAATACTGATAGGAATTGACAAGGTGGATAGAACCATAATGTTTCAGAGATGGGACACAGGAACAAGGGAACACAACTGGAAGTTAAAAACCCAGATGAGTCATATGGATGTTAGGAAATATTTCTTCAGTTTGGAGTTGTCAGGAAGTGGAAAATATCGAGAGTAAATTAGTGGGGGCCAGATCCATATATAGCTTTAAGATGAGGTATGATAAAACTCTTCGAGCAGTGACTAGCAAAGAGGCAGGGCCAGAAGCTATGACTCGACTCCCACAACCACAAATAGGTGAGTCCACACCTACACATAAATGGGGTGTGAAGCTGAGGAAGTGCAGTCAGGAAGTCTGCGGACAGAGAGGAATATGTTGATGGCTGGATTCAAACACACGATGGACGAAGAGTGAGGAAAAAAGTGCTTCTAGATTTTTGCACAGAGACAGAGGATAAGAATATCAATATTAGAAGCAGGCAAAACTCAAGGGAAAGGTATATCACCTGGAAGATCTCAAAAAAAAAAATTACAGCCAGAAGTGACGGCAGAGGAAGATAATATGAGGAGCAGAAAAGCAACTGACAGGAAAACACAATGAACTCTGGAGGAAAAGACGTGGGAGGAGGAGAGGAGGCAGTTGCTGATTATCCATGGTCTCCGGGAGGCTGAAAGAATGACAGCTAATGAAATATTAGCACCGGATAAAAGGAAGGAAACATACAAGTGCTGAGGCTGAGGTGGCAAATTTTCAGAGATAACGAAGCATTGATCGGACAAAACATGAGAAATATGACCTACGGCAAGTCAAAGTGACCCTTACATCAGAAACTGCACGAGATGGAATCCTGAGATAAAAATTGCTGTTGAGAAGGACCAACAGATATCGTGTGTACCTCGAACAGGATAGAGTGTTACAGGAGAGGGAGCAACTGAGTGAGAGAATAAGCAGCTGAAGACAGGTTCGAGTACCAGTAAATACAATGGTAAGTGCAGATGATCTACCACCAAGGACACAAAATGCTAGCCCTGCCAGGTGGAAGCCTCACCTCAGGAAAAACACCAAGTTCCGATACAAATACCCCTTCTAACCCCCCTACCTTCCGATCATCATCAAGCACAGTTAGAACAAACCATACTGTGCCAACACCTCCCCACCTTCACCACAATAATCACCCCCAACCCGTGCAGGATCCTTTCTTATAACCTCCCCCCATCCCAGCCCCCAATCCTTTGGTCCCCATCAACCCTAACCTACAACCACAGTTCCACTCCCAGTCATCCCTTACCCTCCTCCCAGCCTCCTCCCTCCTATACCCTTTCCTCCCCTGACACATGGACAAGAAACAGTAGAAAAGGACCCCAAAAAACATAAACATAGTAATGGAAAGGATATAGAAAATGAAGTACACTAATGCACACAGAATAAAAAATAAAAATGAGAATGGAAAGAAAGAATAGTGGAGGCATCCCCCGACATTGTAGCAATAACAGAGACTAAGCTTACAGAGGTGGTTACAGATGTTTTCTCAGAACAATATCAAATAATGAGAAAGGACAGATGAAACAGAAGCAGGTGGAAGAGTTTGCATTTCTGATTTTGGCTAGGAAATTTTTGGGAAAAACGAATGGACTAAATAGAGGTCCACGGGCTACATAATAGGGGCATCAGAATTGGAGGATCCAAAGGGGAAAACTTAGCAGTGATATACAATCCAACACTCAACAGCAGAAAACCCAAAACACGGAATATTAGGACAACAACACAGCAATGGTGGCCTCAATAGCAGAACTAAAAGAGCCAACACAGACAATGCAAAACTACTGATCATGGAAGACATCAACCCTAACTGAGAAAGTCTGAGCCACATAAACCAGAAAACTGGACATGGAGTATAAACTCGGGGGAAGGCTGCAATCATCTAAAGGAAGGGGCCTGGGAGTAAGCATAGTTTCTAGCATATCACCAAAGGGTCAAACCAACCCCTAACTTCTGCAGCAAGGGCCAGAAAAAATGAAGAGCTAAATTACTGGAGGTGATGATGGAAAATTTCATGTGTCAACATGTCCAGGACAAACTAGGGTGAAACAGTTTATCCAGTGCGACTGAACCGTGTATTCATCCTAAGTGATTCTGATGTAGGGACATCGAAAATGCGAGGCACCTTGGAGCAGGTGACAACGCAGTGCTTGAGGTTCAAATACCTTGTGGAAGTGGAATGTGGTGAGGAATACAGAGTATTAAAAGTGGAACAAGACTGAGTTCAGAAGAGGAGGCTTATGAATGGTACGAAACAGCTCCTAAGAAAGATAAGATTTCGTTCCGGATTTTAACCCGGAGGGCTACCAACCCAGGATAACCCAAGAAAGTTCAGTGCGTCATCAAGGACTGTCTAACATATTTCCATTGGGTCCTTCAATTTTTCCCCTTGTCCCCCAGGACAGCAGACAACCCAATATGAGCACACCAGGTCACTAACACCCAGGTACCTATTTGCTGCTAGTGAACAGTACAACAGGTGTAAGAAACAAGTCAAATGTTTCCACCCGCCGGGATCGAACCCGTGCCCGTCCGTGTTGTGAAGCGGGAGCTTTAGCCACCAGGCCAACCGTGGCTAAGTACCGAGTGCTGTTGAAAAGGGAGCTGAACCTGAATGGCAGCAAATTAAAAATGTTGGAGTATGTAGCTGAAAGTGCCAAGAGATAGAGGAAAAGTTCATACTAGAGGCAAGAAAAGGACAAACAAAACAGAGTGAACCCTTGGTTCACCCAGACGTGCAGGGAGGCAAAAGTTATAAGTGCAAGAGCAAGAAAGACATATAGGAAGAAAAATGCCAGAAAATAGGGACGCATACAGAAGAGCCAGAAATAAAAGTGCATGAGATAGGAAAAAGAGACTGAACGGCAATCAAAATGATTTTGCATCATAAGCCAAATCTGAAACCTAAGTTGATGTACAGCCACATGAGAAGGAAAACAAATTGAAAAAAAGGGGACAGGTAATAAGGCTGAATTAGAAGGAGGTGAGTTCACTAGGATCGATCAGAGTCTGTGAGGAGATGAAAAAAAAGATTTAGGGACATATTTTCATTAGAATCAGGAAAAATTAAAACCGAGAGTCAAAGAGGGAGAGAGTGAGAGCCCAACGCAGTACTAGACACAGTACCAACAATATGATGAAGGTTAAGAAAATTCTAAGTGAACTAGATACGGTCGAAGGCAATGGGACCAGACAAACATCTCTCACATGGTTCGAGAGAGGAAGCAGAGGAATTGTGTTTACCTAACCACTAGTATGTGATCTTAAACAAAACTGTCTGGAAAACATTGAATGTAACTCCCATATTTGAAAAAAGGGACAGACAGGTTGGCATTAAATTATAGATCAGTGGTCAATAATATGCACAGTGTGTAAGATTATAGACAAATACCAGGAGTGGTGACGCCCCTGGAAAGGGGTGGAGTTCATTAACGCAACCAGTAAGTTCTCCTGGTTTTTCTGGGTGATAAATCCTGACTCACAAATCTGCTAGAGTTATAAGTACCGAAACTTAGACAGGAGAGAGGAGGAGGGAGTAGAGTGTATGTTTTTGATTAGCAATTAATCCAGTACCCCATAAGAGACTGCACATAAAGCAAGCTGAGGCAGAGCAAGAATTAGTAATACAGTGGGTCAAGGATACCAACGGGAAGTATCCCTTGAGTATTCCTTGACAATGGGGAGGAGTTAATTCTGTCAAAGGAGGAGGTGTCGTATGGGTAGTGTGACGAGTGGGGTTACAACAAGGGTCAGAACTTGGACCAGAACTGTTTTCTTGTTATGTCAACGATACACGGGACATGGCAAGAGAAATCGAGTCAGCGACATCTCCGTTCGCCAGATGATGTGAAGCTCATGGGAATTACAAACAGAAGTAGAACTAGGAAAGTCTATAAATGGGCCTGGCTATGCTGCACAAATTTTCTACCGGATTTAACCTCGGCAAATGCAAGGTTATGAAAAATCGAAAGGAAATCGTCGGAACAGTATACAGCTAGGAGGATAAAGCTTTTTTTTTTTAACCCTCCTGAAAGAAAAGACCTCGGGGTGAGCACAGTTCCAAGCACATCATCTAAGACATACATCAACCGTATAAACCAGTACAACCAAAATTAGGTGAGTGCACACACACACACCACAAACACACACACACACACACACACACACACAACACACACACACACACACACACACGCATCACATTTCCAGTCTTATCGACAACACCGGATGAAGCCTCTCAGGTGAGTGGGTTCCCCATCAATCTCCTTCACCTGCCTTCCCTCCCTCCTCCTTCCCACCCCTCCCACCGTCCTTCCCTCTTTCATGGTGAGCTCCAGACCAGGCTCCCAGGTGGGCCACGCCTCCACAATCTTCATCACTGTTTTTCCATCTTGCCAGTGTCTGGAACTCAAAGTTTCCCACATATCTTTTCCCAGAAAACAGAAAAACAACAAACTCAAGATAAACAAGGAATAAACACAATAAGACAGTCTGATCAAATTCGACCCAGAGTAAACAGATTAAAGAAAGACAAACAAACTGAAAGCATAAGAAACAAGAGCTAAACTCAAAAACAAAGCAAACATAGATAATCATACACAAAAAACACAACTTATTTTAGGCATTAAACAAAATATAATATACTGACGCAATAACCGTCTATTCAACTTCTATTTTCACACTCTGGTTAGAGTGAAAACAGAAGCTTTTCAAGGATCGCGTGAGTTTCTCTGTCTCCTAACACGTTTTTTTCCTCGTAACTACACACTCCATAATTACTATCGTGTTTGCTTTGTCTGCTTTTCCTAAAGCAAGTTGCACAGGACTGAGCTGTGTCCGCAGACCTGGGCAATACAACTGTCCTCAAAGATTTGTTAAGTTATACCATGATACACAAATAACCCGCACATAAGAGAGAGAAGCTTACTTAGACGTTTCGGTCCGACTTGGACCATTGACATAGTCACACAAACAGAGGTTGGAGCAATGGTCCATGTCGACCGAAACGTCCGTCGTAAGCTCTCTCCTCTTTGAGTAGATGTGGGTGGGTGTGATTAGACCTGATAGCTTGAGCTACCAGGTCGGTTGCCGTGTTCCTCCCTTAAGTCAATGTGACCTGACCTGACTAGGTTGGGTGCATTGGCTTAAGCCGGTAGGAGACTTGGACCTGCCTCGCATGGGCCAGTAGGCCTTCTGCAGTGTTCCTTCGTTCTTATGTTCTTATGTTCTTATGTGCGGGTTATTTGTGTATCGTTCCAGTCACGGTATTGTGCCTTTTTGTTATTTATACCATGAATTAAGAAAAAATCCTGGATTTCACCTTACGAAAGCAGACAGAGAAAATTCGATAGTAATTATGGATAAGGTAAATTATAGTGGAAAAAAAAATATATATAGAAGAGAGGAGAACTGACTTGACCCCTCAAGGCGTTTTGCTTACCAGCAAGTTTAACAGTGCACTGGGGGTGTTCCAGCAAGTTTACTGTGCTCTGGGAGTGTTCAGCAAGTTTACTTGTGCTCTGGGGGTGTTCCAGCAAGTTAACTGTGCTCTGGGAGTGTTTTTCCAGCAAGTTTACTGTGCTCTGGGGTGTTCCAGCAAGTTTATGTGGCTCGAGGTGTTCCAGCAAGTATACTGTGCTCTGGGAGTGTTCCAGCAAGTTTACTGTGCCTGGGAGTGACCCCAGCAGTTTACTGTGCTCTGGGAGTGTTTCCAACAATTTACTGAGCCTGGGGGGTGTTCCAGCAAGTTTACCTGTGGCTCTGGGATTTCCAGCAAGTTTACTGTGCTCTGGGGTGTTCCAGCAAGTTTACTGTGCCTCTGGGAGGTTCCAGCAAGTTAACTGTTGCTCTGGGAGTGTCCCCAAGCAGTCTATACTGGCTCTGGGGTGTTCCAGCAAGTTTACTGTGCTCTGGGGGTGTTCCAGCAAGTTTTACGTGTGTCTCTGGGGGTGGTTCCAGCAGTTTACTGTGCTCTGGGGGGTGTTTTCCAGCAAGTTACTGTGCTCTGGGAGTGTTCCAGCAAGTTTACTGTGCTCTGGGGGTGTTTCCTGCAAGTAATGAATTGGACGGGAATTAAACCCGAGAGAGTGAGGAGGAAGGTCCTGGAGAAGAGGTGTTGAATGGCAATCTGACTCCATTCCTGATGGACCTTGAAAAAAGAAACCCACGAGAGAACAGTTGTGTGAGAATTTGAGACTGAATGGTTTCTGTGTTAAGAAAATGTTGCGTCCTTTTAGGTGAAATAATGTTTAATTTAAGTGTACTCCAAAATTAAAGTTATAATAAACTGTCCAATGAATAGACAGAAGGAATGGGATCGAACCGCGGTCTGTAAATTGACAGTCCGACGCTGTATCGTCTAGGTCGAGTGTTTATCCTCGATGGTAGCGGATGAAGGGTACCTAAGAATGATGGAAAAAAACATTGATACTAGAAGGTAGAATGTAGGAGCGTGTCTAGAAACAGTGTTCACTTCAAAAAGTGGAACATTGTTCAAGAGTGAAACATGTTCAAATGAGTGAAACATGTTCAAAGAGTGAAACATTGTTCAAAGAGTGAAACATTGTTCAAAGAGTGAAACATTGTTCAAAGAGTGAAACATTCTTCAAAGAGTGAAACATTGTTCAAAGAGTGAAACATTGTTCAAAGAGTGAAACATTCTTCAAAGAGTGAAACATTGTTCAAAGAGTGAAACATTCTTCAAAGAGTGAAACATTCTTCAAAGAGTGAAACATTGTTCAAAGAGTGAAACATTGTTCAAAGAGTGAAACATTGTTCAAAAGAGTGATAACATTGTTCAAAAGAGTGGAAACATATCTTTCAAAGAGTGAAACATGTTCAAAGAGTGAAACATTGTTCAGAGAGTGAAATCATTGTTCAAGAGTGAAACATTGTTTCAAAGAGTGAAAACATTTACAAAGAGTGAAACATTGTTTCAAAAGTGAAACAATGTTCAAAGAGTAATACATTCTTCAAAGAGTGAAACATTGTTCAATAGAGTGAAAGCATGCTTCACACAAAGAGTGAAACATTGTCAAAGAGTGAAAACATTGTTCAAAGAGTGAACCATTCTTCAAAGAGTGAAACATTGTTCCAAAGAGTGTAAAACTTGTTCAAGAGAGTGAAACATTCTTCAAAGAGTGAAACATTGTTCAAAGAGTGAAACATGCTTCAAAGAGTGAAACATAGATCAAAGAGTGAAACATGCTTCAAAGAGTGAAACATTCTTCAAAGAGTGAAACATTGTTCAAAGAGTGAAACATTGTTCAAAGAGTGAAACATTCTTCAAAGATTGAAACATTGTTCAAAGAGTGAAACATGCTTCAAAGAGTGAAACATAGATCAAAGAGTGAAACATGCTTCAAAGAGTGAAACATGCTTCAAAGAGTGAAACATTCTTCAAAGAGTGAAACATACTTCAAAGAGTGAAACATGCTTCAAAGAGTGAAACATGATTCAAAGAGTGAAACATGCTTCAAAGAGTGAAACATGCTTCAAAGAGTTGAAACATTCTCCAAGAGTGAAACATACTTCAAAGAGTGAAACATGCTTCTAAAGAGTGAAACATGCTTCAAGAGTGAAACATGCTTCAAAGAGTGAAAACATGCTTCAAAGAGTGAAACATGCTTCAAAGAGTGAAACATGCTTCAAAGAGTGAAACATTCTTCAAAGAAGTGAAACATTGTTCAATAGAGGGGAAAAATAGATAAATAATGAAACATAGAATATCAAAAGAGGTGAAACATGTTTCAAAGAGTCAAACTTACTTCAAAGAGTGAAACATGCTTCAAAGAGTGAAACATGCTTCAAAGGAGTGAAACATGCTTCAAAGAGTGAAACATGCTTCAAAGAGTGAACATGCTTCAAAGAGGTGAAACATTCTTTCAAAGAGTGAAACATTGTTCAAAGAGTGAAAAATAATCAAATAATGAAACATAGATCAAAGAGTGAAACATGCTTCAAAGAGTGAAACATACTTCAAAGAGTGAAACATGCTTCAAAGAGTGAAACATGATTCAAAGAGTGAAACATGCTTCAAAGAGTGAAACAGCTTCAAAGAGTGAAACAATTCATCAAAGAGTGGAAACATACTCAAAGAGTTAAACAGCTTCAAAGAGTGAAAACATTGCTTCAAAATAGTGACAACATGCTTCAAAGAGTGAAACATGCTTCAAAGAGTGAAACATTCTTCAAGAGTGAAACACGCTTCAAATATTGAACAGCGTCACAGAGTGATCAGCTTTCAAAGATAGAGACAAGCTTCAAAGAGTGAAACATTCTTCAAAAGAGTGAACATACTTCAAAGAGTGAAACATGCTTCAAAGAGTGAAACATGCTTCAAAGATGAAACATGCTTTCAAAGAGTGAAACATGCTTCAAAGAGTGGAAACATTCTTCAAAGAGTGAAACATGCTTCAAAGAGGTGAAACAGCTTCAAAGAGTGAAACATTCTTCAAAGATTGAAACATCTTAAAGAGTTGAAACATGCTTCAAAGAGTGAAACATGCTTCAAAGAGTGAAACAATCTTCAAAAGAGTGGGAAACATTCTTCAAAGAGTGAAACATCTTCAAATGAGTGAAACATGCTTCAAGCTACAGTGGAAACAGGCTTTCAAGAGTGAAACATGCTTGGCAAAGAGTGAGCTGAACATATCTTCAGAGTGTGGAATTACGTTTCGCTTGGCACAAGGATCATGACAACATTCTTCAAGAGTGAACATGCCTTCGAAGAGTGAAACATACTCGGAGTGAAACATGCTACAAAGAGTGAAACATTCTTCAAAGAGTGAAACAATCTTCAAAGAGTGAAACAATCAAAAGAGAGAAGGCACTCGTGACCTGGGTGCTGAAGAAACTGGTAGATACTTCCTGCTTAATAGAGTACAGCTCAATATTAAGAGATTACAAGTGTTGTTCAGCAAGAACTCTTCTAGGATGAATACAGTGGAGTTGAAGTGTAACAAAGTGTATATCAGAAGGATCTAATGACGTAGAGTGATGCTCACCCTGCTTCTTGCAACACTCTTGCAACACTGTGCAACAATGAAAATTAGTGTTGTATTTATATAATTATATATAGTAAAAATACATATATAGTAAATAATATATATATATATATATAGTTATATATATAATATAAATATATATATGTATTATTTACATGCATATGCAAAACAACCCACAGGTTGAGATTAAATAGTCTTACTATCTGCTTAAACTTGCTAATAGATTTTCCGGAACATTGCAAGCTCCCGACGATTGTTTGACGGCAGCAACGAAAGACCTAGATATCATTCCAGCTCCCCCCTCCCCCCCGTGGCTGTTTTGGCATTTGTATAGCTTTCACGGGATGCATTGCACACATGCATATATATAGCACAGCCAACATACCCCGGCCGGGATTGAACCCGCGGTTCAGAGAGTCTCAAAATCTCCAGCCCCGTCGCTAACGCGACGGGCTTGTGAGTTTTTTGAGACTCTCTGACCGGCGGTTCAATCCCGCCGGTATGGGGTTGGCTGTGCTATAATAATGCATTGTGCAATGCATCCCGTGATAGCTAACAAGATCATAAACAGCCACGGGGGGGAGGGGGGGAGCTGAATGATAGCTCCTAGACATGTTCGTGCTGCCCGCTCAACACATCGTCAGGAGCTTGCAATGTTCCGGAAAATATTAGCAAGTCTAAGCCAGACCTAGTTCATACTATTTAACTCAACCTGTGGTTTGTTTGCATTCATGTAATACATACATATATATATATATATAAGATATATATATTTTATATAATATTATATATATATATTATATATATAATATATATATATATAATTTAATAAATACACCACTAATTCTTCATTGTTTGCAACAGTGTTGCAAAGAGTGTTGCAAGAAGCAGTGAGCACCACTCTACGTCATTAGATCCTTCCTGATATACACTTTGTTACACTTCAACACCACTTTATCATCCAAGAAGAGTTCTGCTGAACAACCACTTGTAATACTCTTAATATAGAGCTGCTCTATTAAGCAGGAAGTATCAACCATTTCTTCAGCCCAGTGTCACGATTGCCTTCACTCTTTGATTGTTTCAGACTCTTTGAAGCCTTTTTCACTCATTGAAGATGTTTTCACTCTTTGAAGCATGTTTCACTCCCGAAAATTTTTGGTTTTTTATTTATTTTTCCACTCTTTGAAGCATGTTTCACTCTTTGAAGATGTTTTCATTCTTTGAAGAATGTTTCACTCGGTAAAGAATGTTCCAACTCTTTGAAGCATTTTCCTCTTTGAAGCATGTTTCACAACTCTTTGAAGCATGTTTCACTCTTTTGAAGCATGTATCACTCTTGAAGAATGTTTTTCACTCTTGAAGAAATGTTTCACTCTTTGAAGCATGTTTCACTCTTGAAGCATGTTTCTCACTCTTTGAAGCATGTTTTCACTCTTTGAATAATGTATCACTCTTTGAAGCATGTTCACCTCATTGAAGCATGTTTCACTCTTTGAAGAATGTTTCACTCTTTGAACATGTTTCACTCTTGAAGCATGTTTCACTCTTTGAAGCATGTTTCACTCTTTGAAGCATTTACTCTTTTGAATTATGTTCACCTCCTTTGAAGAATGTTTCACTCTTTTGAAGCATGTTTCACTCTTTGAAGCATGTTTCACTCTTTGAAGCATGTTCAATATTTGAAGCATGTTTCACTTTTGAAGAATGTTTCACTCTTTGAAAGCTGTATCCACTCTTTGAAGCTGTTCACTCTTTGAAGCATGTTTCACTCTTTGAAGCAAGTATTCACCTTGTGAAGTATGGTTCACTCTTTGAAGAATTTTCACTCTTGAAGCAGTTTCACTCTTGAAGCATGTTTCCTCTTTGAATCATGTTCACATCTTTGGAAGATGTTTCACTCTTGAAGTATGTTTCACTCTTTGAAGCATGTTCACTCTTTGATCTATGTTTCATTATTTGATCCTATTGGGCAAGAGGGGTTATGGGTTTCCACGCTTTGAAGAATGTTTCACTCTTTGAAGCATGTTTCACTCTTTGAAGCATGTTTCACACTTGAAGCATTTTCACTCTTTGAAGCATGTTTCACTCTTTGAAGCAATTGTTTCACTCTTTGTTGGAAGTAGTTTTCACTCTTTGTGGAGCATGTTTCCCTCTTTGATCTAATGTTTCATTTTTGATTATTTCACATCTTTGTACAATGTTTACTCTTTGAAGAATGTTTCACTCTTTTAAGCATGTTTCACATCTTGAAGCATGATTTTCACTCTGTTGAAGAGCATGTTTTTCACTCTTTGAAGCATGTTTTCACTCTTGAAGCATGTTTCACTCTTTGAAGCAATGTTTCACTCTTTGAAAGTATGTTTCACCTTTGAAGAATGTTTCACTCTTTGAAGCATGTTTCACTCTTTGAAGCATGTTTCACTCTTTGAATCATGTTTTCAACTCTTTGAGCAATGTTTCACTCTTTGAAGTATGTTCACTCTTTGAAAGAATGTTTCACTCTTTGAAGCATGTTTCACTCTTTGAAGCATGTTTCACTCTTGATCTATGGTTTCACTCTTTGAAGTCACGTGTTCGACTCTGAACAATGTTATCAATCTTTTGAAGAGAATGTTTCACTCTTTTAACAATGTTTCACTCTTTGAACAATTGTTTCACTCTTTGAAGAATGGTTTCACTCTTGGAAGCATGTCTCACTCTTTGATCTATTTTCACTCTTGAATCCTGTTTCACTCTTGAACATGTTTCCACTTCTTTGATGAATGTTTCACTCTTTGAACAATGTTTCACTCTTTGAACAATGTTTCACTCTTTGAAGAATGTTTCACTCTTTGAACAATGTTTCACTCTTTGAACAATGTTTCACTCTTTGAAGCATGGTTACACTCTTTGAACAATGTTTCACGTCTTTGAAGAAGGTTTGCACTCTTTGAACAAAGTTTCACTCTTTGAACAATGTTTTCCACTCTTTGAACAATGTTTCACTCTTTGAACAATGTTTCACTCTTTGAACAATGTTTCACTCTTTGAACAATGTTTCACTCTTTGAACAATGTTTCACTCTTTGAAGAATGTTTCACTCTTTGAACCAATGTTCATACTCTTGAAACAGTGGTTTTCACCTTTTTTCCCTTTGAACAATGTTTCACACTTTTGAACAATGTTTGCATCTCTTTGAAGAATTTTTCACTCTTTGAAGATAATGTTCACTCTTTGAACAATGTTTCACACTTTGAAGAATTGTTTCACTCTTTGAACCAATGTTTCACTCTTTGAACCAATGTTTTCACTCTTTGAAAAAATTTCACTCTTTGGGAACAATGTTCACTCTTTGAATCAATGTTTCACTCTTGATACAATGTATCACTCTTTGAACAATGTTTTCACTCTTTGAACAATGTTTCACTCTTTGAACAATGTTCCACTTTTTGAAGTGAACACTGTTTCTAGACACGCTCCTACATTCTACCTTCTAGTATCACTGTTTTTTTTCCATCATTCTAGGTAACCCTTCATCCGCTATCCATCGAGGATAAACACTCGACCTAGACATAACAGCGTCGGACTGTCAATTTACAGACCGCGGTTCGATTCCATCCTTCTGTCTATTCATTGACAGTTATTTTATAACTAATTTGAGTTCACTTAAATATAACATTATTTCTACCTTAAAAGGACGCAACATTTTCTTAACACAGAAACCATCAGCTTCTCAATTCTCACACAACTGTTCTCTCGTTGGTTTCTTTTTTCAAGACCATCAGGAATGTAGTCAGATGCCCTTCAACACCTTCTTCCCCAGGACCTTCCTCCGTCACTCTCTCAGGTTTTAATTCCGTCCAATCTCATTACTTGCAGGAACACCCCCAGAGCACAGTAAACTTGCTGGAACACTCCCAGAGCACAGTAAACTTGCTGGAACACCCCCAGAGCACAGTAAACTTGCTGGAACACCCCCAGAGCACAGTAAACTTGCTGGAACACCCCCAGAGCACAGTAAACTTGCTGGGACACTCCCAGAGCACAGTAACACTTGCCTGGACACTCCAGAGTACACATAAACTTGCTGAACACTCCCAGAGCACAGTAAACTTGCTGGAACACCCCAGAGCACAGTAAACTTGCTGGGAACACTCCCAGAGCACAGTACAAAACTTGCTGGAACACCCCCAAGGCACAGTAAACTTGTTGAACACTCCCAGAGACCGTAAACTTGCTGGGACACTCCCAGAGCACAGTAACTTGCTGGAAACACTCCCAGAGCAAAGTATACTTTTGCTGAGAACCCCTCAGAGCACAATACACTTGCTGGAACACCCCCAGAGCCAGTAAACTTGCTGGAACACTCCCAGAGCACAGTAAACTTGCTGGACACCCCAGAGTCACCGTAAACTTGCTGAACACTCCCAGAGCACAGTAAACTTGCCTGAACACCCCCAGAGCACATAAACTTGCTGGAAAGCAAAACGCCTGAGGTCAAGTCAGTTTTCTCCTCTCTTCTAATATATTTTTTTTTTCCACTATAATTTACCATATGCCATAATTAACTATCGAATTTTCTCTGTCTGCTTTCGTAAGGTGAAATCCAGGATTTTTTCTTAATTCATGGTATAAATAACAAAAAGGCACAATACCGTGACTGGAACGATACACAAATAACCCGCACATAAGAACATAAGAACATAAGAACGAAGGAACACTGCAGAAGGCCTACTGGCCCATGCGAGGCAGGTCCAAGTCTCCTACCGCATAAGCCCAATGCACCCAACCTAGTCAGTCAGGTCACATTGACTTAAGGGATGAACACGGCAACCGACCTGGTAGCACAAGCTATCAGGTCTAACTCACACCCACCCACATCTACTCAAGAGAGAGAAGCTTACGACGACGTTTCGGTCCGACTTGGACCATTGCTCCACCTCTGTTTGTGTGACTATGTCAATGGTCCAAGTCGGACCGAAACGTCTAAGTAAGCTTCTCTCTCTTATGTGCGGGTTATTTGTGTATCATGGTATAACTTAACAAATCTTTGAGGACAGTTGTATTGCCCAGGTCTGAACACAGCTCAGTCCTGTGCAACACTGCTTTAGGAAAGCAGACAAAGCAAACACGATAGTAATTATGGATGAGGTAGATTACGAGGAAAAAAACGTGTTAGGAGACAGAGAAACTCACGCGATCCTTGAAAAGCTTCTGTTTCACTCTAACCAGAGTGAAAATAGAAGTGAAATAGAAGGTTATTGCGTCAGTATTATTCATATTTTGTTTAATGCTAAAATAAGTTGTGTTTTTTGTGTATGATTATCTAGTGTTTGCTTTGTTCTTGAGTTTAGCTCTTGTTTCTTTTGCTTTCAGTTTGTTTGTCTTTCTTTAATCTGTTTACTCTGGGTCTAATTTGATCAGACTGTCTTCATTGTGTTTATTCCTTGTTTATCTTGAGTTTGTTTTTCTGTTTTCTGGGAAAAGATAATGTGGGAATCTTTGAGTCCAGACACTGGCAAGATGGAACCAGTGATGAAGATTGATGGAGGCGTGGCCCACCTGGGAGCCTTGGTCTGGCTCACCATGAGAGGGAGGGACGGTGGGAGGGTGGGAAGGAAGGAGGGAGGGAAGGAGTGAAGGAGATTGATGGGGAACCCACTCACCTGAGAGGCTTCCTCCAGGTGTTGTCGAATAAGACTGGAAATGTGTGTGTGTGTGTGTGTGTGTGTGTGTGTGTGTGTGTGTGTGTGTGTGTGTGTGTGTGTGTGTGTGTGTGTGCACTCACCTAATTTTGGTTGTACTGGTTATACGGTTGATGTATGTCTTAGATGATGTGCTTGGAACTGTGCTCACCCCGAGGTCCTTTTCTTTCAGGAGGGTTAACAGCCTTTATCCTCCTAGCCTGTATACTGTTTCCGGACGATTTCCTTCGATTTTCATAACCTTGCATTTGCCGAGGTTAAATTCCGGTAGAAATTTGTGCAGCATATCCAGGCCATTTATAGACTTTCCTAGTCTACTTCTGTTTGTAATCTCCTCATGAGCTTCACATCATCTGCGAACGGAGATGTCGCTGACTCGATTTCCTCTGCCATGTCGTTGACATACACAAGAAACAGTACTGGTCCAAGTACTGACCCTTGTTGAACCCCACTCGTCACACTCACCCATACCGACACCTCCTCCTTGACAGTAACTCCTCCCATTGTCAAGGAATACTCAACGGGATACTTCCCGTTGAGTATTCCTTGACCCACTGTATTACTAATTCTTGCCTGCTCAGCTTGCTTTTGTGCCAGTCTCTTCTGGGGTACTGGATCAATTGCTAATCCAAAAACATACACTCTACTCCCTCCTCCTCTCTCCTGTCTAATTTTCGGTACCTTATAACTCTAGCAGATTTGTGAGTCAGGATTTATCACCCAGAAAACCAGAGAACCTTACTGGTTGCCGTTAATGAATCCACCCCTTTCCAGGGGCTTCACCACTCCTGGTAATTTGTCTATAATCTTACACACTGTGCATATTATTGACACTGATCTATAATTTAATGCCACCTGTCTGTCCCTTTTTCAAATACTGGGAGTACATTCACTGTTTTCCAGACAGTTTGTTTAAGATCACTACTAGTGGTTAGGTAAACACAATTCCTCTGCTTCCTCTCTCAGAACCCATGGAGAGATGTTGTCTGGTCCCATTGCCTTCGACGTATCTAGTTCACTTAGAATTTTCTTCACCTCTCATCACATTGTTGGTACTGTGTCTAGTACTCGTTGGTGCACTCTCTCTCTCCCTCTTTGACTCTCGGTTAATTTTCCTGATTCTAATGAAAATATGTCCCTAAATCTTTTCTTCATCTCCTCACAGACTTCCTGATCGTTCCTAGTGAACTCACCTCCTTCTTAATTCAGCCTTATTACCTGGTCCTTCAAATTTGTTTTCCTTCTCATGTGGCTGTACATCAACTTAGGTTCAGATTTGGCTTTTGATGCAAAATCATTCTTAGATTGCCGTTCAGTCTCTTTTCCTATCCATGCACTTTTATTTCTGGCTCTTCTGTATGCTTCCCTATTTTCTGGCATTTTTCTTCCTATATGTCTTCTATGCTCTTGCACTTATAACTTTTGCCTCCCTGCACGTCTGGGTGAACCAAGGTTCACTCTGTTCTTGTTTGTCCTTTTCTTGCCTCTAGGTATGAACTTTTCCTCTATCTCTTGGCACTTTCCAGCTACATACTCCAACATTTAATTTGCTGCCATTCAGTTCAGCTCCCTTTTCAACAGCACTCTGCTTAGCCACCGGTGGCCTGGTGGCTAAAGCTCCCGCTTCACACACGGAGGGCCCGGGTTCGATTCCCGGCGGGTGGAAACATTTCGACATGTTTCCTTACACCTGTTGTCCTGTTCACCTAGCAGCAAATAGGTACCTGGGTGTTAGTCGACTGGTGTGGGTCGCATCCTGGGGGACAAGATTGAGGACCCCAATGGAAATAAGTTAGACAGTCCTTGATGACGCACTGACTTTCTTGGGTTATCCTGGGTGGCTAGCCCTCCGGGGTTAAAAATCCGAACGAAATCTTATCTTATCTTAGGAGCTGTTTCGTACCATCATAAGCCTCCTCTTCTGAACTCAGGCTTGTTCCACTTTTAATACTCTGTATTCCTCACCACATTCACTTCCACAAGGTATTTGAACCTCAGCACTGCGTTGTCACCTGCTCCAAGGAGCCTCTCATTTTCGATGTCCCCTACATCAGAATCACTTAGGATGAATACACGGTTCAGTCGCACTGGATCACTGTTCACCCTAGTTGTGTCCTGGACATGTTGACACATGAAATTTTCCATCATCACCTCCAGTAACTTAGCTCTTCATGTTTCTGGTCCTTGCTGCAGAAGTTAATGGGTTGGTTTGACCCTTTGGTGATATGCTAGAAACTATGCTTACTCCCAGGCCCCTTCCTTTAGATGATTGCAGCCTGTCCCCCCGAGTTTATACTCCATGTCCAGTTTTCTGGTTTATGTGGCTCCAGACTTTCTCAGTTATTGTTGATGTCTTCCATGATCAGTAGTATTGCATTGTCTGTGTTGGCTCTTTTAGTTCTGCTATTGAGGCCACCATTGCTGTGTTGTTGTCCTAATATTCGTGTCTTGGTTTTCTGCTGTTGAGTGTTGGATTGTATATCACTGCTAAGTATCACCTTGGATCCTCCAATTCTGAGTGCCCCTATTATGTAGTCAGTGGACCTCTATTTAGTCCATTCGTTTTCTCAAAAATTTCCTAGCTCAAAATCAGCAATGCTACTCTTCCACCTGCTCTGTTTCATCTGTCCTTTCTCATTATTTGATATTGTTCTGAGAAAACATCTGTAACCACCTCTGTAAGCTTAGTCTCTGTTATTGCTACAATGTCTGGGGATGCCTCCACTATTCTTTCTTTCCATTCATCACTTTTTATTTTTTATTCTGTGTGCATTTGTGTACTTCATTTTCAAAATCCTTTCCATTAAATATGTTTAGTTTTGGGGTCCTCTTCTACTGGTTCTTGTCCATGTGTCAGGGGAGGAAAGGGTATAGGAGGGAGGAGGCTGGGAGGAGGGTAAGGGATGACTGGGAGTGGAACTGTGGTTGTAGGTTAGGGTTGAAAGGGGACCAAAGGATTGGGGGCTGGGATGAAAGGGGGGGGTTAAAGAAAGGATCCTGCACTGGTAGGGTGATTATTTTGGGTGAAGGTGGGGAGGTGTTGGCACAGTATGGTTTGTTTAACTGGGGTTTGGGGGATGGGGCCCAAATTTTGGGGGGGGGGGTTTTTTTTTAAAGAAAGGTTTCCGGAACTGGGGGGTTGTTTTTTAAAGTGGGGGGTTTGGCCGGGTAGGTTTTTTTCCTTGGGGGTTTTAAAACAAGGTGGGGGTTAAAAGGGGGGTTTTTTAAATTGGAATTTTGGGTGTTTTTTCTGGGTAATTCCCCTCACGCAGTTGTCCCTTTGTAACATCTATTCCCTTGGGAAAGGTACCAACCTTGGTTTCTAAACCAATTTTTACTCGGGACCCCCCCTTCCGGAAATTTCCCTGTTGAAGGGTCCCCGATTCCGTTGGCCCTTTTCCCGTTTTACCCCAGGTTCCCCATCTCGGGGTTTTTTTGAAAAAAAAAAGGGTTTTTATTTGAAGGTAAAACCATTTTTGGGTTTAAGGGATTTAAAAATTTGCCCCCTAGAAAGAAACATTTTTTTTTGGTTAAAAAATGAAGGGGAAAGGATAAAAAAAACCCTCCTTTCCCCCCCCTCCCTGATTTTTTAAATTGTTTTCCTGCCGGGTTTTTTTTGGTTAAAATTTTTTTTGGGCCTTTAATTCTGGCTTTTAATTTTTTTTTTTTTGAGATCTTCCAGTGATTTTCCTTTTCCTTATTTTTGGCCCTGCTTCTAAAATTGATATTCTTACTTTTCCCTTTGGGAAAAAAAATTTTAAAACACTTTTTTTCCCTTTAACTCTTCGTCCATCTTGTTTGAATAAAACCATCAACATTTTCCCTTTCTCTTTCCCAATTTCCCCTACTCCCCTTCCTCAGTTTCACCCCCCCAATTTTTTGGTGTACTCACCTTTTTTGGGGTTTGGGGGAGCCCCGAGTCATAGCTTCGGGCCCCCTCTTTCTATCCCGCTCGAAGATTTTATCATACCTCATCTTAAACTAAATGGATCTGCCCCCAAACTAATTTACTCTCTAATTTCCATTTCCCCTGACAACTCCAAACTGAAAAAATTTTTCCCTAACATCCATAAACTCATCTTTTTTTTAATTTCCATTTGTGTTTCCCTTTTCCGTGCCCATCCTAAAACATTAGGGTTCTATCCACCTTGTAAATTTCCAAACGTTTTTTTATACGTCATTATCATTCCTCCTAGCCTCCTGCCCCTAGGGGGTATGGGGAAGAAATGATAAAGAATTTTTTTGTGTGTTTGGGGTGAACTCACCTTTTTGGGTGGTGCAGGGATCAAAATTTCCAAACCCGGGCCCCCCGCCTTTTCCCCCACTGATTGCTACAAATTTCCTCTCTCCCCCAACTCCAGAGCTTTATCAAATTTTCTTTCAAAAACTCTGAGGGGTTCCTGCCTCTACTACGTCACTTTCTAGCTATTCCACCCCCTGACAGCTATTTTAATAAAAAATTTTCTAAAAACCCGGGATTCCGGAGTCTTTTAAAAATTTCCAATTTTTAACCCCTTTTTTTTGGCCCCATCTCTAAACAATCCTTTTTTGGGGTCCCCCCCCCTTTGTCAACTCCTGGGCAGTTTCAATTTCGTTATCATGTCCCCCCCGACCCCCCTTTCCTAAAATTCCGTCAACCGAGGCCCCCTTAACCTTTCCCTTTCTGGGGCTTTTTCCCCTTTAGCTCTGAAAACTAGTCTTGTTGCAAACCTTTTTAATTCCAACTGGTTGCTGCAAAACCCCAAGTATGGGCTTGACTTAAGGGTGACAAAAGTTTTGGGGGAACGTTTTCTTATTTAGGTATGGGGAACCCCCTATCCTTGGGTTTTTGTCAGACGCCCGAAAGCTGCAGCATTTATCTATTATTGCGCCTCAGATTGCCCCGGGAATTATACCCCCCCCCAAATTTTTTTTCCCTTTTAGGAGGTTTGCATTTTTGGCCACCTAGACTATACTCTGTCTGCGGTCTTTTTGCCCTTCCCCGACTTCAGGGACTTGCATTTGGCAGGTTAAATTAAAGGGAGCCATTTGCTGGACCAGGCTTTAGCCTTTCAGGTCTCTTTGTATTTCCTGCCTGATTTTTTGCCCAAATTTTTTCTCCTCAAAAAACTTCACATCACTGCAAAAAGGGACATTTTCCAGCCCTATCACTCCGTTATTCATTCAACAATACCATTAACAGCACACCCCTAGCCCCCTTGGAACCCCAGGGGGAACCCCCGCTTGTCATAGGCACCCACTCTAAAACACCTCGCCCACGTACCAGGGACTCGTTGTTCCCCTCTGTCAGTTTAACCTATCCTTTGCAGTCCCTTTTCCTGTTTGTATGCCCATCCTTGGGTTTTGCATTAACCTCTTGCGGGGAACTTGCCCAAAGGGCCCTTCTTGCATCCAAAATATGCATCTATCCACCCCTCCTCTGGGCCTTACTTCTGTTCCCTTTGTCAAAAAACTCCAGTGGGTTTGTGACACATTTTTTTCCCTTCCTTTGAAACCGTGCTTTTTTCGTTCAAAACCGGGGGAGGGAAACACCTTCGTAAAGGCTAAAGGGATTCACTCCCTTTCTTTTAAAATAAGGACAAAACCCCTTTTTGTAAAGGCTGGGGAAACTGACCATCTTGCCCAAATTTGGGGGGCCCGTCCACCATCTGTAAAGGCGGGGGAACAAACCCCACCTTTTTCCAAAGGCTGGGGGACTGACCACTTTCTGTAAAGGGCTAGACCGCCCCAACTTCTTTAAAGGCCCTGGGGATGATCGCCTTCTCCCCCAAAAACGAGGGACTGATCCCCTTTCTGCCAAGACGAGGACTAAATTAAACCTCCCAAAGGGGCTGGGGGCTGACCACCTTCGTAAAGGGCTGAGGGACCGACCACCTTCTGTAAAGGGCTGGGGGACTAACCCCTTCGCCAAGGCTGAGGACGGGGAAAATTTTTTGTCAAACTGAGGGCCGCCCCCCTTTCTTTCGGGGGCTGGGGGACCGACCACCTTCTGTGAAGGCTAAAGGGACAACCTTTTTTCTGTCAAGGCTGAGGGACGACCAAATCTTCTGTAAAGGCCTTGGGGGAAACTGACCACATTCTGCAAGGCAAGTGACTAAACCATCTTTTTGTCAAGGCTGGGGGACGACCACCTCCGTCAGGCGAGGGACTGACCACCTCCGCGGGGCTGAGGGAAACGGGACCACCTCCTGTCGGGGCTGAGGGAACTGCCCACCTCCTGTCGAGGCTAAAGGACGCCCAAACCTCCTGTCGGGGCTGGGGGACGGGACCACCTCCTGTCGAGGCTGAGGGACTGCCACACCTGTCAGGCTGGGGGACGGGAACCCCTCAAAATTAAAAACCCGCTTTTATCTCAAGTTTTATAGTCCCCCCTGAAATTCAACCGGGGAAGAATGTTTGGAAAAAAAAGATCATCCGAGTGTTGAAACATGGCCCTTTCACCAAAGGGGTTGCGCATGTGTTTTCACCTGAGTGTTGCACATGTGTTTTCACCTGAGTTTTTCCCATGTTTTCTTCACCTGAGTGTGCAAAATGTGTTCCCGAGTTTGTACATGGGGCCCTTCACCTGAGTTTTGGGGGACATGTTCTTCCCTAGTTTTTGAAACATGGGGTCTTCACCTGAGTGTTTACATTGTCTTAAAACCAGTGTTGGACTTTTCTTCACCAAGTTTTTCACATGGGGTTTTTCACCTAAAGTTTTGCACATTTCTTCCCCCTTTGATGTTGTACATTGCCCCTTCCCACCAAGTGTTCACATGGGGTCTTCACCTATTTTTGTACAGTGTTTTAAACCTGATTTTGTAACATGTTTTTCACCTGAGTGTTGTAAAATTTTGCCCTTCAGCCCTGTTTTTTTAAACATGTGCCCTTCACCTGAGTGTTGTACATGTGTCTTAAACCTGAGTTTGTACGTGCCCTTAAACCTGATTTTTCACATTGTCTCCCCTTATGTTGTACATGTGTCTTCCACCTGAGGGTTGAACTTTGGGGTTTAAACCTGAGTTTGAAACAATTTGTCTTCACCTGAGGGTTTACATGTGTCTTAAACCTAAGTGTTCACAGTGTTTTACCTGGTTTTTTGGCACGGGTCTTCACCTGATTGTTGTACAGGGGCCCCCTTCACCTAGGGTTGTACATGGGGTCTTCACCTGGTTTTGGAAAGGTGTCTTCACCTGAGTTTTTGTACAGGGGTTTCCCCTTTAGTGTTGGACATGTTTTTCACCTAATTTGCACATTGTCTTCACCTGGTGTTTACATGTGTTTCACCTAGTGTTGTACATTTTTCCCTTCCCCTGATTTTGGGGACATTTTGGGGTTTAAAACCTGAGTGTTTTACATTTTCCCTTCACCAAGTTTTGGGACATTGTGTTCACCTGAGCGTTTTTAAAAGGGGGCTTCACCTGAGTTTTGACTGTGGGGTTTCACCTGGGGTTTTTCACATGGTCTTCACCTAGTTTTGGGAAACATTTTGTTCCCCCTAAGGTTCCCACTTTTTTTTAGTCATTAACTTTGTCGCTACCCCTGTCTTTTTTCACTTAGAAACAACGAGAGACATGTGGTTGGGTTGATACTCCACAACAGGGGGGCAGAAACCTCCCTGCTTGATTTTTTGTCCCACCCCCTACCTGTTAGGGGGTGCAGAAACTTCCCTGGGGGGTTTTTTTAAAATGTCTGCTACGGGTACTTTTTTTAAAGGAGTTAGTAACTTTCCTTTAGAGGGAAACTATGAAACTGGTAAGTGATCCTCCCCCATCTTATGAGGGCCCCCCACCAAGTTTTATAAACCCCCAAACTACACAGTTCTCAAGCATAACTAGTAGTTTTTTACCATTTTTCCTAGCACATGCCCGGATTAGACCAAGGCCGTTGTTTTTTTTGGGTGGGGTGTGCTTGTGGGGTGTGGGTTTTGTGGGGTTGTGTGGGTGTGTTGTGTGTGGGGTGTGTGTTTTTGCGTGTGGTGCGTGTGTGGCGTGTTGACTCACCAAATTTGGGCACCACCAAATTTGGGTTGGTTTTGCAGGACCGAGACTCACCCCCGGGCCCCCGCCCCCCACGACGCTCCCTAGGTCCTCCCTTTTAGCTTCCGGAGTTTTTTCCCATCCCTCTTTTTAAAAATAGAAGGGGTTCCGGGCCTCCACTCTTCACTTACTAGGCAATTCCACTTCCTGTTTACCTAGACGGGAAAAATATTTCCCTAAGGGCCCGTAAGTCCCCTGAGTCTTCAGTTTCCGGGTTGTACCCTTGTATCTGTGTCCCCTCTCTGGAAAAAATCCAAATCTCTGTCCACCCTGTCTTTTCCCCGATATCTTGTATTTCCGTTTCATGCCCTCCCCTGACCTTTGGGCCTCCAGTGCCGTCTGTCCGTTTTCCCTCAATTTTTCCTCGTACGACTTTCCCCCGGACCCCGGGGACTACCTTTTTTAAAACCCTTTGTACTTTCCCCAACTTCTTACGTGCTTGACCAGGGGGTTCCAGACTGGTGCTGCATACTTAAATAGGGGCCTAACAAACACAGTGAACAGTGTCTTAAAACGTTTCCTTTTTAAAGGGTACGGAACGTTTAATTCTCTTTCCCCAAAGGTTTGCCGGGCGCCATTTATCTGCAGCAGTTTTTTGGGTTGAGGGTTGCCTCTGGGGGACGTGCTCGGTTGAAATTGGTCCCCCCAAGGCTTTCTCCCTAGTAAAGTCTGTATCTTTGTCTACCTAGCCATACTCGTCCGGTTTTCCTTTCCCCTCCCAATTTTCCCAAGACTTTCCCTTTTGGCAGGTTTGAATTCGGGGAACCCTTTTTCTGGACCAAAATGTCCACCTGCCCCGGGGCTCTTTGCAGTCCTGCCTCCCCCCTCACCGATTTAATTCATCTCATCAACTTTTTCAACATCTGCGAAAAGGGAAAACTTCAGAGTCTATTTTTTTTCCCCATTTCGTTCGCATATATCAAAAATAGCACTGGTCCTAGAACTGACCCCTGTGGGGCCCCCCCTCGTCACAGCGCCCACTGTGACACCCTTTTCACGTACTTACTCGTTTTTTTTCCCTTCCCCGTCAGGTAATTTCCCATCCACGCAGGCCCCCCGCTGTTATATGCGCCTGATCCCTTCAGCTTCTGCCTAAATCCTTTTGGGGGTCTGTGTCAAAGGCCTTCCCCGCGCAAAGGAAAAAAAGCCAAACAACCCACCCCCTCCCTCTCGTTCTTACTTATTACCTTGTTTATAAAAAACCCCCCCAGGGGGTTTTTGACAAAAAGGGTTTGCCTTCCAAGAACCCAAAGCTGGTTTTCATTTATAATTTTGTTCTGTTCCAGGTTTTCGACCACTCTCCCCGGGTAATCTTCTCCATGAAATTTGCAAAACAATACCTTTTTAAGACACAAAGGGCTGTATTTTGTGCCTCATTTTTTTTCCTTTCTTAAATATGGGGGCAAAATTTGCTGTCTTCCAAATTTTTTCCGGTATTGCCCAGTTTCAAGGGGTGTTTTGAAAATTTTGGTTAGGGCACGAAAAACATCTCTCCCATCCCCTAAGGGCCCCTGGGGGGATTTTGTCCGGGCCCAAACCCCCTTTTAGAATCAAGGTTTAATTTTGCGCTTCTGCCCTCCTCCTCGGTTGTTCGGATTTTCATCCAACATTTTTGGGAAAAATTTCCCCCTTGAAAGTTGTGTGTGTGTGTGTGTTTTGGGTGTGTGTGTTGTGTTTTTTGTGTACACACCTAATTTTAATCACCCAATTAGGTTTTCAGGGGGCCCCAGAAAAACAGCTCCTGGCCCCCCCCTTTTTCACTGGTCGCTACTAGGTCCCCCCCTTTTCTCTCTCCTTTTCCAAGCTTTGTCATTTCCTCGTCTTTAAACTAAGTAAAGGGTTTATGCCTCCACTACATCCTTACTAGGCTATTCCCTTCCGACGGGCTCTGGGGACGAAAAAAATACTTTTCCCAAAAATTTCCCCCTACTCGTCGAGTTTTCAGCTTCCAATTGTGACCCCTTTTTCTTTTTCCCAAACTCTGGAAACTCCTGTCTCTTCTACCTTAAACAAATTTCCCCACATTATTTTGTAAAGTCCCTTATCAAAGTCCCCCCCTGACCCCCTGTCCCCAATTCTCAGTCCCCATTTTCCCCCAAACCCTTTTTTCCGGGAGGGCAAACCCCCAAACTCCGGGAAATAGCCTTGCTGCAAACCCTTTTCACTTTTTTCTAATTTTTTTTTTTTTGACGTTTTTTCCCAGGTGAAAGGGTTTCCCAAAAAGGTGCGCAAAACTCCATTGGGGGGCCCGATTACACAGTGGGAAATTTCCTTGAACATTCCTTCTAAGGGATCGGGGCGCTATTTTCAGTTTGCCAGCGCCCTATGGGTGCAGCAGTTATCTTTGGTGATGGGCCCAGGAACATTCTCGGGGTTATGGTCACCCCAAGGTCTTTTTTCCCTATTGAGGTTTTCCCGTCCTTGGCCACCAAACTATACTGTTCTGCGGGCTTTTTTGCCCGTCATCGGTCTCTTTGAAATCCGCCCCGGGCCCCCATCTGATTTAATTCTCCCCATTTAAATTTTACATTTTCGCAAACAGGGGCACCTCTGAATCTATCCCTTCCATCATGTCATTTACAAAAACCAAAATTTTCACTGGGGCCGGGAACCGACCCCTGTTTGGGCCCCCGCTCGTCCCCTTTTCCCACCGGATACCCCATCCCTACCATGACCGTTTTTTTCCCCCCCCTGTCAATTTTCTCTGATCCAATTTCAGTGCCCTTCCTGTTATAAGTGCCCGATCCCCTAGTTTCTGCACTATCTCTTTTGAGGAACTGTACGAAGGCCCTTTTTGCCCGGCCAAGAAAATGCAAAATTTTAACCCCCCCTTTTCTCGTTCGCACTTTTTTGTAACTTTTTCACAGAGCTCCAGAAGGTTTGTGGACTCAGGATTTGCGGTTTTTATGAAAACCCCTGTTGTTATCGTTTAAAATCTTTTTTTCCGTTCCCGGGGGCCCACCACTCCTCCTGAATAATCTTTTCCCCTGATTTTTCATACAAAAAAGTTCCCGTGACACGGTCCCCAAAATTTAAATGCCCCCTTTTTTGTCTACTTTTTAAAATGGGAACACATTTTCGGCTTCCATCCTCGGGAGTTTTTCACGGAAAGAATGTTTGAAATTGGGGGTTAATGGCACACACATTTTAAACCTCCCTCCCTGAGGACCCACGGGGAGATGTTTTTTCCGGTCCCCAAAAACCTTTGAGTAACAAGGGCACTTAGCAGCTTCTTCACCTCCCCTTCAGTTTTGTGGCCCTTTTTTCCAGCACTTGTTGGGGCTTTTCCCCGTTGGTGTCCCCCTCGTCCGGGCCCTTCCCCGAAATCCTTTTCTCCACTGGAAAACTTCCAAAAACTTTTGTTAGCTCCTCGCAAACCCTTATTTGTTTCTTGTGAGTTTACCACCTTTTTTCCTCAGCCTGATCACCTGGTCCTTTTACTGTCGTTTTTCTCCTAAAGTGGGTAAATACAAATTTTGGGGCAGACTTGACTGTCTATGCAAATTTTAATTTTTGTACTGTCGCTTGGGGCCCCCCCCTTTTTCTTTTGCGTACTCGTTTCTGGTCTTTGCTGGGTCTTGTTTTTTTTCGGGCCTTTCCCTTCTAAACCCCTTTCCCTTCTCCAAAAGCACTTTGTTTTTGCCTCCCTGCATTTTGGGAAACCAAGGGCTCGCTTTGGCTTTTTCCCATGTTTTTTGTTTTCCCTTGGGAAAAAAACCTTTCCTTTTCTTGTGTGTTAGTTTTCCATTTTGGGGCCCCAGGGCCCCTTCATTAGACACAAAGGCCCCGGTTTTAATGAGTACTATGGTTGTGTGTGCGCGCGTGTGTTTCGTGGTTTCTGTGGCGTGTGTGTTTGTGTGTTGTGTGTGGTTTTGTGTGTGGGTGGTGTGGGTTGTGTGTTGTGTTTTTTGTTTTTGTGAAGGGTTTAAGTGTGTGGGGTGTACTCCCCCTAGTTTAAATCACCTAGTTTTAGGGGCAGGGTGATTTCCCAAACTCCTGTGTGTGTTGTGTGTGTGGGGTTTGGGGTGTGTGTGGTGTGGTGGGTATGTTTTGTTGTGTACTCACCTAGTTTTAAATCAAACCCATTTTAGGGGTTTCGGGTCCCAAATCCAGCTCCTGGGCCCCCGGGGGGGGCCCCTTCACTACGCTACTAGGGCACTCCCCTGACCGTTAGCTTTATCAACCTCTGCTTAAAAACTATGTAAGGATCCGGGCCCCCACTACATCCTCCCCCAAAATATTCCACTTACGACACCTGTGGGGAAGAAATACTTCCAACATCCCGTGATTCATCTGTGTCTTCACTTCCCAACTGGTCCCCTTGTTTTCTGTGTCCAATCTTTTGAACATCCTGTCTTTGTCCACCTTGTCAATTTCCCCTCAGTATTTTGTATTCGTTTTTCATTCCCCCCCCATCTCCCTTCCTCCTGTCCCTCAGGTTTATTTCCCTTAACCTCTAAACTAGGACATACCCTTAGCTCGGGCAAATTTTTGTTTCAAACCTTTTCACTTTCCCCTAATTTTTTTTACGTGCTTTTGGGTAGGTGGGGGTTCCAAAAATGGGGGCCGCAAAACTCCCAAAAGGCCAAAAGTATAAAGGGTACAGGGTCCTGAACGATTTTCCCTTATTAAAAGTCGGAATGCCTTCCCGAGGTTTTTCTCGCCCCATTTTGCTGCAGCAGTTATTTTTGGGTTATGTCGCTTCAAGATGTGCCCGGGTTTTATCCCCACCCCAAAATTTTTCCTTGAGTGAGGTTTTTATTCCCCTGACCCCCCAGACTGTAAATCCGTCCCGCGGCCTTTTTTTCCCTTCCCCAATCTTTATGACTTTGCACTTTGGGATTTTAACTCCAGAGCCAAAAACTGGACCGGTTGCGCCCGTCCAGACCCTTTGATTCGCCTGATTTTTCGATCGAGTGTATTCTTCTCATCAACTTCACGCAAACTGCAAACAGGACACCCCAAGTCTATTCCTTTCCCTCATGTCGTTCACAAAAACCCAAAAAACACTTGGGCCCCAGGGGCGACCCCTTTCGGGGCCCCGCTGGTCACATGGGCCCAAATCTGACACCTCGCCACGTACCATGACTCGCTCCTGTTTTTCCTACAATATTTTCCCCGAACCATTGTTGCCTTCCCTGTTTTCCCTGGGTTGGCCTCCATTTTTGCACAAAACTCTTGTGTGGAACTGTGTCAAACGCCTTTTTGCAGTCCAAGAAAATCAATCCCACCCACCCCCCTCTCTCTTGTCCCTTTCTGCTGTCAAAATGTCATAGAACTCCAGTAGGTTTTTGACAAAGGATTTTCCCCTCCCTGAAACCATGCCCGGCTGCTGTTGATGAGATCATTCCTTTTTTAGGTGTTCCCCACTCCTCCTGATAATCTTCCCCCATGAAATTTTTCAACTATCAAATTTAGTGACACGGTCTGTAATTTTAAAAATTCCCTGTCCCGTCCCTTTTTTTTAAAAAAATTGGGGCTACATTTTCCCGTCTTCCCTGCTCAGGGAAACTCCCTGTTTTTTGATAGATGAAATTTAATATTGTTGTTAGGGGGACACATAGCTCTTCTGCTCCCTCCTCAATACCCAGGGGAGATGTTATCTGGCCCCATTGCCTTTGAGGGATCTACTCACTCAGAAGCCTCTTTACTTCTTTCCCCGGTTTTTTGCACTTGCCAGCACCCTTTGGGGTGGCCCCCCCTCTCCCCTCCCTTTTTGGGGTCCCCCTTTTGTCTCCTCTGGAACCTTCTTTGAACTCTTTTTGATTCTTCACATACCCTTTACGGTCATTTCCCGTTGTCCCCCTCCTCCCTTTCCCTTTCCCTTTGCCTGATTTCCTGGGCCTTTTCTGTTGTTTTCCTCCTGATGTGGGTGTACAACAGTTTCGGGGCAGATTTGGTTTCGCTGCTATTCCATTTTTTAATTTTCTTTGGGGCCCCCCTTCTTATCTGTTTCATATTTTTTTTCTGGCTCAAAAGACTGTTCTCCTTTTTCCCTGGGGCCTTTGCCTTCTAATTTTTTTCCATTCCCCAGCACACTTGGTTTTTTTGCCTCCCCGGGAACCCTTTTGGGGGAAAACCCTGGGGGCATCTGGCTTTTTTATTACTCCCCGTTACCCTTGGGGACCCAAAACCCCTCCTCACCTCCTTGCCCTTTTTTTGCTAAAAATGTTTTGGGGTGTGTGTGTGTTTTGTGCTCACCATTTGAGGTTGCAAAGGGGGGAGTCCCCAACTCCTTTTGTGGTTTTGTGTGTGTGTGTAAGTTGGTTTGTGTGTGTGTGTGGTTTTGTGTGTGTGTGGTGGGGTGTTTTCTGTGTGGTGTGTATTTGTGTGTGTGTGTGTGTGTGGTGGGTGTGGTGTGTGCCGCGAGCGCCTAATTTTGGTTTTCAGTGGGGCAATTCCCCAGTTTTCCGGGCCTTTTCCGCTTCGCTGGTCTCTGCAGGTCCATTCTCTCCCCGCTACAAGAACCTTTCACCTTTTTTTTTTTAAAGGGATGTATGGGGTCCCCCGTGTGTTACACACCCGCGCGTGACCCACACACCCCCCTTTCCCCCCCACCACACCCACACCCCACACACCCCACACAAACCCCAACCCCACACACAAAACACACACACACACACACACACAAACACACACACACACACACACCACACACACACCCCACACCCCACACCCCACCCACACACACACACAACCCGGACACAAAAACCACACACGCACACACACGACACCACACACACAAAACCCCACACACACAGACACAAAACACACACACCACCACACCCCGACACACACAACCACATACACACACAAAAGACACACACACAAAACACAACAAAGACACCCCACACACCACACACGACACACACACCCACCCACCACACACACACCCACACACACACAAAAACACACATACACAAAACCCCCAACACACACACCCCCACAAAACACACGACCAAAGACACACACACAAAGACACACACTACAACCCATACATACACATTCTGCCATACAGCCGGCCTTTTCTAATCGACAGTGCCTAGGGGCCAAATGGGAACCCAAAACACACACACACACACACACACACCCCACACACACACACACACACACACACACACACACACACACACACACACACACACAAACACACACACACACACACACACACACACACACACACGAGCAGGCAGGAATAGCAGGGAAAGTACTGGAATGGATCAGAGAATTCCTGACAGGAAGTAAACAACGTGTGTTTGTATGTGATGAAGTATCAGGGTAGGCACACGTGTTGAGTGGGGTTCCAGAGTCCTAGGTCCGGTGGTGGTTCTTGTATATGTGAACGAGAAGATGGAAGAAGTGCCGCTGTTCGATGGTGTGAAAATAATGAGGAGAATACAAGCGGGCAAGGATCAGGTAAAATTACAAGGAGATCTGGATAGGCTGCAAGTCTAGTCCGACAAATGGCTCCTGGTGTTCAAGCCCAGCAAGTGCAAAGTCATGAAGATTGGGGAAGGATAAAGAAGATCGCAGCTGGAGTAGAAGTTAGGGGATCAAAGGCTGCAAACTTCACTTAAAGAAAAGGATCTTGTGGTAAGCATTATACCGAACATGTCCCCTGAGTCGCACATCAATCAGATAACTGCTGCAGCATATGGGCGCTTGGCAAACCTGAGAATAACATTTCAACATTTAAGTAAGGAGTCATTCACGACACTACACCGTTCACGTCAAGCCCATACTTGAGTATGCAGCAGCAGTAAGGAACCCACACCTAGTCAAACACATCAAGAAGTTGGAGAAAATACAAAAGTTTCCAACAAGACTAATACCGGAACTGAGGATATGTCTTACGAGGAGAGGTTAAGGGAACTCGACCTGATGACACTAGAGGATAGTAGGGATAGGGAGGACATAGTGACGTATAAAGTACTGAGAGGAATCGACAAGGTAGACACGGCTCGAATGTTTCTAAGATGGGACACAGGAACAAGGGGCCACAAATGGAAGATGAAAACCCACATAAGTCACAGGTATGTTAGGAAGTATTTCTTAAGTCTTATAGTTGTCAGGAAGTGGAATAATCTGAAGAGTGAAGTAGTGGAGGCAAGTTCCATACATAGCTTTATGAAAAGGTATGGCAAGGCTGTAGGAGCGGGGAGTGACCCAGTATCTGCCAGAGAAGAGGGGCCAAGAGCTTTGACTCGACCCTTGCAACCACATATAGGTGAGTGCGCGCGCACGCTCATGGATCAGGGAGAGTGACCTAGTAGCGACCAGTGAAGAGGCGGGGCCAGGAGCTATTACTTGACCCCTGCAACCAAAATTAGGCGAACACACACACAAGAACACACGTGTAGCGACCATGAAGTAGCGGGGCCAGGAGCTGTGGCTCGATCCCGAAACCACAACTAGGTGAGTACACACGCGTGCACACACACACACACACGGGCCAGGAGCTATTACTCGACCCCTGCAACCAAAATTTAAAGGCGAACAAAACACACACAAGAACATGTAGTAGCGACCAGTGAAGAATGGGGCGTGTGTGTGTGTGTGTGTGTGTGTGTGTACTCACTGTTGTACTCACCTAGTTGAGGTTGCAGGGGTCGAGTCCAAGCTCCTGGCCCCGCCTCTTCACAGATCGCTACTAGGTCACTCTCCCTGAAACCGTGGCTTTATCATACCTCTGCTTAAAGCTATGTATGGATCCTGCCTCCACTACATCGCTTCCCAAACTATTCCACTTACTGACTACTCTGTGGCTGAAGAAATACTTCTTAACATCCTGTGATTCATCTGTGTCTTCAACTTCCAACTGTGTCCCTTGTTACTGTGTCCAATCTCTGGAACATCCTGTCTTTGTCCACCTTGTCAATTCCTCTCAGTATTTTGTATGTCGTTATCATGTCCCCCTATCTCTCCTGTCCTCCAGTGTCGTCAGGTTGTTTTCCCCTTAACCTCTCCTCGTAGGACATACCTCTTAGCTCTGGGACTAGTCTTGTTGCAAACTTTTGCACTTTCTCTAGTTTCTTTACGTGCTTGGCTAGGTGTGGGTTCCAAAACTGGTGCCGCATACTCCAATATGGGCCTAACTTACACGGTGTACAGGGTCCTGAACGATTCCTTATTAAGATGTCGGATTGCTGTTCTGAGGTTTGCTAGGCGCCCATATGCTGCAGCAGTTATTTGGTTGATGTGCGCTTCAGGAGATGTGCCTGTGTTATACTCACCCCAAGATCTTTTTCCTTGAGTGAGGTTTGTAGTCTGCCCCCCTAGACTGTACTCCGTCTGCGGTCTTCTTTGCCCTTCCCCAATCTTCATGACTTTGCACTTGGTGGGATTGAACTCCAGGAGCCCAATTGCTGGACAAGGTCTGCAGCCTGTCCAGATCCCTTTGTAGTTCTGCCTGGTCTTCGATCGAGTGAATTCTTCTCATCAACTTCACGTCATCTGCAAACAGGGACACCTCAGAGTCTATTCCTTCCGTCATGTCGTTCACAAATACCAGAAACAGCACTGGTCCTAGGACTGACCCCTGTGGGACCCCGCTGGTCACAGGTGCCCACTCTGACACCTCGCCACGTGCCATGACTCGCTGCCGTCTTCCTGACAAGTATTCCCTGATCCATTGTAGTGCCTTCTTTGTTATCCCTGCTTGGTCCTCCAGCTTTTGCACCAATCTCTTGTGTGGAACTGTGTCAAACGCCTTCTTGCAGTCCAAGAATATGCAATCCACCCACCCCTCTCTCTCTTGTCTTACTGCTGTCACCATGTCATAGAACTCCAGTAGGTTTGACACAGATTTCCCGTC
>NC_069414.1:16531620-16540616 GCF_026875155.1 Cherax quadricarinatus | reverse complement strand
TTTGTCATTTTGTTCTTTTTTTTGTCTTTATGTCCTTCAGTTTATTTTACCCCCTTGTGTTTTTGGTCCTACCTCTTGTGGGGCCTTAACTCTCCTCCAGTGCTCCTTTTTCTTGTCCACTTCTACTGCTGTTAGGGCTACCACTCCATTACTACTACTTCTATCACAACTATTGCCTTCTTTCACTCTCCTCTTTATCTCTTGTCCCAATAAAACTACTCTCCCTACTTTCTACTATCACTGTAACTTCTACTACTACCAGAAGCTTCTCTCTCCTACGTGTTGGTTATTTGTGTTCCATGTGTATACGACTGTAAACACAGTGACTTGTTTGTATCAATCCAGTGCAGAGACTTAACAGTGAATGAGGTGAAAAGCTAGTTTGAGGTGGTCAGTCCCTCAGTCTTTGCACCCGGATGGGATATGTGTTAGGTTCCATGACTTATTGTGTCGTGGATGACGCTTGGAGCATGTTGACATGTCTTGGGCCAGCGGGGCGCCAGCATCAACAACCTGGTTGATCTGGTTAAGCATCGGACGAGCATGGCCCAGAGCCGGGCAGCGGGAGCAGGAAAACTCTTGAAACCCATCAAAGGAATGTAGAGGGTTGATTCTTGTGATTTCTCGTGTCAGTTTTTTTTTTGTCCCGTCTTTAACTCTCTGTTGCCTAAGTTTCTTTTGCAGTCACTGTAAGAACCTCTCCACAGTGTGGCAGCAGTCACTGTAAGAACCTCTCCACAGTGTGGCAGCAGTCACTGTAAGAACCTCTCCACAGTGTGGCAGCAGTCACTGTAAGAACCTCTCCACAGTGTGGCAGCAGTCACTGTAAGAACCTCTTACAGTCACTGGTGCCACACTGTGGAGATGCTCTTACAGTGACTGCTGCCACACTGTGGAGAGGTTCTTACAGTGACTGGTGCCACACTGTGGAGAGGTTCTTACAGTGACTTTTGTCATACTGTGGAGAGGTTCTTACAGTGACTGGTGCCACACTGTGGAGAGGTTCTAACAGTGACTGGTGCCACACTATAGAGAGGCTCTTACAGTGACTGGTGCCACACTGTGGAGATGCTCTTACAGTGACTGGCGCCACACTGTGGAGATGCTCTTACAGCGACTGGTGCCACACTGTGGAGATGCTCTTACAGTGACTGGTGCCATACTATGTAGAGGTTCTTACAGTGACTTGTGCCACACTGTGGAGAGGTTCTAACAGTGACTGCTGCCACACTGTGGAGAGGTTCTTACAGTGACTGGTGCCACACTGTGGAAATGCTCTTACAGTGACTGGCGCCACACTGTGGAGATGTTCTTACAGTGACTGGCGCCACACTGTGGAGAGGTTCTTACAGTGACTGGTGCCACACTGTAGAGAGGTTCTTACAGTGACTGGTGTCACACTGTAGAGAGGTTCTTACAGTGACTGGTGCCACTCTGTGGAGAGGTTCTTACAGTGACTGCTGCCACACTGTGGAGAGGTTCTTACAGTGACTGCTGCCACACTGTGGAGAGGTTCTTACAGTGACTGCTGCCACACTGTGGAGAGGTTCTTACAGTGACTGGTGCCACTCTGTGGAGAGGTTCTTACAGTGACTGCTGCCACACTGTGGAGAGGTTCTTACAGTGACTGCTGCCAGTAACTGTAAGAGCCTCTCCACAGTGGAGTACCAGTAACTGTAAGAGCCTCTCCACAGTGTGGCAGCAGTCTCTGTAAGAGCATCTCCACAGTGTGGCAGCAGTCTCTGTAAGAGCATCTCCACAGTGTGGCAGCAGTCTCTGTAAGAGCATCTCCACAGTGTGGCAGCAGTCACTGTAAGAGCATCTACACAGTGTGGCAGCAGTCACAGTAAGAGCCTCTCCACAGTATGGCACCACTCACAGTAAGAGCCTCTCCACAGTATGGCACCAGTCACAGTAAGAGCCTCTCCACAGTGCGGCACCAGTCACTAGATGCCGTGTTTGTTGTTGCACTGGACCTTGCAGATACATTGGCTAGGTGTGGCACCAGTGCCTCCTGGCAGAGCTTCAGGCACTAGGAGTCTCTGGCATTATCCTACACATTCTTAGTGATTATCTTCCTGATTACACTGTTGTTTTGTTTCTTCATAGAGCAGAGTGTGGGCAACACACAGCCAGGGTACTGTAGAGTGTTGTTTCTTCATAGAGCAGAGTGTGGGCAACACACAGCCAGGGTACTGTAGAGTGTTGTTTCTTCATAGAGCAGAGTGTGGGCAACACACAGCCAGGGTACTGTAGAGTGTTGTTTCTTCATAGAGCAGAGTGTGGGCAACACACAGCCAGGGTACTGTAGAGTGTTGTTTCTTCATAGAGCAGAGTGTGGGCAACACACAGCCAGGGTACTGTAGAGTGTTGTTTCTTCATAGAGCAGAGTGTGGGCAACACACAGCCAGGGTACTGTAGAGTGTTGTTTCTTCATAGAGCAGAGTGTGGGCAACACACAGCCAGGGTACTGTAGAGTGAAGGTCACTTAGTGCCAGAGTGTCACAGAATCACCTTGGTACCAAGATGCCATATAGTGTAAAGGTCACTTGCTCAGTGCCAGAGTGCTACTGAGTAAGGTAAAGGTTACTCAGTGCTATGACATTACTGAAATAACTTATGGGGAAGCACTCAGTGCCATCGATCACGTGTTACGAGTGCCTGGTGGACATGGTAATGGGAAACGAAATGTAGGAAGTGAGAAACAGAATATAGGAGTGTAGAGGAGGAACTGTGATGGAACGAGAAGCTTTGTGGGTGAAACGCAGTGGGAGAGAGAATAGGAGGGCAACGATACATAATAAATGATGGAGGTAATAAGAGACAATGTGCCAAGAGGGAAGAGGAAAGATTTGTACCTAGCATTAGGAAAAGAAACAGGAAATAAATAGCCTTTGATTCAGTGAGGAGAGGCGTAACAGTGCTTAAAGAAATATAGAGAAAATTTAACTGAAGAATATCGTGGGAACCAATAATGAACACACACGAATAAGAAGACAGGCTGCAATTTATTTTGAAAGTGATATATCATCAAAGGTAACAACAGAACCGCAGGTGCTCCTAAGTCACGATAAAGACAACTGTGAAGGAGCAACTGATAAGGCTTAAGAAGAAGGATGATGGACGCTGATGGAGGAGAATAACAAAGAGGTATGTGAAGAGCTTAGCAAAATATTCAAAGAGGTCTTTACAGAAGAAAGTGGCGAGTTACCAGAATGTACTGTTGTCAGACCCCATTAACAGCTGCTAGAGAGCGTCAGGACAACAGAGGAGGATCTGAGGAGACTAAGAGAGAGAACTTGATGCAACACACATACAATGGAATAACGTATAACCAAGAGTGCCCAGAGATGGCGCACAACTACCGTCTGATCCAATGGCAAAATTATTCGACCAATCTCTCTGGTCAGGATAAGAGTCTATGTCATTCTCTGCTGACGATGTAAAATTAATGAGAAGGAAAAACAAAAGAATAATTATTAACTCCAGAGAGACCTCAGCAGAAATGCCACTTGTTTGACTGAGTCAAACAAGTGGCTTTTCGAGTTCAACCCAAATAAATGTAAGGCCACACGAATGGAGGAGGAGACGGCAGGCCGGAAACAGAGCACAACATGGACGGAGGGAGGCTGCAAATATCAAAGTATGAAAAGAGCCTCAGGGGGAATATAACATATCAGCAGAACTGCGCATAAATTGTACATCGTCAGCGGCACATGGAAGACTGACATACCTGGGAAAAAAACATTCAAGAACTTGGATAAAGAATTCTTCAGAGTCTTTTATACAACATATGTTATGTCAGTCACTAAGTATGTGGCCCCAGCATAAGCCCACACCTGGTCAAGCACGTGAAGAAACTCGATAAGGTCCAAAGATTTCTAACCAGATTAGTACCAGATGCAAGAAAAAATGCACCATTATGAAAGATTGAAGGAAATGAACCTGACGTCTTTAGAGGAGAGAACGACAAGAGAAAATATTTCCCCTTCTCTTTATCTACGAGCAAATATTGAAAAGTATTGAAAGTAAGAGAACAAGGATCAAAGGGACAGAAGCAAAAAGTGAAGACACAGATGAGCTATGAGGGATGTAAGGAAGTATTTCTTCAGCTTCATGGTGACTGACAAGAGGAATGACTTGCATAAGGCAGTGGTGGAGCTTATGTATACACTGGCTATCTCACTCTTTTCTGTTAGTGTGACTTTGTAAATGGTCCAAGTTGGACCGAAACGTCGTCATAAGATCCTCTCTCCTATGTACGGGTTATTTTTGTATTGTCCCAGTCACGGTATTGTGCTTGTTTTGCTCACAATACACAGTTTCAAGAATAGATACGATAAGGCCAATGAAGCAGAAGGTTATTCATGGCGATCAAAGTGGTCTAGGGATGGGGCCAGGAGCTAAGTCTAGATTCTAGCAAGCATAACTCCATGAAAACACACACACACACACACACACACACACACACACACACACACACACACACACACACACACACACATACACACACATACACACTCATACACACTGTTACTTGTATTTGTGAACGACATAACGGAAGGAATAAACTCCGAAGTGTCCCTGTTTGCAGATGATGTGAAGTTCATGAGAAGAATTCAATCGGACTAGGACCAGGCAGAACTACAAAAGGGATCTGGACAGGCTGCAGGACTGGTCCCGCAACTGGCTCCTGGAGTTCAACCCCACCAAGTGCAAAGTTATGAAGATTGGGGAAGGGCAAAGAAGACCACAGAGGAGTACAGTCTAAGGGGCAAAGCTACAAAACCCCACTCAAAGGAAAAGGTTTGGGGGGGAGTATAACACCGAGCTATTTCCTGAGGCGCACATCAAACAAAAAAATGCTGCAGCATATGGGCGCCCGGCAAACTGTGAACAGCATTCCGCATTTTAAGAGGAGCAAATTCAGGACCTGTACACTGTGTACGATGGCCCTATAGCACGCCGTTTGGAAAAACCCCCCCTAGCCAAGGTGTAAGGAAACTAGAGAAGTGCAAAGGGTTTTTAACAAGATAGTCCCTGAGCTAAGGGGAATGTCTACGAGGAGAGGTTAAGGGGAAAAAACCTGACGACCTCGGACAGGAGGATAAGGGGGTTTGATAAAAGACATATAAAATATGAGAGGAATAGACAAGGTGGGGCAGACACAGGATGTTCCGGATAGGGGCCGCAACAGGGGCCAGTTGGGAAATTGAAGCTAGAGAACCACAGGGGGTGTCAGGAGGTTTTCTTCAGTCACAGGTTGTTAGAAAGTGGAAAAGTCTGGGAAATGATGTAGGGAGGGGCAGGATCCTAAATAGTTTTAAAGGGGAGTATGTAAAGCTCACGGAGGGGGGTAGAGTGACTGGTAGGGCCAGTGAAAGGGGGGCCAGGAGTGAGACTCGACCCCTGCACCCAATAGGTGGTACACACACACCTTTTTATCCAGTAACTGCGTCTCAGCCATGTCTTGAACTTAAAATATTGAGACACCTGAAGGAAACCTGGTAGTGTATGTGTACTGTGTATTTTCACCTAATTGTGGTTGCAAGGGTCGAGACTCAGCTCCGGCCCCGCCTCTTCACTGATCGCACAGGTCCTCTCTCGCTTCCTGAGTTTTTGTTATACCTGCTTAAAGCAGTAGGTTCCGCCTCCACACATCACTTGCTAGGCTTTTCACTTCCTGACGACTCTGTGACTGAAGAATACTTCCTAACATCCGTGCCCGTCTGAATCTTCAGTTTAAAACTTGACCCCTTTTTTCTGTGTTCCCCTCTGGAACACTGTCTCTGCCATTTTGTCTTTTCCCGCATTTTTGTATTTGTTACATGTCTTCCCTGACCCACCCCCTCCAGGTCGTCAGGCCAAAATTTCCCCCTCAACCTTTCTCATAGGACATTCCTTTTAGCCCGGAACAGCCTTTTTGCAAACCTTGTACTTTCCAAATTTTCTTGACGTGCTTGACCAGGGGGGGCCTGACGTACACAGGACAGGCTTGAACGATTCCTTAAAAGGTAGTACAGTTGTAAAAACAAGGGAGACTAATTTAATCCCGTGGTAACATTTTAATACAGGGGTAAAGACAAGTTGTAATACTATGGTAGTACTATTTTAATACAGGGTATTACATTTTGTAAACATGGTAGACTAGTTTTAAACATGGTATACTAGTTTAATACAGTGGTAATACTATTGTAAAACTAGGGAAAACTATTTGAATACAATTTATACAGTTGTAATACGCTACATCTATCATCTTCACTAATACATTACCGCCTCACATACATTATCACCTTCACTAACCTAAAACTATCACTTCCTATAACATTAACCGCCATCACTATACTTTATCCCCTTTCACAAAAACCTACATCTATCACTTCAAAAAAAATTTACCGCCATCACTATACATATCACCTTAAACTATACCTGCATCTACACCTTCACTGTAACTATTTTTACCACCATCACTATACATACATCCTTTCACTATACACTACATCTTCGCTTTCCACTATACAAAAGGGGCAGAACAACTTTTCTTACCCACAAATTTTTTTTCCACATTAGATATTTTTGGCATTATTTTTGCTAAATTTTGTATATTTTTATCTTCTATTTCCCCCCGCTTCAAAACTAAGTTAAAACAAAGGGAAATTTTTTAGAAGATTGATCTGCGCTGCAGCTGTGTTGTGTTTATCAGTATTTCTCTTGATTTATATATTTCCTTTTATAAATGGGCCGAAAAATGGGAAAGGACCGGAGCTACTCCCAAAGGATGTCGAGAAACGTCCTTACCTGTTATTTTTTTTCTGGGAAAAGTCCGTTCCCTGAATAAGGTTTTTATTTTTAACGCGACCTTAACCCTATCCCAGTCCACTACAAGCCGGTAATCCTTGGGGGATCCAAAATTTGTCCTTCCTGGGGACCATCTTGGAGGATACCAGGCCCTACCCGGATTAGACATTTTTGGGGGTGGGTTTTCAAGAATAACCAAGAATCTTGCCGGGGACTTTTCAGCCCCGGCTGATGATGGGTTCTCCTGCTTTTCCCAATCATTTTGGGAACTATTAAAAACGACTCTCAGAAGTATGGTCGGGTTAAAATCAAAAAACTTTTCTAGTTCATGTAACTCTGTGGCGTGGTGAGTGGGGACCCCGTCTGTGTTGGTGGGGACTCCGGGTGTTGGGGTGACATCCCCCACCAACACCACACCTTCCTCCCCACCAACCTCCTCCGACGCCAAACCCCCTCCCCCGCCAAACCCCTCCCCCACGGGGCCCAAACCCCCCAGGACGCCAAACCCCTCTCAAAAAAGCCAAACCTCTCTCCGACACCCCAAACCCCTCCGGGCCCAAACCCCCCCCCACCCAAACCCCCTCCGACGCCAAACCCCTCCAAACGCCAAACCCCCCCCCACGCCAAACCCCTCCGGACGCCAAAACCCCCCCCCGACCCAACCCTCCTAGACCCCAACCCCTCCAGACGCCAAACCGAACCTTTCCGACCCCAACTCCTCCCCAAATGGCCCAATCCCTCCCAGACCCAACCTCTCCAGATGCCCAAAACCTCCCCGACGCCCCAAAACCTCCGCTATGCCCCAAACCCTCCCCGATGAAAACCCCTCCCCAGCCCAACCCCTCCTCGACGCCCGGGGCCCCTTTCCCCAAAACCAAGCCCTACCCTTCCCCGAAAACCCGTATTTTTCATAACAGCAAACTCTTTCCCCAACACCAAAACCCCCCCCAACACCAACCCTTCCCCAAACACCAAACCCTTTTCCCCAACACCAATCCCTTCCCCCAAAACCAACCCTTCCCCCAACACCAATCCCCACCCCAAAACCAAACCCTTCCCCCCAAAACCAATCCCTTCCCCAAAACCAATCCACCCCCCCACCAATCCTACCCCCAACACCAAACCCCTTCCCCTTTCCCGAAAACCTGTATTTCTATAACAGCAAACTCTTCCCCCAACACCAAACCCTTCCCCCAAAACCAAACCCTTTCCCCCCAAAACCCAAAACCCCTTTCCCCAACACCAAACCCTTCCCCAAAACCAAAACCCCTTCCCCAACACCAAACCTTCCCCAAACCAAACCCTTCCACTTCCAAAAACATGTACTTTTTATAACGCAAAACCTTCCCCCAAAACCCCCTTTACCTCCCCGACACCGGACACCCCGACACCGTGAACACTTTCCCCCCAACCGTACATCCCCGACACCCGGGCACTCCCCGACACCGTGACCCCCCCACACCGTGACCCCCCCCCGACACCCTGACCCTCCCTGAGACCGGACACTCCCCGATACCGTGACCTCCCCGCAACCGGACACCCCGACACCGGACAAATCCCCGACACCGTGACACCCCCCGACACCGTGACACTCCCCGACAAAACCCTGACCCTCCCCACACCGGACCTCCCCCACACCGTACCCTCCCCGACACCCTGACCCCCCGAACCGGACACTCCCCGACACCGTGACACTCCCCACACCGTGACCCTCCCCCCACACCCTGCCCTTCCGCACCGTGACACTCCCCGACACCGTGACACTCCCCCACACCGTGACACTCCCCGACACCGTGACCCTTTCCCCACACGTGACACTCCCCGACACCGTGACACCCCCCCACACCGTGACACTCCCCGACACCATAAACACTCCCCGACACCTTGACCCTCCCCGACACCGTGACACTCCCCGACACCGTGACACTCCCCGACACCGTGACACTCCCCGACACCGTGACAATCCCCGAAAACCCGTGACACTCCCCGACACCGTGACCCTCCCCGACACCGTGACACTCCCCGACACCGTGACCCTCCCCGACACCGTGACACTCCCCGACACCGTGACACTCCCCGACACCGTGACACTCCCCGACACCGTGACACTCCCCGACACCGTGACACTCCCCGACACCATGGCCCTCCACGACACCATGACCCTCCTCGACACCATGGCCCTCCCCGACACTATGGCC
>NC_069414.1:16479120-16526620 GCF_026875155.1 Cherax quadricarinatus | reverse complement strand
GCGGGAATATTGGGTATCTCAAAAAGCAAACATCTGGTATATAGGAATGGGATCAGAAAGTTCCTGGACTGCTGTAAGGATTATCTAAAACACCTATAGAAGTTTCCCTTTTCTAACTGGGAGGCTCTACACGATTCCAGTGCCCCTGCTACTTCTTAAAACTTTTCGGAACCTTCTTTACTAAGGACGTCTAGCAGGGGCCTGCGATTCTGCTTGAATAAACCACCTCGTTAAAAATCCTCTGAGTGCCATTTTTATTTTTGAGAAGAGACGTCACAGGAGGCTAGAAATGGGTAGCAGGGCCCGAAACGATGGTCTCTTGGTCTTGATCAGCGAGCAGGGCACAAATTTTGCAGCCATTCACCTTATAACCTATCAAAAATTCCCACAGCACTTGCAGTGTCCAGGATACTCTACGACGATCTTCATGAATAACCTGCTGGAGCATTTTGTGAGTTTCACAACAATCTTATGTAGCTTGTAACTGAATTCACATGTGTGCACACACAGGGGGCTCTTGGCTCTACCAGTAAACCAGGAGCTGTGACTCGATCCCTGCAACCACAGACATGTGAGTACACACACACAAGGACACATACACAAGCACACACACACACACACACGCACACACACACACACACACACACACACACACACACACACACACACCCACACAAACACACACACACACACACACCCCACACACACACACACAACACCACACACACACGCTGTTTCTTTTAAAGATTACATTCTGCTACACATAAAAATCTCAGCAATGCACGATAACACGACAAAAAATACCCATCTAACCCAACTGAACGACAGATGGCACTGAGAAATCACCACACTACTGCACAAAGGAGTGTACTCGCAGCTTGATCAAAACCACATCCATATTCTCCCAGGGAAGTCCAAACCCAAAAATTTGAGTTGGCAACTTTTTGATAGTACCTCGTATTTTATTCTTGAAAGACTCTTGACTGCGTTATTGATGGCTCCCCGCTGCTCTTCTTTAACTGCCAACCCCCAAGAGGGAAGTGAATAGTAACCCGTGTTCGTGAAAGGAGGATTTTTTTCCGAACTGAGACGTGAGATAACACTAAATTTAATTACCATCACCATGTAGATTCAGCACACCTGCCTCAGCTGGTGATGTCTTCGGTGATGTTGGCAGAGTTTTTGAGTCTCAGCTGGTGATGTCTTCGTGATGTTGCAGAGTTTTTTAGTCCAGCTGGTGATGTTCTTCGTGAGTTGGCAGAGTTTGAGTCTCAGCTGGTGATGTTGACAGTTTTTGTCAGTGATGTTGACAGTTTTGAGTCTCTTTGATCAACAATTAATGGCTCTCTGGTCACAAAAGTCATGTTGTGTTTTCAACATTTATCACATATCTTACTTGTCTTCATTGCAAGTTTCCAACTACTTTAAGCAACGTATTAATACTCAATGTAGGTTTTTTGCTCTGGATTTCACATATGATAAAAGGTATTTGGGTTTCCTTCAATTTCGTTAATGGCATTGTGCTTCCTCTGTCTCTTCTGGATTCTCTTTGATTCACTCAGTTTTATCTCAACGTTTTCCATTTCCTAAGTAGTATTTATCTTTTCTCTCGAGGAAGTGTGGTATCTTTGAGAAGAGAGAACTCAGTAAGTGTGAAGGGGCCAAGACTTTTAAACATCTTCCTCTCATACACGAGGGAGTTACCAGCGAACCTCTGACTATCTTCGCCAGGACACTTGATGAAGTCCTCAAGGTCAGTTCCTATTATCCAGGCTGTGGCACATTTTCTGAACTGCATGCACCTAGCACCAACAGCTAGTTAACCAAGGCGATCCATCGGAGGGCACTGTCCCCCGAAATCACCTCCAGGTCTCCAGGTACTGACTGCACTCTTAAATCTGCTTAAATTTGACCTTAAATCTGCTTTCTAGTAATTTTGACCAAACATTCACAGCTAATACGTCATGTTATTTCAAGTCTTTACCTTTTCCATTATCGACAATGTTGTTATTTTTTATTTGATGAAAATAAATGCAATATGTATTTTTTTCAACAAGTCGGCCGTCTCCCACCGAGGCAGGGTGACCTTAAAAGAAAGAAAATCCCCAAAAAGAAAATACTTTCATCATCATTCAACACTTTCACCTCACTTATACGTAATCACTGTCTTTGCAGAGGAGCTCAGATACGACAATTTAGAAGTCCCTCCAAACTGTCAATATCCCACACCCTTCCTTTTAAAGTGCAGGCATTGTACTTCCCATTTTCAGGACTCAAGTCTGGTTGAATCTATAATAACCGGTTTCCCTGAATCCCTTCACTAAATATTACCCTGCTCACACTCCAACAGATCGCCAGATCCCAAATACCATTCGTCTCCTTTCACTCCTATCTAACACGCTTACGCACGCTTGCTGGAAGTCCAAGCCCCTCGCCCACAGAACCTTCTTTGCCCCCTCCCTCCAACCTTTTCGCTGACGACCCCTACCCCGCTCTCCATGTCATTCGACTCTGATCCATTCTCTCTAAATGACCAAATCACCTCAACAACCCCTCTTCAGCCCTCTGACTAATACCTATATTAACTCCACACCTAATTTCCACACTCCGAATTCTCTGCATAATATTTACACCACGCATTGCCCTTAGGACATCTCCACTGCCTCCAACCGCCTCCTCACTGCAGCATTTACAACCCAAGCTTCACACCCATATAAGAGTGTTGGTACCACTATACTTTCATACATTCCCTTCTGTGCCTCCATAAATAACGTTTTTTTTTATCTCCACATATACCTCAATGCACCACACACCTTTTTTCCTTCATCAGTTCTATGGTTAACCTCATCCTTCATAAATATATCCAATGACACGTCAGCTCCCAAATATCTGAAAGCATACACTTCTTCCATACTCCCTCTCTCCAATTTTTCTTTATCTAAATCATTTGATACTCTCATAACTTTACTCTTTTCTATGTTCACTTTCAACTTTCTACCTTTACACACTCTCCCAAATTCATCCACTAACCTTTGCAACTTTTCTTTAGAATCTCCCATAAGGACAGTATCATCAGCAAAAAGTGACTGTGTCAATTCCCATTTTGTATTTGATTCCCCATAATTTAATCCCACCCCTCTCCCGAACACCCTAGCATTTACTTCTTTTACAACCCCATCTATAAATATATTAAACAACCATGGTGACATTACACATCCCTGTCTAAGACCTACTTTTACGGAAGTAGTCTCCCTTTCTTCTACAAAACCATACCCCGGCCGGGGTATGGTTTGGCTGTGCTATATATATGCATGTGTGCAATGCATCTCGTAGAAGCTATGCAAGATGCAAAACAGCCACGGGTGGGAGGGGGGGAGGAGCTGAATGATAGCTCAAGGTCTTTCGTGTTGCCGTCAACACATCGTCAGGAGCTTGCAATGTTCCGGAAACTATTAGCAAGTCTAAGCAGACTAGTTCAGACTATTTAACTCAACCTGTGGTTGTTTTGCATATGCATGTAATATATATTATATATATATATATATATATATATATATATATATATAATATATATATATATATATATAAATTATATATATATATAATATATTATATATATTATATATAAAATACACACACTAATTCTTCATTGTGCAACAGTGTTTGCAACACTGTTGCAACAGTGTTGCAAGAAGCAGGTTGAGCATCACTCTACGTCATTAGATCCTTCCTGATATGCACTTTGTTACACTTCAACTCCACTTTATCATCCAAGAAGAGTTCTGCTGAATAACACTTGTAATACTCTTAATATAGAGCTGCTCTATTAAGCAGGAAGTATCTACCAGTTTCTTCAGCACCAGTGTCACGAGTGCCTTCACTCTTTGATCTATGTTTCACTCTTTGAAGCATGTTTCACTCTTTGAAGTATGTTTCACTTTTTGAACTATGTTTTACTCTTTGAAGCATGTTTCAGTTTTTGAAGTATGTTTCACTTTTTGAACTATGTTTTACTCTTTGAAGCATGTTTCACTCTTTGAAGTATGTTTCACTTTTTGAACTATGTTTTACTCTTTGAAGCATGTTTCACTCTTTGAAGTATGTTTCACTCTTTGATCTATGTTTCATTATTTGATCTATTTTTCACTTTTTGAAGAATGTTTCACTCTTTGAAGCATGTTTCACTCTTTGAAGTATGTTTCACTCTTTGAAGAATGTTTCACTCTTTGAAGCATGTTTCACTCTTTGAAGAATGTTTCACTCTTTGAAGCATGTTTCACTCTTTGAAGTATGTTTCACTCTTTGAAGAATGTTTCACTCTTTGAAGAATGTTTCACTCTTTGAAGAATGTTTCACTTTTTGAAGAATGTTTCACTTTTTGAAGAATGTTTCACTCTTTGAAGCATGTTTCACTCTTTGAAGTATGTTTCACTCTTTGAAGAATGTTTCACTCTTTGAAGCATGTTTCAACTCTTTGAAGAATGTTTCACTCTTTGAACAATGTTCCACTTTTTTGAAGAATGTTTCACCTCTTGAAGAATGTTCACTCTTTGAAGTATGTTTCACTCTTTGAAGAATTTTCACTCTTTGAAGCATGTTTCACTCTTTGAAGTATGTTTCACTCTTGAAGAATGTTTCACTCTTTGAAGCATGTTTCACTCTTTGAAGAATGTTTCACTCTTTGAAGCATTTTTTCACTCTTTGAAGCATGTTTTCACTCTTTGAAGCATGTTTCACTCTTTGAAGTATGTTTCACTCTTTGAAGAATGTTTCACTCTTTGAAGAATGTTTCACTCTTTGAAGAATGTTTCACTCTTTGAAGAATGTTTCACTTTTTGAAGAATGTTTCACTTTTTGAAGAATGTTTCACTCTTTGAAGCATGTTTCACTCTTTGAAGAATGTTTCACTCTTTGAAGTATGTTTCACTCTTTGAAGAATGTTTCACTCTTTGAAGCATGTTTCACTCTTTGAAGTATGTTTCACTCTTTGAAAAAATTTTCACTCTTTGAAGCATGTTTCACTCTTTGAAGCATGTTTCACTCTTTGAAGCATGTTTCACTCTTTGAAGCATGTTTCACTCTTTGAAGCATGTTTCACTCGTTGAAGAATGTTTCACTCTTTGAAGAATGTTTCACTCTTTGAAGTATGTTTCACTCTTTGAAGAATGTTTCACTCTTTGAAGCATGTTTCACTCTTTGAAGTATGTTTCACTCTTTGAAAAAATTTTCACTCTTTGAAGCATGTTTTCACTCTTTGAAGCATGTTTCACTCTTTGAAGCATGTTTCACTCTTTGAAGCATGTTTCACTCTTTGAAGCATGTTTCACTCGTTGAAGAATGTTTCACTCTTTGAAGAATGTTTCACTCTTTGAAGCATGTTTCACTCTTTGAAGCATGTTTCACTCTTTGAAGCATGTTTCACTCTTTGAAGCATGTTTCACTCTTTGAAGCATGTTTCACTCTTTGAAGCATGTTTCAATCTTTGAAGAATGTTTCACTCTTTGAAGAATGTTTCACTCTTTGAAGCATGTTTCACTCTTTGAAGCATGTTTCACTCTTTGAAGCATGTTTTCACTCTTTGAAGCATGTTTCACTCTTTGAAGAATGTTTCACTCTTTGAGGCATGTTTCACTCTTTGAACTATGTTCCACTTTTTGAAGTGAACACTGTTTCTAGACACGCTCCTACATTCTATCTTCTAGTATCAATGTTTTTTTTCCATCATTCTTAGGTACCCTTCATCCACTATCATCGAGGATAAACACTCGACCTAGACGATACAGCGTCGGACTGTCAATTTACAGACCGCGGTTCGATCCATCCTTCTGTCTATTCATTGACAGTTATTTATAACTTAATTTGAGTTCACTTAAATATAGCATTATTTCTACCTTAAAAGGACGCAACATTTTCTTAACACAGAAACCATCAGCTTCTCAATTCTCACACAACTGTTCTCTCGTGGTTTCTTTTTTCAAGGTCCATCAGGAATGGAGTCAGATTGCCCTTCAACACCTCTTCTCCCAGGACCTTCCTCCTTCACTCTCTCAGGTTTAAGTCCCGTCCAATCTCATTACTTGCAGGAACACCCCCAGAGCACAGTAAACTTGCTGGAACACTCCCAGAGCACAGTAAACTTGCTGGAACACTCCCAGAGCACAGTAAACTTGCTGGAACACTCCCAGAGCACAGTAAAACTTGCTGGAACACTCCCAGAGCACAATAAACTTGCTGGAACACTCCCAGAGCACAGTAAACTTGCTGGAACACTCCCAGAGCACAGTAAACTTGCTGGAACACTCCCAGAGCACAATAAACTTGCTGGAACACTCCCAGAGCACAGTAAACTTGCTGGAACACTCCCAGAGCACAGTATACTTGCTGGAACACTCCCAGAGCACAGTAAACTTGCTGGAACACTCCCAGAGCACAGTAAACTTACTGGAACACTCCCAAGACACAGTAAACTTGCTGAACACTCCCAGAGCACAGTAAACTTGCTGGAACACTCCCAGAGCACAGTAAACTTGCTGGAACACTCCCAGAGCACATTAAACTTGCTGGAGAGCAAAACTCCTTGAGGGTCAAGTCAGTTCTCCTCTCTTCTAATATGTTTTTTTTTCCCCACTATAATTTACCTTATCCATAATTACTATCTAATTTTCTCTGTCTGCTTTCGTAAGGCGAAATCCAGGATTTTTTCTTAATTCATGGTATAACTTAACAAATCTTTGAAGACAGTTGTATTGCCCAGGTCTGAATACAGCTCAGTCCTGTGCAACACTGCTTTAGGAAAACAAACACGATAGTAATTATGGATAAGGTAGATTACGAGGAAAAAACCGTGTTATGAGACAGAGAAACTCACGCGATCCTTGAAAAGCTTCTGTTTCACTCTAACCAGAGTGAAAAGAGAAGTGAAATAGAAGGTTATTGCGTCAGTATTATTCATATTTTGTTTAATGCTAAAATAAGTTGTGTTTTTTTGTGTATGTTTATCCAGTGTTTGCTTTGTTCTTGAGTTTAGCTCTTGTTTCTTTTGCTTTCAGTTTGTTTGTCTTTCTTTAATCTGTTTACTCTGGGTCTAATTTGATCAGACTGTCTTCATTGTGTTTATTCCTTGTTTATCTTGAGTTTTTTTTCTCGTTTTCTGGGAAAAGATAATGTGGGAATCTTTGAGTCCAGACACTGGCAAGATGGAGCCAGTGATGAAGATTGATGGAGGCGTGGCCCACCTGGGAGCCTTGGTCTGGCTCACCATGAGAGGGAGGGACGGGTGGAGGGTGGGAAGAAGGGGGGAGGGAAGAAGGAAGGAGTGAGGGAAGAGTGAAGGAGATTGATGGGAACCCATCACACTGAGAGTGCTTCCTCCAGGTGTTGTCGAATAAGACTGGAAATGTGTGTTGTGTGTTGTGTGTGTGTGTGTGGTGGTGTGTGTGTGTGTGTGCACTCACCTAATTTTGGTTGCACTGGTTATACGGTTGATGTATGTCTTAGATGATGTGCTTGGAACTGTGCTCACCCCGAGGTCCTTCTCTTTCAGGAGGGTTAACAGCCTTTATCCTCCTAGCCTGAATACTGTTTCCGGACGATTTCCTTCGATTTTCATAACCTTGCATTTGCCGAGGTTAAATTCCGGTAGAAATTTGTGCAGCATATCCAGGCCATTTATAGACTTTCCTAGTCTACTTCTGTTTGTAATCTCCTCATGAGCTTCACATCATCTGCGAACGGAGATGTCGCTGACTCGATTTCCTCTGCCATGTCGTTGACATACACAAAAAACAGTACTGGTCCAAGTACTGACCCTTGTTGAACCCTACTCGTCACACTCACCCATACCGACACCTCCTTGACAGTAACTCCTCCCATTGTCAAGGAATGCTCAACGGGAAGTATCCCGTTGAGTATTCCTTGACCCACTGTACTACTAATTCTTGCCTGCTCAGCTTGCTTTTGTGCCAGTCTCTTCTGGGGTACTGGATCAATTGCTAATCCAAAAATATACACTCTACTCCCTCCTCCTCTCTCCTGTCTAATTTTCGGTACCTTATAACTCTAGCAGATTTGTGAGTCAGGATTTATCACCCAGAAAACCAGAGAACATTACTGGTTGCTGTTAATGAATCCACCCCTTTCCAGGGGCTTCACCACTCCTGGTAATTTGTCTATAATCTTACACACTGTGCATATTATTGACACTGAACCTATAATTTAATGCCACCTCTGTCCCTTTTTCAAATACTGGGAGTACATTCACTGTTTTCCAGACAGTTTGTTTAAGATCACTACTAGTGGTTAGGTAAACACAGTTCCTCTGCTTCCTCTCTCAGACCCATGGAGAGAGTGTTCTGGTCACATTGCCTTCGACGTATCTAGTTCACTTAGAATTTTCTTCACCTCTCATCACATTGTTGTACTGTGTCTAGTACTCGTTGGTGCACTCTCTCTCTCCCTCTTTGACTCTCGGTTAATTTCCTGATTCTAATGAAAATATGTCCCTAAATCTTTTGTTCATCTCCTCACAGACTTCCTGATCGTTCCTAGTGAACTCACCTCCTTCTTAATTCAGCCTTATTACCTGGTCCTTCAAATTTGTTTTCCTTCTCATGTGGCTGTACATCAACTTAGGCTCAGATTTGGCTTTTGATGCAAAATCATTCTTAGATTGCCGTTCAGTCTCTCTTCCTATCCATGCATTTTTATTTCTGGCTCTTCTGCATGCTTCCCTATTTTCTGGCATTTTTCTTCCTATATGTCTTCCATGCTCTTGCACTTGTAACTTTTGCCTCCCTGCACGTCTGGGTGAACCAAGGTTCATTCTGTTCTTGCTTGTACTTTTCTTGCCTCTAGGTATGAACTTTTCCTCTATCTCTTGGCACTTTCCAGCTACATACTCCAACATTTAATTTGCTGCCATTCAGTTTAGCTCCCTTTTCAACAGCACTCTGCATAGCCACCGGTGTCCTGGTGGCTAAAGCTCCCGCTTCACACACGGAGGGCCCGGGTTCGATTCCCGGCGGGTGGAAACATTTCAACATGTTTCCTTACACCTGTTGTCCTGTTCACCTAGCAGAAAATAGGTACCTGGGTGTTAGTCGACTGGTGTGGGTCGCATCCTGGGGGACAAGATTGAGGACCACAATGGACATAAGTTAGACAGTCCTTGATGACGCACTGACTTTCTTGGGTTATCCTGGGTGGCTAACCCTCCGGGGTTAAAAATCCGAACGAAATCTTATCTTATCTTAGGAGCTGTTTCGTACCATCATAAGCCTCCTCTTCTGAACTCAGGCTTGTTCCATTTTTAATACTCTGTATTCCTCACCACATTCACTTCCACAAGGTATTTGAACCTCAGCACTGCATTGTCACCTGCTCCAAGGAGCCTCTCATTTTCGATGTCCCCTACATCAGAATCACTTAGGATGAATACACGGTTCAGTCGCACTGGATCACTGTTCACCCTAGTTGTGTCCTGGACATGTTGACACATGAAATTTTCCATCATCACCTCCAGTAACTTAGCTCTCATGTTTCTGGTCCTTGCTGCAGAAGTTAATGGGTTGGTTTGACCCTTTGGTGATATGCTAGAAACTATGCTTACTCCCAGGCCCCTTCCTTTAGATGATTGCAGCCTGTCCCCCCGAGTTTATACTCCATGTCCAGTTTTCTGGTTTATGTGGCTCCAGACTTTCTCAGTTATTGTTGATGTCTTCCATGATCAGTAGTATTGCATTGTCTGTGTTGGCTCTTTTAGTTACTTCTGCTATTGAGGCCACCATTGCTGTGTTGTTGTCCTAATATTTGTGTCTTGGTTTTCTGCTGTTGAGTGTTGGATTGTATATCACTGCTAAGTATCACCTTGGATCCTCCAATTCTGAGTGCCCCTATTATGTAGTCAATGGACCTCTATTTAGTCCATTCGTTTTCTCAAAAATTTCCTAGCTCAAAATCAGCAATGCTACTCTTCCACCTGCTCTGTTTCATCTGTCCTTTCTCATTATTTGATATTGTTCTGAGAAAACATCTGTAACCACCTCTGTAAGCTTAGTCTCTGTTATTGCTACAATGTCTGGGGATGCCTCCACTATTCTTTCTTTCCATTCATCACTTTTTATTTTTTATTCTGTGTGCATTAGTGTACTTCATTTTCAATATCCTTTCCATTACTATGTTTATGTTTTTGGGGTCCTCTTCTACTGGTTCTTGTCCATGTGTCAGGGGAGGAAAGGGTATAGGAGGGAGGAGGCTGGGAGGAGGGTAAGGGCTGACTGGGGGTGGAACTGTGGTTGTAGGTTAGGGTTGATGGGGACCAAAGGATTGGGGGCTGGGATGAGGGGAGGTTATAAGAAAGGATCCTGCACTGGTAGGGGTGATTATTGTGGGTGAAGGTGGGGAGGTGTTGGCACAGTATGGTTTGTTTTAATTGTGCTTGATGATGATCGGAAGGTAGGGAGGTTAGAAGGGGTATTTGTATCGGAACTTGGTGTTTTTCCTGAGGTGAGGCTTCCACCTGGCAGGGCTAGCATTTTGTGTCCTTGGTGGTAGATCATCTGCACTTACTATTGTATTTACTGGTACTCGAACCTGTCTTCAGCTGCTTATTCTCTCACTCAGTTGCTCCCTCTCCTGTAACACTCTATCCTGTTCGAGGTACACACGATATCTGTTGGTCCTTCTCGTGCAGTTTCTGATGTAAGGGTCACTTTGACTTGCCATAGGTCATATTTCTCATATTTTGTCCGATCAATGCTTCGTTATCTCTGAAAATTTGCCACCTCAGCCTCAGCACTTGTATGTTTCCTTCCTTTTATCCGGTGCTAATATTTCATTAGCTGTCATTCCTTCAGCCTCCCGGAGACCATGGATAATCAGCAACTGCCTCCTCTCCTCCTCCCACGTCTTTCCCTCCAGAGTTCATTGTGTTTTGCTGTCAGTTGCTTTTCTGCTCCTCATATTATCTCCCTCTGCCGTCACTTCTGGCTATATTTTTTTTTTTTGAAATCTTCCAGGTGATATACCTTTCCCTTGAGTTTTGCCTGCTTCTGATGTTGATATTCTTATCCTCTGTCTCTGTGCAAAGATCTAGAAGCACTTTTTTCCTCACTCTTCGTCCATCGTGTGTTTGAATCCAGCCATCAACATATTCCTCTCTGTCCGCAGACTTCCTGACTGCACTTCCTCAGCATCACACCCCATTTATGTGTATGTGTGGACTCACCTATTTGTGGTTGTGGGAGTCGAGTCATAGCTCCTGGCCCTGCCTCTTTGCTAGTCACTGCTCGAAGAGTTTTATCATACCTCATCTTAAAGCTATATATGGATCTGGCCCCCACTAATTCACTCTCGATATTTTCCACTTCCTGACAACTCCAAACTGTAGAAATATTTCCTAACATCCATATGACTCATCTGAGTTTTTAACTTCCAGTTGTGTCCCCTTGTTCCTGTGTCCCACCTCTGAAACATTATGGCTCTATTCACTTTGTCAATTCCTATCAGTATTTTATACGTCATTATAATGTCCTCTCTAGTCCTCCTGTCCTCTAGTGGGGATAGGGGAGAAATGATGAAGAATTTTTTGTGTGTTTGTGTGTGTACTCACCTATTTGTGGCTGCAGGGATCGAGTCATAACTCCTGACCCCGCCTCTTCACTGATTGCTACTAGATCCTCTCTCTCCCTACTCCATGAGCTTTATCTAACCTCGTCTTAAAACTCTGTATGGTTCCTGCCTCCACTACATCACTTTCTAGGCTATTCCACTTCCTGACAGCTATGTGAATGAAGAAATATTTTGTAACATCACTTTGATTCATCGGAGTCTTTAACTTCCAATTGTAACCCCTTGTTTCTGTGTCCCATCTCTGGAACATCCTGTCTTTGTCCACCCTGTCAACTCCTCGCAGTATTTCATATGTCGTTTCCATGTCCCCCCCCTGGCCCTCCTGTCCTCCAGTCTCGTCAGACCGATTTCCCTTAACCTTTCTTCGTAGGGCAATCCCTTTAGCTCTGGGACTAGTCTTGTTGCAAACCTTTGCACTTTCTCTACTTTCTTGGCGTGCTTGACCAGGTGTAGATTCCAAAATGGTGCTGCATACTCCAGTATGGGCTTGACGTATATGGTGTACAGAGTCTTGAACGATTTCTTACTGAGGTATCGAAACGCTATTCTTAGGTTTGCCAGACGCCCATATGCTGCAGTAGTTATCTGATTGATGTGTGCCTCAGATGTGCTCAGTATTATACTCACCCCAAGATCTTTTTCCTTGAGTGAGGTTTGCAGTCTTTGGCCACCTAGACTATACTCTGTCTGCGGTCTTTTTTTGCCCTTCCCCGATCTTCCTGACTTTGCATTTGGCAGAGTTAAATTCAAGGAACCAGTTGCTGGACCAGGCTTGTAGCCTGTCCAGGTCTCTTTGTAGTCCTGCCTGATTCTTGACCAATTTAATTCTCCTCATTAACTTCACATCATCTGCAAACAAGGACACTTCTGAGTCTATCCCTTCCGTTATGTCATTCACATATACCAGTAACTGCACAGGCCCTAGGACTGACCCCAGTGGAACCCCGCTTGTCATAGGCACCCACTCTGACACCTCGTTACGTACCATGACTCGTTGTTGCCTCTCTGTCAGATATTCTCTGATCCATTGCAGTGCCTTTCCTGTTATGTATGCCCGATCCTCTAGCTTTTGCATTAACCTCTTGCGAGGAACTGTGTCAAAGGCCTTCTTGCAGTCCAAGAATATGCAGTCTATCCACCCCTCTCTCTCGTGTCTTACTTTTGTTACCTTGTCATAAAACTCCAGTAGGTTTGTGACACAGGATTTTCCTTCCTTGAAACCGTGCTTGTTGTCGTTCATAAGCTGGGGGACGGAACACCTTCTGTCAAGGCTGAGGGATTCACTACCTTCTGTTAAGGCTAAGGGACGAAACACCTTTTGTCAAGGCTGAGGGACTGACCATCTTCTGTCAAAGCTGAGGGACCATCCACCTTCTGTCAAGGCTGAGGGACTAACCGCCTTCTGCCAAGGCTAAGGGACTGACCACTTTCTGTGAAGGCTGAGGGACCGACCACCTTCTGTCAGGGCTGAGGGACCGACCACCTTCTGTGAAGGCTGAAGGACTGACCATTTTCTGTCAAGGCTGAGGGACTGACCATCTTCTGTCAAGGCTTGAGGGACTGACCACATTATGTCAAGGCTGAGGGGCCGACCACCTTCTGTCAAGGCTAAGGGACTGACCACTTTCTGTCAAGGCTGAGGGACCGACCAATTTCTGTCAAGGCTGAGGGACTGATCGCCTTCTGCCAAGACTGAGGGACTGATCGCCTTCTGCCAAGACTGAGAGACTGATTACCTGCCAAGGCTGAGGGACTGACCACCTTCTGTCAAGGCTGAGGGGCCGACCACCTTCTGTCAAGGCTGAGGGACTAACCGCCTTCTGCCAAGGCTGAGGGACTGACCACTTTCTGTCAAGGCTGAGGGACCGACCACCTTCTGTCAGGGCTGAGGGACCGACCACCTTCTGTGAAGGCTGAAGGACTGACCATTTTCTGTCAAGGCTGAGGGACTGACCATCTTCTGTCAAGGCTTGAGGGACTGACCACATTATGTCAAGGCTGAGTGACTGACCATCTTCTGTCAAGGCTGAGGGACTGACCACCTCCTGTCGAGGCTGAGGGACTGACCACCTCCTGTCGAGGCTGAGGGACTGACCACCTCAAAATTATCATCCCGCTTTTATCTCAAGTTTTATAGTCACCTGTATTCAACCGAGGAAGAATGTTTGGAAAATAAAGATCATCCGAGTGTTGCACATGTGTCTTCACGTGAGTGTTGCACATGTGTCTTCACCTAAGTGTTGCACATGCGTCTTCACCTGAGTGTTGCACATGTGTCTTCACCTGAGTGTTGCACATGTGTGTTCACCTGAGTGTTGCATATGTGTCTTCACCTGAGTGTTGCACATGTGTCTTCACCTGAGTGTTGCATATGTGTCTTCACCTGAGTGTTGGACATGTGTCTTCACCTGAGTGTTGCACATGTGTCTTCACCTGAGTGTTGCACCTGTGTCTTCACCTGAGTGTTGTACATGTGAGTTCACCTGAGTGTTGCACATGTGTCTTCACCTGAGTGTTGCACATGTGTCTTCACCTGAGTGTTGTACATGTGTCTTCACCTGAGTGTTGCACATGTGTGTTCACCTGAGTGTTGCATATGTGTCTTCACCTGAGTGTTGGACATGTGTCTTCACCTGAGTGTTGCACATGTGTCTTCACCTGAGTGTTGGACATGTGTGTTCACCTGAGTGTTGCACATGTGTCTTCACCTGAGTGTTGCACATGTGTCTTCACCTGAGTGTTGGACATGTGTGTTCACCTGAGTGTTGCACATGTGTCTTCACCTGAGTGTTGCACATGTGTCTTCACCTGAGTGTTGGACATGTGTGTTCACCTGAATGTTGCACATGTGTTTTAGTCATTAACTTGTCGCTACTCTGTGCTATTCACTTAGAGAACAACTGAGAGACATGTGTGAGTGTTGGATACTCACACAACAGGCGGGCAGTACCTCCCTGCTGGATTGTTGTCTGCCACTCCACTACCTGTGTAGTGGGGTGCAGTACTTTCCTGGGTGGTTATTTACATGTTTGCTACAGGTACTTCCTTAGTGAGTTATGTAACATACCTGATAGATGGAACTAGTGTACTGGTAAGTGATCCTCCACCAGTCTTATGATGGACCCGTCACTCAGGTTTTATGACCTCACCTACTACACATGTTCTCAAGCGTAACTAGTATGTGTACTCACCTATTTGTGGTTGCAGGGGTCGAGTCACAGCTCCTGGCCCCGCCTCTTCGCTGATTGCTACTAGGTCCTCTCTCTCCCTGCCCCATGAGCTCTATCATACCTCGCCTTAAAACTATGTATGGTTCCTGCCTCCACTACATCACTTTCTAGGCTATTCCATGGCCTGACTACTCTATGACTGAAGAAATACTTCCTAACATCCCTTTGATTCATCTGAGTCTTCAACTTCCAATTGTGACCTCTTGTGTCTGTGTCCCATCTCTGGAACATCCCGTCTTTGTCCACCTCGTCTATTCCGCGCAGTATTTTATATGTCGTTATCATGTCTCCCCTGACCCTCCTGTCCTCCAGTGTCGTCAGGCCGATTTCCCTCAACCTTTCTTCATAGGACAATCCCCGTAGCTCTGGGACTAGTCTTGTTGCAAACCTTTGCACTTTCTCTAATTTCTTGACGTGCTTGACTAGGTGTGGATTCCAAACTGGTGCTGCATACTCCAGTATGGGCCTGACGTAGATAGTATACAGAGTCTTAAACGAATCCTTACTGAGGTATCGGAACGCTATCCGTAGGTTTGCCAGGCGCCCTTATGCTGCAGCAGTTATCTGATTGATGTGCGCCTCAGGAGATATGCTCGGTGTTATACTCACCCCCAGATCTTTTTCCTTGAGTGAGGTTTGCAATCTTTGGCCATCTAAACTATATTGTGTCTGTGGTCTTCTTTGTGTGTGTGTGTGTGTGTGTGTGTGTGTGTGTGTGTGTGTGTGTGTGTGTGTGTGTGTGTGTGTGTGTGTTGTGTGTGTGTGTGAGTGTGTGTTTGTGTGTACTCACCTAATTGTGGTTGCAGGGGTCGAGACACAGCTCCTGACCCCGCCTCTTCACTGGTCGCTACTAGGTCCTCTCTCTCTCTGCTTCCAGAGCTTTGTCATACCTCGTCTTAAAGCTATGTATGGTTCCTGCCTCCATTACATAACTTGCTAGGCTATTCCACTTCCTGACGACTCTGTGACTAAAGAAATACTTCCTAACATCCCTCTGACTCGTCTGAGTTTTTAGCTTCCAATTGTGACCCCTTGTTTCTGTGTCCAATCTCTGGAACATCCTGTCTCTGTCTACCTTATCTATTCCACACAGTATTTTGTATGTCGTTATCATGTCTCCCCTGACCCGCCTGTCCTCCAATGTCGTCAGTCCGATTTCCCTCAACCTTTCTTCGTAGGACATACCCCTGAGCTCCGGAACTAGCCTTGTTGCAAACCTTTGCACTTTCTCTAATTTCTTGACGTGTTTGCCCAGGTGTAGGTTCCAACCTGGTGCTGCATACTCCAGTATGGGCCTGATGTACACAGTGTACAGTGTCTTGAACGATTCCTTACTAAGGTGTCGGAGCGCTATTCTCAGGTTTGCCAGGCGCCCGTATGCTGCAGCAGTTATCTGGTTGATGTGTGCCTCTGGAGACATGCTCGGTGTTATGGTCACCCCAAGGTCTTTCTCCGTGAGTGAGGTTTGCAGTCCTTGGCCACCAATCTATACTGTGTCTGCGGTCTTCTTTGCCCTTCTCCGATCTTCATGTCTTAGCACTTGGCAGGGTTGAATTCAAGAAGCCAGTTGCTGGACCACGTGTCCAGCCTGTCCAGGTCTCTTTGAAGTCCTGCCTGGTCCTCATCTGATTTAATTCTCCTCATTAACTTCACATTATCTGCAAACAGGGACACCTCTGAATCTATCCCTTCCATCATGTCATTCACATGTACCAGATATAGCACTGGTCCTAGGACCGACCCCTGTGGGACCCTGCTCGTCACAGGTGCCCACTGTGATACCTCATCCCGTACCATGACTCGTTGTTGCCTTCCTGTCAGGTATTCTCTGATCCATTGCAGTGCCCTTCCTGTTATACGCGCCTGATCCTCTAGTTTCTGTACTAGTCTCTTGCGAGGAACTGTATCGAAGGCCTTCTTGCAGTCCAAGAAAATGCAATCAACCCACCCCTCTCTCTCGTGTCGCACTTCTGTAACTTTGTCATAGAGCTCCAGAAGGTTTGTGACACAGGATTTGCGGTCCATGAATCCGTGTTGGTTATCGTTTATAATCTTGTTCCGTTCCTGGTGCTCCACTACTCTCCTCTTGATAATCTTCTCCATGACTTTGCATACTATACAGGTCAGTGACACTGGTCTGTAATTTAGTGCCTCTTTTCTGTCTCCTTTTTTAAAAATGGGAACTACATTTGCCTTATTCCGTACCTTAGGTAGTTGCCCAGTTTCAAGGGATGTGTTGAAGATTGTGGTTAATGGCACACACAGTATATCTGCTCCCTCCCTGAGGACCCACGGGGAGATATTGTCCGGTCCCATTGCCTTTGATGTATCAAGGTCACTTAGCAGCTTCTTCATCTCCTCTTCAGTTGTGTGCATTTTGTCCAGCACATGTTGGTCTATTCCCTGTTGGTGTCCCCCTCTGTCCGGTCTTCCCAGAGCCCTTCCTGTCTCCACTGTGAATACTTCCTTAAATCTCCTGTTGAGCTCCTCGCATACCTCTTGATCATTTCTTGTGAGTTCCCCACCTTCTTTCCTCAGCCTGATCACCTGGTCTTTGACTGTCGTCTTTCTCCTAATGTGGCTAAACAGCAGTTTTGGGTCAGACTTGACTGTCTATGCTATGTCATTTTCATACTGTCGCTGGGCCTCCCTCCTTATCTGTGCATACTCGTTTCTGGCTCTTCGACTGATCTCCTTGTTTTCCTGGGTCCTTTGCCTTCTATACCTCTTCCATTCTCTAATGCACTTAGTTTTTGCCTCCCTGCATCTTTGGGTAAACCAAGGACTCGCTTTGGTCTTCCCAGTGTTTCTGTTGCCCTTGGGAACAAACCTTTCCTTTCTTGTGTGTGTGTGTTTCTGTGGTGTGTTAGTTACCATTTGGTCCTAGGCACATGTCGATTAGACACTAGGCCTGTTGTATGTGCATGCATGTGTGTGTATGTGTATGTATGCGTGTGTGTATGTGTGTGTGTGTGTGTGTGTGTGTGTGTGTGTGTGTGTGTGTACTCACCTAGTTGTACTCACCTAGTTGAGGTTGCAGGGGTCGAGTCCAAGCTCCTGGCCCCGCCTCTTCACTGATCGCTACTAGATCACTCTCCCTGAAAGGTGAGCTTTATCATACCTCTGCTTAAAGCTATGTATGGATCCTGCCTCCACTACATTGCTTCCCAAACTATTCCACTTACTGACTACTCTGTGGCTGAAGAAATACTTCCTAACATCCATGTGATTCATCTGTGTCTTCAACTTCCAACTGTGTCCCCTTGTTACTGTGTCCAATCTCTGGAACATCCTGTCTTTGTCCACCTTGTCAATTCCTCTCAGTATTTTGTATGTCGTTATCATGTCCCCCCCTATCTCTCCTGTCCTCCATTGTCGTCAGGTTGATTTCCCTTAACCTCTCCTCGTAGGACATACTTCTTAACTCTGGGACTAGTCTTGTTGCAAACCTTTGCACTTTCTCTAGTTTCTTTACGTGCTTGGCTAGGTGTGGGTTCCAAACTGGTGCCGCATACTCCAATATGGGCCTAACGTACACGGTGTACAGGATCCTGAACGATTCCTTATTAAAATGTCGGAATGCTGTTCTGAGGCTTGCTAGGCGCCCATATGGTGCAGCCGTTAATTGGTTGATGTGCTCTTCAGGAGATGTGCCTGGTGTTATACTCACCCCAAGATCTTTTTTCTTGAGTGAGGTTTGTAGTCTCTGGCCCCCCTGACTGTACTCCGTCTGCGGTCTTCTTTGCCCTTCCCCAATCTTCATGACTGCACTTGGTGGGGTTGAACTCCAGGAGCCAATTGCTGGACCAGGTCTGCAGCCTGTCAAGATCTCTTTGTAGTTCTGCCTGGTCTTCGATCGAATGAATTCTTCTCATCAACTTCACGTCATCTGCAAACAGGGACACTTCGGAGTCTATTCCTTCCGTCATGTCGTTCACAAATACCAGAAACAGCACTGGTCCTAGGAATGACCCCTGTGGGACCCCACTGGTCACATGTGCCCACTCTGACACCTCGCCACGTACCATGACTCGCTGCTGTCTTCCTGACAAGTATTCCCTGATCCATTGTAGTGCCTTCCCTGTTATCCCTGCTTGGTCCTCCAGTTTTTGCACTAATCTCTTGTGTGGAACTGTGTCAAACGCCTTCTTGCAGTCCAAGAAAATGCAATCCACCCACCCCTCTATGCTGTCACCATGTCATAGAACTCCAGTAGGTTTGTGACACAGGATTTCCCATTCATGAAACCATGTTGGCTGCTGTTGATGAGATCATACCTTTCTAGGTGTTCCACCACTCTTCTGATAATCTTTTCCATGACTTTGCATACTTTACATGTCAGTGACACTGGTCTGTAGTTTAGCGCTTCATGTCTGTCTCCTTTTTTAAAGATTGGTACTACATTTGCTGTCTTCCATGTCTCAGGCAATCTCCCTGTTTCGATAGATGTATTGAATATTGTTGCTAGGGGTACACTTAGCGCCTCTGCTCCCTCTCTCAGTACCCATGGAGAGATGTTATCCGGCCCCATTGCCTTTGAGGTATCTAGCTCACTCAGAATCCTCTTCACTTCTTCCTCGGTTGTGTGTATTGTGTCCAGCACTTGGTGGTGTACCCCACCTCTCCGTCCCTCTGGAGCCCCTTCTGTCTCCTCTGTGAACACTTCTTTGAATCTCTTGTTGAGTTCCTCACATACTTCACGGTCATTTCTTGTTGTCTCTCCTCCTTCCTGCCTTACCCTGATTACCTGGTCCTTGACTGTTGTTTTCCTCCTGATGTGGCTGTATAACAGCTTCGGGTCAGATTTGGCTTTCGCTGCTATGTCGTTTTCATATTGTCGTTGGGCCTCCCTTCTTATCTGTGCATGTTCATTTCTGGCTCTACGACTGCTCTCCTTGTTCTCCTGGGTCCTTTGCCTTCTATATTTCTTCATTTCCCTATCACACTTGACCTACCCTTGCATATATGATACTATTCTACACTGATTCACTGATGCCATGTGACACGGCAACCAGATGACCTGATGCCATGTGACACGGCAACCAGATGACCTGATGCCATGTGACACGGCAACCAGATGACCTGATCCCTTCACCTGATCTTCACCAATGACTTGTTTTCTCCACTATATACGCTGTTCTATTACTCTCTTGTATCACTAGGAGTGACCAAGATCCCAGAAGCTGAACTTATCAAATAAAGTGAAAGGACACAGGATGACGCACTTGTGTGCATTCATCCATAATGTCGGTATCGCTATACCTTCCATCCTATGCCAGGTAGCTCATCCAGTCTGCTTGATTTGTTAATCTTTAGCTTCGAGTATTTTATTATGTCTAGGCTGCTAATTTTGTGGCCTGTGGACGTTGGTGTCATGTTCTAGTGTCAACACTCAACATAACCGTATGTTGAGTGTAGCTGCCGTATTATTGTTGTTGTTTGTTATTCTGCTGATATCGTTAGTTAATGGTCCTATCGTTGCTTGTACCTTTTATCCCCCTGATGTATCTGAAGAATATTTTGCATTACCCTAACCATACCACGGGTGGGGTTAGAACCCGCAATCAGAGAGTCACTAAACTCCAGACCGTCGCTTTAGCCACTGGACCAGCTAGCGTCAATAAGATTCATCCAACTACGTATATTTGTGCACCATACGAAGGTTAGCATAGCCACCACTGTGACCACAAATGCAAGTTTTTACAGACGAATCTCCTGCTAACGTGGCCGTGACGAACTCTAGCTCAAGTCCCCTCAAAGCTGTCAACATGACTCAAGAAATCGTAATGACACGATTGCAAACAAACCATACCACGGGTGGGATTAGAACCCGCGATCATTGTGTACAGTTCGTCTTCTAAGTTCTTGTTTGTCATTTCTGTGACCGTAATCGGGATACCAGTTTGTTTAAATGTTTCTTGCCAATAATCTCAGCCAGTTGTCTCGTCATCCAGTTTAGCTTTCTTCTATATTTTTCGTATTTTTATCTCTCTTAGCATGTCATCTTTATCTATACTTAGAATCTTCATTGTAAATCTGCTGCACATTTTCCCTACATTACCTACATTTAGTAGTGCCATCCAATTTACGTTAGGGATGCCTCGGCACATCTGATCAGTGTCTCCCACTCTGTAACTGGTAATAATGTTAGTCCTAAATGAAACAAGCTGGGAAGATATCCTAAACAACACAGGTCCGAATATTTGCCTTGAAAAAAATGAATTTTGTGGCTCTTGAGATCTTCTCAAAACACATTCCATTAAGAAAAAGAAAGAGAAGATGTAAACTAGAAAGAGAGAGACGTTCTCTATACAGACGAAGGCGAAGAGTCACAGAGCTGCTGAGAGGGGTCAATATATCTGAAATACGAAGGGATGCACTAGTCAATGAAATTGCAAATATCGAACTTAAGTTGAAGGAATCTTATAGGAGACAAAAATCACAGGAAGAACTAAAAACCATAAAGGAAATTGAAAACAAAATAACAAAATACTTCTTCTCTTATGCCAAATCTAAGAGAAAAACAACATCCAGTATTGGGCCCCTGCTTAGGCGGGATCGAACATACACAGATGACAGCCAAGAAATGAGTGAGATACTAAAATCCCAATATGACTCAGTGTTCAGCAATCCACTGCCCAATCTAAGGGTCGACAATCCAAATCGACAATCCAAATGAATTCTTTAAGAGTGAAACCCAAAATTTGGTCATCCCAAAACTCTCAGATATTATTCTAACTCCACAAGATTTTGAAGAGGCAATTAATGACATGCTCATGCACTCTGCCCCAGGCCCAGACTCGTGGAACTCATTGTTCATCAAGAATTGCAAGAAGTCCCTATCGCGTGCCTTTAGCATTTTATGGAGAGGGAGCATGGACACAGGGATCATCCCACACACACTAAAAACAACAGGCATAGCCCCACTCCACAAAGGTGGCAGTAAAGCAATTGCAGAGAACTACAGACCAATAGCACTAACATGCCATATCATAAAAATCTTTTGAGAGGGTTCTAAGAAGCAAGATAGCCAACCACCTAGATACCCATCAGTTACACAACCCAGGGCAACACGGGTTTAGAGCCGGTCGCTCCTGCCTGTCCCAGCTACTGGACCACTATAACAAGGTCCTGGATGCTGTAGTAGAGGATAAACAAAATACAGATGTAGTATACACAGACTTTGCAAAAGCTTTCGATAAGTGTGACCATGGTGTAATAGCACACAAAATGCGGGATAAAGGAATAACGGGAAAAGTTGGTAGATGGATTTACAACTTCTTGACAAACAGAACACAAAGAGTAATAGTAAACAGAGTAAAGTCCCAGGCAGCCACGGTAAAAAGCTCTGTTCCACAAGGCCCAGTACTCACTCCCATTCTATTCCTCATCCTCATTTCTTACATAGACAGAGATGTAAGCCATAGCTCCGTATCTTTCTTTGCGGATGACACCCGGATCACCATGGCAGTGACCTCCATCGAAGACACCGCGAGACTCCAATCAGACATGAACCAAATCTTCGAATGGGCCACTCAAAACAATATGAAGTTCAACGAGGAGAAATTTCAACTACTCAGATATGGGAAACTTGAAGAAATTAAAAATGTGTCAAGGTATACCACAAATTCTAACCATACAATAGAGTGCAAAAGTAATGTGAAGGACCTGGGAGTGATAATATCAGAGGATCTCGCCTGCAAAGATCACAACAATGTATCTACGTCATCTGCTAGGAAAATGATAGGATGGATAATAAGAACCTTCAAAACTAGGGATGCCAAGCCCATGATGATTCTCTTCAAATCGCTTGTGCTCTCTAGGCTGGAATACTGCTGTACGACATTGCAGACCTGGAGAGTGTACAAAGAACTTTCACGGCACACGTAAGTACGATAAGGCACTTAAACTACTGGGAATGGTTGAAGGTCCTTGATCTGTATTCCCTGGAACACAGGCGAGTGAGATACATGATAATATACGCTTGGAAGGTCCTGGAGGGATTGGTACCAAACTTGCACACGAAAATCACTCCATATGAAAGCAAAAGACTCGGCTAGAGATGCATCATTCCCCCGATGAAAAGCAGGGGCGCCACGAGTACACTGAGAGACAACACAATAAGTGTCCAGGGCCCAAGACTGTTCAATTGCCCTCCAGCATACATAAGGGGAATTACCAATAGACCCCTGGCTGTCTTCAAGAAGGCACTGGACAGGCACCTAAAGTCAGTACCTGACCAATCGGGCTGTGGTTCGTACGTCAGTTTGCATGCGGCCAGTAGTAACAGCCTGGTTGATCAGACCCTGATCCACCATGAGGCCTGGTCTCAGACCGAGCTGCGGGGGCGTTGACCCCGAAACTCTCTCCAGGTAAATTCCGGAACTCAATATCTGTATTTAAATTGAATTGATTCACGGAATGGGTGGGGCTTAAAGTTTTTACAGCTGGCCAAGTGGTTAACGCACTGGCCTGTGTGTTTTAGCACTCACTTGCCATGGGTTCTAACTCCACCCATTTCCTGAATTGTTTGAAATCGTGCAATTATGGTTTCGTGAGCCGTTCAATCGAATGTCGTGATCTTTGCTTCCTAGTCTCCCTCCTGCCTTGAGTGACAGGACAAGGTCAAAATCTGTGGTCAAAACAAGACCGAGAATATTGTTGTTCCGAGTCTCTGAAGTGACAGCTTGAGTTAAACACGTTATCCTTAATGTTGTTGACGAGTCTGGCCGCCAGCTGGTCCACTTCGTCCGACTTTTTTTTTATTATCCTGAGTGATATACACATATGGTACTTATTCATGATAATTTGTGTAACTGTATTTATGTGTACCTGGAGTTTACCTGGAGAGAGTTCCGGGGGTCAACGCCCCCGTGGCCCAGTCTGTGACCAGGCCTCCTGGTGGATCAGAGCCTGATCCACCAGGCTGTTACTGCTGCTGCACGCAATCCAACGTACGAGCCACAGCCCGGCTGGTCAGGAACCGACTTTAGGTGCTTGTCCAGTGCCAGCTTGAAGACTGCCAGGGGTCTGTTGGTAATCCCCCTTATGTATGCTGGGAGGCAGTTGAACAGTCTCGGGCCCCTGACACTTATTGTATTGTCTCTTAACGTGCTAGTGACACCCCTGCTTTTCATTGGGGGGATGTTGCATCGTCTGCCAAGTCTTTTGCTTTCATTGCGAGTGATTTTCGTGTGCAAGTTCGATACTAGTCCCTCTAGGATTTTCCAGGTGTATATAATCATGTATCTCTCCCGCCTGCGTTCCAGGGAATACAGGTTCAGGAACTTCAAATGCTCCCAGTAATTGAGGTGTTTTATCTTCGTTATGTGTGCCGTGTAGGTTCTCTGTACATTTTCTAGGTCAGCAATTTCACCTGCCTTGAAAGGTGCTGTTAGTGTGCAGCAAAAATTCCAGCCTAGATAGAACAAGCGACCTGAAGAGTGTCATCATGGGCTTGGCATCCCTAGTTTTGAAGTTTCTCATTATCCATCCTGTCATTTTTCTAGCAGCTGCGATTGATACAATGTTATGGTCTTTGAAGGTGAGATCCTCCGACATGATCACTCCCAGGTCTTTGACGTTGGTTTTTCGCTCTATTTTGTGGCCGGAATTTGTTTTGTACTCTGATGAAGTTTTAATTACCTCGTGTTTACCATATCGAAGTAATTGAAATTTCTCATCGTTGAACTTCATATTGTTTTCTGCAGCCCATTGAAAGATTTGGTTGATGTCCGCCTGGAACCTTGCAGTGTCTGCAATGGAAGACACTGTCATGCAGATTCGGGTGTCAAACTACAAAGGAAGACACGGTGCTGTGGCTGACATCCTTGTCTATGTCAGATATGAGGATGAGAAACAAGATGGGAGCGAGTACTGTGTCTTGTTGGGAAAAGAGCTTTTCACCGTAGCCGCCTCGGACTTTACTCTGTTGACTACTACTCTTTGTGTTCTGTTTGTGAGGAAATTATAGATCTATCTACCAACTTTTCCTGTTATTCCTTTAGCACGCATTTGTGCGCTATTACGCCATGGTCACACTTGTCGAAGGCTTTTGCAAAGTCTGTATATATTACATCTGCATTCTTTTGTCTTCTAGTGTATCTAGGGCCTTGTCGTAGTGATCCAATAGTTGAGACAGACAGGAGCGACCTGTTCTAAACCCATGTTGCCCTGGGTTGTGTAACTGATGGGTATCTAGATGGGTGTGATCTTGCTTCTTAGGACCCTTTCAAAGATTTTTATGATATGGGATGTTAGTTCTTTGCTATTGCTTTACTTCCCCCTTTGTGGAGTGGGGCTATGTCTGTTGTTTTTAGTAACTGTGGGACGACCCCCGTGTCCATGCTGCCTCTCCATAGGACGGTAAAAGCTCGTGATAGGGGCTTCTTGCAGTTCTTGATGAACACGGAGTTCCATGAGTCTGGTCCTGGGGCAGAGTGCATGGGCATGTCATTTATCGCCTGTTCGAAGTCATTTGGCGTCAGGATAACATCAGATAGGCTTGTGTTAACCAAATTCTGTGGCTCTTTCATAAAAAATTTATTTTGATCTTCGACTCTCAGTCTGGTTAGCGGCTTGCTAAAAACTGAGTTATATTGGGACTTGAGTAGCTCGCTTATTTCCTTGCTGTCATCTGTGTAGGACCCATCTTGTTTAAGTAGGGGCCCAATACTGGACTTTGTTCTCGACTTTGATTTGGCATAGGAGAAAAAATGCTTTAGGTTTCTTTCTATTTCATTTATGGCTTTTAGTTCTTCCCGCGATTCCTGACTCCTATAAGATTCCTTTCGCTTAAGTTCGATGTTTGCTATTTCTGTGACTAGTGACTCCCTACGCATTTCAGATATATTGGCCTCTTTTAGCCGCTCTGTTATTCTTTTTCGTCGCCTGTAAAGGGAGCGCCTGTCTCTTTCTATTTTACATCTACTCCTCCTTTTTCTTAAAGGAATAAGCCTTGAGCATACATCGAGTGCCACAGAGTTAGTCTGTTCTAGGCATAAGTTGGGGTCTGTGTTGCTTAGTCTATCTTCCCAGCTTATATCGGTTAGGACTTGGTTTACTTGGTCCCACTTTATGTTCTTGTTATTGAAATTGAATTTGGTGAAGGCTCCCTTGTGACTAATCTCATTATGTTGGTCTGGGGCTCCGCGCATACATGTTTGAACCTCGATTATGTTGTGATCTGAGTATATTGTTTTTGATATGGTGACATTTTGTATCAGATCATCATTGCTAGTGAAGATGAGGTCTAGTGTATTCTCAAGCCTAGTAGGCTCTATTATTTGCTGGTTTAAGTTGAATTTTGTGCAGAGGTTTAAAAGCTCGTGTGTGTGTGTGTGTGAGTTTTCGTCAGAGCTGCTATATTCCTCCATTTTAGGTGCCTCAAGTTGAAATCCCCTAGGAGCAAGATGTTGTGGGCAGGAGCTGGCAGATTTTCCAGACAGTGGTCAATTTTTAACAGCTGTTCCTGGAATTGCTGGGACGTTGCATCCGGAGGCTTGTAGACTACTACAATGACTAGGTTTTGGTTCTCGATCTTTACTGCTAAAACTTCCACTACATCATTTGAGGCATTAAGCAGTTCTGTGCAAACAAGTGACTCTGCGATATACAGTCCACCCCCCCCCTTTTTTGCCTGTTCACTCTGTCGCATCTGTATAGGTTGTAACCTGGGATCCATATTTCGTTGTCCAAGTGATTCTTTGTGTGGGTCTCTGTGAAAGCCGCGAACATTGCATTTGCCTCTGCAAGCAGTCCACAGATGAAAGGTATTTTGTTGTTCGTTGCTGGCTTTAGACCCTGTATATTTGCAAAGAAGAATGTCATCGGACTGGTGGTATTGGTGGTACTGAGGGGGACTTTTTTTTCCGGCATTAGTATCTGCATCTGTTGGTTTGGAGTGGAGGCCATCGATTGTGGTTCCACTCCAGGAATGACTGGATTTGGTGTATGATTTCTGCCATTTCCTGCCAGTTTTTTTCTCCTTCCTGGCACTAAAAAACCTCTCCCTCTTGAGTGGCTGTGGCTACCCCGGTTTTCCCATGGCCTGGATGTTTTGTATCTTTTTGTCCCCTTTAGAAGGTGTGCCTGGCAATTTAAGTTATAGCACAGTCTTTCCTGTACTGAAGAGGGAGTTTGCATTTTCCTGTTGTCATATGGGCACGGCATTTTCTAGGGTGGTCAAAGTTGCGCGTCCCATCTGTTTTTCCAGATTTCCCGTGCCTACAGATACCAAGTGCATAGTATGTGCACAGGCTTGGTTTCCGTTTGCCTTGGGTTTCTGTGACTGTATACCCTGTTGGTGCATGTTTACCTGTCTCTTTCCTATACTCACTAGCACTAACAATGGGGCTCTCACCAGTTGTTTTTGGTAATGTATCCTCACTAATGCTAGTGGAGTCCCTTTGTTTGCTATCTCCTGTGGTATTACTAGTTTGTAATATTGGTTTTATCTTGTCCTTGACTACACTTGTTTCCCCACTACAGCTTCTGTCTCCCTCGAGGCCATTTATATGCATTCCCTCCTGCGTACATTTACTGACTACCTGGACAGCACCTCCAGCCTCACCCTCACTGTCTCCCAGGACAGCACCTCCAGCTTCACCATTACAGTCTACCAGGACAGCACTATCAGCCCCACATTTACTGACTACCAGGGCAGCACCTCTAGCCTTACAGTTTCTGACTACATGGCCAGCACCAAGGGCAATACCATCCAGCCCAGACTTTTTATTTTCCCATTTGTTATAGAATGCTTCCAGGTTTTCCATGAAGGCTGCTTTGATGTTATCATCTTTTAATACCAATGTGATTTTAGTCCACAGATTGCTCTCATATGGGCATACCCAAAAACACTTCCCTGATTTAATACTGCTTGTAGATAGTTCTTGGATATCTACACAAGTGGCGTGACACCAATTTCCACAAAAATAGCAATTTATCCATGTGGAAGCCCGTTTGTTTGATTGACTGCAGACTACACAGAGCTTCATAATGCGATTTGAATGGTTGATTTATTGTAATTCTACTAGTAACCTCTTGAATATTCTAATAATAACCTCCTTAAAGTGAAGCTCTTGCTATTTGTATTTCTATTTCTAACTGTACTTGTATATTAGGACAGCTTACCGGTGTACGTTCCTGTTTTATATTTATTGTTTGTGTTTGATAAGGGCACCTAAAACCCCGTCTGTTTACAGTCTGCTTTATTGTCCAACGAATCCGTTTGAATCCGGTCAAGGGTTCGGACCAGCCAAGGGTTCGGAACCAGTCGGATTTGATCAGTGGGTCACTTATTTAAAACATACTGGTCGGTGATTTGGGCTAACACATGAAGGAACTACTGGAAATTATTTAACCGAGTAATATGTGATTTGATTGATACAAAAGTATAACTTGTGTGTTGAAGAACCGGCGATTGCTGGCAGCTCTTACAATGACGAACGGTCGAGGTCTCAACCCTTGTTTATCTATCACTGTATCTAGCTTTTCTAGTTTTTTCCATCTCCACCACAACAAATGCTATAATCACTGTAGTTGACTGTTTCAATTATTGGAGGAAAGACGCTTTTTTTGCAGTAATATTTGCTTCTCCTTGTGTATATTGCATTTAGTGTAGTATTGTGTCAATACATATTTCAAGTGAGAAAAGCAATGTATTTTAGCTAAAAAACAAGATTTGTTTGAAAAGTGTTCTAAATGCACCAAATCGTCGAAATATGCAGAAAAACATCATTTTACCTTATTTTTCGATTTTTTCAATGCTTCATGTATTTTTAAAAAATAAATGAAATATTCGAAATTATTTCTGAATTTCATAGAAAGTTTATGGGATTTCTGAAAAATATGTAATATATTTTAAAATGTTGAAAATGCTCGAAAATTTTAATTGCATCAGCAATTCTGATCAAAAAGTTTTTAAATCCATGAATTTTAACTAAAAAATCAGGTTTGTCTGAAAAGTGTTCTAAATGCTGCAAATCGTCGAAATATGCAGTAAAACATAATTTTACCATATTTTTCGATTTTTTCAATGCTTCAGGTATTTTTAACAAATATATGAAATATTCAAAATTATTTCTGAATTTAATCGAAATTTTATGGGCTTTTTGAAAAATATGTAATATGTTTTAAAATGTTGAAAATGCTCGAAAATTTCAATTGCATCAGTAATTCCGATCAAAAAGTTTGGAAGTCCATGAATTTTAGTTAAAAAATCAGGTTTGTCTGAAAAGTGTTCTAAATGCTCCAAATCGTCGAAATATGCAGTAAAACATCATTTTACCATATTTTTCGATTTTTTCCATGCTTCAGGTATTTTTAACAAATATATGAAATATTCAAAATTATTTCTGAATTTCATCGAAATTTTATGGGCTTCTTGAAAAATATGTAATATACTTTAAAATGTTGAAAATGCTCGAAAATTTCAATTGCATCAGTAATTCTGATCAAAAAGTTTGAAAATCCATGAATTTTAGCTAAAAAATCAGGTTTGTCTGAAAAGTGTTCTAAATGCTCCAAATCGTCGAAATATGCAGTAAAACATCATTTTACCATATTTTTCGATTTTTTCCATTCTTCAGGTATTTTTAACAAATATATGAAATATTCAAAATTATTTCTGAATTTAATCGAAATTTTATGGGCTTTTTGAAAAATATGTAATATATTTTAAAATGTTAAAAATGCTCGAAAATTTCAATGCATCAGTAATTCTGATCAAAACTTGAAAATCCATGAATTTTAGCTAAAAAATCAGGTTTGTCTGAAAAGTGTTCTAAATGCTCCAAATCGTCGAAATATGCAGTAAAACATCATTTTACAATATTTTTCGACTATTTCAATGCTTCAGGTATTTTTAAACAATATATGAAATATTCAAAATTATTTCTGAATTTCATCGAAATTTTATGGGCTTTTTGAAAAATATGTAATATACTTCAAAATGTTGAAAATGCACAAAAATTTCAATTCCGTCAATAATTCTGATAAAAAAGTTTGAAAATCCATGAAATTTTAGTGTAGTATTGTGTCAATACATATTTCAAGAGTGAAAAGCAAGGTTTGTTTGAAAAGTGTTCTAAACGCACCAAATCGTCGAAATATGCAGTAAAACATCATTTTACCATATTTTTCGATTTTTTCCATACTTCAGGTATTTTTAACAAAAATATGAAATATTCAAAATTATTTCTAAATTTAATCGAAATTTTATGGGCTTTTTGAAAAATATGTAATATACTTTAAAATGTTGAAAATGCACAAAAATTTCAATTCCGTCAATAATTCTGATAAAAAAGTTTGAAAATCAGGTTTGTCTGAAAAGTGTTCTAAATGCTCCAAATCGTCGAAATATGCAGTAAAAATCATTTTACAATATTTTTCGATTTTTTTCAATGCTTCATGTATTTTTAAAAAATATATACTGATGGAATTGATATTTCAGAGCATTTTTCAACTCTTGAAGTATATTACATATTTTTCAAAATGCCCATAAAATTTCGATGAAATTAAGATATAATATTGAATATTTCACATATTTTTTAAAAATACCTGAAGCATTGAGAAAATCGAAAAATATGGTAAAATGATGTTTTACTGCATATTTAGAAGATTTGGAGCATATTGAACACTTTTCGGAGAATCTTGATTTTTTAGCTAAAATTCATGGATTTTCAAACTTTTTTATCAGAATTACTGATGGAGTTGAATTTTATGAGGAAAGTAACTTAAATATGACATTTCAGTAAAAATCATTTTACCATATTTTTCGATTTTTTTTCAATGCTTCAGGTATTTTTAAAAAATATATACTGATGGAATTTAAATTTTAGAGCATTCTATAACATTTAAAGTATATTACATATTTTTCAAAATGCCCATAAAATTTCGATGAAATTCAGAAATAATTTTGAATATTTCACATATTTTTTGAGAATACCTGAAGCATTGAGAAAACGAAAAAAATGGTAAAATGATGTTTCACTGCATATTTCGAAATTTGGAGCATTTAGAACAGTTTTCATACAAACCTGATTTTTTAGCTAAAATTCATGGGTTTTCAAACTTTTTTATCAGAATTACTGATGGAATGGAATTATATGCTGAAAGTAACTTAAATATGACATTTTAGTGTAGTATTGTGTCAATACATATTTCAAGTGTGAAAAGCAATGTATTTTAGCTAAAAAGCAAGGTTTGTTTGAAAAGTGTTCTAAATGCTCCAAATCGTCGAAATATGCAGTAAAACATCATTTTACCATATTTTTCGATTTTTTCAATGCTTCAGGTATTTTTAAAAAATATATACTGATGGAATTTAAATTTTAGAGCATTCTATAACTTTTAAACTATATTACATATTTTTCAAAAAGCCCATAAAATTTCGATGAAATTCAGAAATAATTTTGAATATTTCACATATTTTTTAAAAATACCTGAAGCATTGAGAAAATCGAAAAATATGGTAAAATGATGTTTTACTGCATATTTCGACGATTTGGAGCATTTAAAACACTTTTCAGACAAACCTGATTTTTTAGCTAAAATTCATGGATTTTCAAACTTTTTTATCAGAATTACTGATGGAATTGAATTTTTTGCTGAAAGTAACTTAAACATGAAATTTTAGTGTAGTATTGTGTCAATACATATTTCAAGAGTGAAAATCAATGCATTTTAGCTAAAAAGCAAGGTTTGTTTGAAAAGTGTTCTAAATGCACCAAATCGTCGAAATATGCAGTAAAACATCATCTTACCATATTTTTCGATTTTTTCAATGCTTCAGGTATTTTTAACAAATATATGAAATATTCAAAATAATTTCTGAATTTAATCGAAATTTTATGGGCTTTTTGAAAAATATATAATATACTTTAAAATGTTGAAAATGCTCGAAAATTTAAATTGCATCAGTAATTCTGATCAAAAAGTTTGAAAATCCATGAATTTTAGGTAAAAAATCAGGTTTGTCTGAAAAGTGTTCTAAATGCTCCAAATCGTCGAAATATGCAGTAAAACAACATTTTACCATATTTTTCGATTTTTTCAATGCTTCAGGTATTTTTAAACAATATATGAAATATTCAAAATTATTTCTGAAGTTCATCGAAATTTTATGGGCTTTTTGAAAATGTGTAATATACTTCAAAATGTTGAAAATGCACGAAAATTTCAATTCCATCAGTAATTCCGATAAAAATGTCTGAAAATCCATGAATTTTAGCTAAAAAATCAGGTTTGTCTCAAACTTGTTTTAAATGCTCCAAATCGTCGAAATGTGCCGTAAAAATCATTTTATAATATTTTTCGATTTTTTACAATGCTTCAGGTATTTTTAAAAAATGTATACTGATGGAATTGAAATTTTAGAGCATTTTTCAACTTTTAAAGTATATTACAAATTTTTCAAAAAGCCCATAAAATTTCGATGAAATTCAGAAATAATTTTGAATATTTCACATATTTTTGAAAAATACCTGAAGCTTTGAGAAAATCGAAAAATATGGTAAAATGATGTTTTACTGCATATTTCGACGATTTGGAGCATTTAGAACACTTTTCAGACAAACCTGATTTTTTAGCTAAAATTCATGGATTTTCAAACTTTTTTTATCAGAATTACTGATGGAATTGAATTTTTTGCTGAAAGTAACTTAAACATGAAATTTTAGTGTAGTATTGTGTCAATACATATTTCAAGAGTGAAAAGCAAGGTTTGTTTGAAAAGTGTTCTAAATGCACCAAATCGTCGAAATGTGCAGTAAAACATCATTTTACCATATTTTTCGATTTTTTCAATGCTTCAGGTATTTTTAACAAATATATGAAATATTCAAAATTATTTCTGAATTTAATCGAAATTTTGTGGGCCTTTTGAAAAATATTTAATATACTTTAAAATGCTTAAAATGAACGAGAATTTCAATTGCATCAGTAATTCTGATAAAAAAGTTTGAAAATCCATGAATTTTAACTAAAAAATCAGGTTTGTCTGAAAAGTGTTCTAAATGCTCCAAATCGTCGAAATATGCCGTAAAAATCATTTTACAATATTTTTCGATTTTTTTCAATGCTTCAGGTATTTTTAAAAAATATACACTGATGGAATTTAAATTTCAGAGCATTCTATGACTTTTAAAGTATATTACATATTTTTCAAAATGCCCATAAAATTTCGATGAAATTAAGAAATAATTTTGAATATTTCACATATTTTTTGAAAATACCTGAAGCATTGAGAAAAGCGAAAAATATGGTAAAATGATGTTTTACTGCATATTTCGAAGATTTGGAGCATTTAGAAGACTTTTCAGACAAACCTGATTTTTTTTGCTAAAATTCATGGATTTTCAAACTTTTTTATCAAGCAAGGTTTGTTTGAAAAGTGTTCTAAATGCACCAAATCGTGGAAATATGTAGTAAAACATAATTTTACCATAGTTTTTCGATTTTTTCAATGTTTCAGGTATTTTTAACAAATATTTGAAATATTCAAAATTATTTCTGAATTTAATCGAAATTTTATGGACTTTTTGAAAAATATGTAATATGCTTTAAAATGTTGAAAATGCTCGAAAATTTCAATTGCATCTGTAATTCTGATCAAAAAGTTTGAAAATCCATGAATTTTAGCTAAAAAATCAGGTTTGTCTGAAAAGTGTTCTAAATGCTCGAAATCGTGGAAATATGTAGTAAAACATCATTTTACGAAATTTTTCGATTTTTTCAATGCTTCAGGTATTTTTCACAAATATATGAAATATTCAAAATTATTTCTGAATTTCATCGAAATTTTATGGTCTTTTTGAAAAATATGTAATATCTTTTAAAATGTTGAAAATGCACGGAAATTTCAATTCATTCAGTAATTCTAATAAAAAAGTTTGAAAATCCATGAATTTTAGCTAAAAAATCAGGTTTGCCTGAAAAGTGTTTTAAATGCTCCAAGTCGTCGAAATATGCAGTAAAAATCATTTATCCATATTTATCGATTTTTTTTTCAAAGTTTCAGGTATTTTTAAAAAACATATACCGATGGAATTGAAGTTTTAAAGCATTTTTCAACTTTTGAAGTATATTACATATTTTTCAAAATGCCCATAAAATTTCGATGAAATTAAGAAAAAATTTTGAATATTTCATATATTTTTTAAAAATACCTGATGCATTGAGAAAATCGAAAAATATGGTAAAATGATTTTTTTGCTGCATATTTCGATGATTTGGAGCATTTAGAACACTTTTCAGACAAACCTGATTTTTTAGCTAAAATTCATGGATTTTCAAACTTTTTTATCAGAATTACTGATGGAATTGAATTTTATGCAGAAAGTAACTTAAATATGACATTTTAGTTAAGAATTGTGTCAATACATATTTCAAGTGTGAAAATCGATGCATTTTAGCTAAGAAGCAAGGTTTGTTTGAAAAGTGTTCTAAATGCACCAATTCGTCGAAATATGCAGTAAAACATCATTTTACCATATTTTTCGATTTTTTCAATGCTTCAGGTATTTTTAACACACAAATGAAATATTCAAAATTATTTCTGAATTTAATCGAAATTTTATGGGCTTTTGAAAAATATGTAATATACTTTATAATGTTGAAAATGATCGAAAATTTCAATTGCATCAGTAATTCTGATCAAAAAGTTGGAAAATCCATGAATTTTAGCTAAAAAATCAGGTTTGTCTGAAAAATGTTCTAAATGCTCCAAATCGTCGAAATATGCAGTAAAACATCATTTTACCATATTTTTCGATTTTTTTCAATGCTTCAAGAATTTTTAACAAATATATGAAACATTCAAAATTATTTCAGAATTTAATCGAAATTTTATGGGCTTTTTGAAAAATATGTAAAATACTTTAAAATGTTGAAAATGCTCAAAAATTTCAATTGCATCAGTAATTCTGATCAAAAAATTTGAAAATCCATGAATTTTAGCTAAAAAATCATGTTTGTCCGAAAAGTGTTCTAAATGCTCCAAATCGTCGAAATATGCAGTAAAAATCATTTTACAATATTTTTCGATTTTTTTCAAAAAATATACAGTGACGGAATTTAAATTTCAGAGCATTCTATGACTTTTAAAGTATAATACATATTTTTCAAAATGCCCATAAAATTTCGATGAAATTAAGAAATAATTTTGAATATTTCACATATTTTTTGAAAATACCTGAAGCATTGAGAAAAACGAAAAATATGGTAAAAATGATGTTTCACTGCATATTTCGAAGATTTGGAGCATTTAGAAGACTTTTCAGACAAACCTGATTTTTTTGCTAAAATTCATGGATTTTCAAACTTTTTTATCAAAATTACTGATGGAATGGAATCATATGCTGAAGGTAACTTAAATATGACATTTTAGTGTAGTATTGTGTCAATACATATTTCAAGTGAGAAAAGCAATGTATTATAGCTAAAAAACAAGATTTGTTTGAAAAGAGTTCTAAATGCTCCAAATCGTCGAAATATGCAGAAAAACATCATTTTACCTTATTTTTCGATTTTTTCAATGCTTCATGTATTTTTAAAAAATAAATGAAATATTCGAAATTATTTCTGAATTTCATAGAAAGTTTATGGGATTTCTGAAAAATATGTAATATTTTTTTTAAAAAGTTGAAAAAGCTCGAAAAAATTTTAAAAATTTCAAACAGCAAATTTTGATCAAAAAGTTTTTTTAAAACCCAAAATTTTTAATAAAAAATCAGGGGTTTTTCTAAAAGGGGTTCTAAAAGCTGCAAATTTGGGTTCGAAATATGCAGCAAAAAATAATTTTACCATATTTTCCGATTTTTTCAATGCTTCAGGGATTTTTAAAAAATATGTAAAAAAAATTCAAAAAATTTTTTTGAATTTAATTTGAAATTTTCTGGGCTTTTTTTAAAAATTTTGTAATAGGTTTTTTTAAAAAGTTGGAAAAAGCTCGGGAAAAATTTTAATTGATCCCCGTTTAAATTTCCCATCAAAAAATTTCGAAAATCGATGAAATTTTTGCTAAAAATTCAGGTTTTTCTGGGAAAAAAAGTTCTAAATGCTCCCCAAAACGGAAAAATGCAGCAAAACAATTTTTACCATATTTTGTTTTTTCAATGCTTCAGGTATTTTTAACAAAAAATTTTTTTTAAAAATTATTTAAAAATTTTTTCTGAATTTAAACGAAATTTTATGAACTTTTGAAAAAAAAGTAATTTTTCTTTTTAAAAAGTTGAAAATGCCCGGAAATTTAAATTGCATCAGCAATTTTTTATCAAAAAATTTTTCAATCCATGAAATTTTAAATAAAAAAACGGTTTGTCTGAAAAGTGTTTAAAAAGCTGCAAATCCCTCGAAAAAATGCAGCAAAACAAAAAATTTTACCAAATTTTCGAAATTTTTTTAATGCTTCAGGATTTTAACAAATATGTAAAAAATATTTTAAAATTTTTTCGGAAAATTTTAAACGTAATTTTATGGGCTTTTTGGAAAAAAAATGTAATATATTTTAAAATGGTTTGGGAAAAAACCCAAAATTTAAATTTCCCCATAATTTCCCATACAAAAAAATTTGGAAGTCCATTTAATTTTAGTTAAAAAAACGGTTTTTTTTGAAAAGTTTTTAAAGCTCCAAATCGTGAAATATGGGAGTAAAACATCATTTTAAAATTTTTTTTCGATTTTTTTTAATTTCTTTTAGGTATTTTTAAAAAATATTTGAAATATTCAAAAAATTTTTTTCTTTAATTTTAATCGAAAATTTTTTTGGGGGTTTTTGGGAAAAAAATGGGAATTTTACTTTAAAAAGTTGGGAAAAAGCTCGAAAATTTCAATTGTATCAGTAATTTTTGATCCCCCCAAAAGTTTTAAAAAACCCCTGTAAATTTTTGCTAAAAAATCAGGTTTGGGCTGAAAAGTGTTCTAAATGCTCCAAATCGTTTGAAAAAATGCAGGTTTTTAAAAATCATTTTACCATAAATTTTTGATTTTTTTTTTTTTTTGCTTAGGTATTTTTTAAAAAAATTATGAATATTCAAAATAATTTTTGAATTTAATCGAAATTTTATGGGCCCTTTTTTTAAAAAAAAAATGTTAAAATTTCTTTAAAATGTTGAGATTTCACGAAAAATTTCAAATTTCCCTCAATAAATTTTTTGATAAAAAAAATTTTTAAAATCCAAGAATTTTAGCTAAAAAATCTTTTTTGTTGAAAAGTGTTTACCCCTGCTCCACATGTCGAAAAAAATGTAGTAAAAATTCATTTTACAATTTTTTTTCCCAAAAATTTTGGTTAAAATGATTTTTTTACTGCTTTTTTTGACGATTTGGAGCATTTAGAACAAATTTTTAGCGGGAAAAAGTTTTTTTAGCTAAAATTCATGGATTTTTAAAGTTTTTTTTTCAGAATTACTGACGGAATTTAAAATTTTTCTTTAAAAATAAATTAAATATGGATTTTAGTGGGTATTGTGTAAATTTCATATTTAAAATGTTTAAAATTTAAAGCCTTTTAGTAAGGAATCAAAAGGGTTTTTTTGGAAAAAATGTTCTAAATGCCCCCAAAACGTCGGGAAAAATGCGTTAAAAAATTTAAATTTTTCCGTAGTTTTTCCCATTTTTTTTAATGCTTCAGGATTTTTAAAAAATATTTGAAAAATTTCAAAATTTTTTTTTGAATTTAATCGGGAAATTTTTTTGGGGCTTTTTGAAAAAAAATTTTAATATGCTTTTTAAAAAATTTAAAAATTTTCGAAAATTTTAATGCATCTGTAATTCTGATCAAAAAATTTGAAAAAACCTGAAATTTTTGCTAAAAAAAACCGGTTTGTCTGAAAAGTGTTTAAAAGCACCAAAAAAAAAACGTCGGATATTTAAGTTTAAAAAATCATTTTACCCTATTTTTCGTTTTTTTTTCCCTGTTTAGGTTGTTTTTTAAAAAAAAAATATGAAAAAATTCAAAATTATTTCTGAATTTAAAAAGAAAATTTTTTGGGCTTTTGAAAAAAAATGTAATTTTACCTTTTTTTAAAAATGTTGAAAAAGCAAAAAATTTCAATTCCTCATTAAAATTTTGATAAAAAGTTTTTGAAAATTACCCTTTAATTTTTTGTAAAAAAACAGGTTTGTCTGGAAAAGTGTTCTAAAAAGCCCCCAAATTTGTCGAAATATGCAGTAAAAATTTATTTTACCCAAAATTTTCGATTTTTTTCAATTTCTTCATGTTTTTTTTAAAAATTTTTATACTGATGGAATTTAAATTTCAGGGGGAAATTTTTTAACTTTTAAAAATATTTTTACATTTTTTTTCAAAATGCCCCCTTTTAAAATTTCGATTTAAAATTTAGAAATAATTTTGAAAAATTTCAAAATATTTTTTTTTAAAAAAACATGAAAACTTTGAGAAAAAACGAAGAATATGGTTTAAAAAGATGTTTTTTTGATATTTCGCGATTATGGAGGATTCCCGGGAAAATTTTCCCGACAAACCTGGGGTTTTTTTGCTAAAATTCGTGGATTTTCAAAGTTTTTTATCAGAATTACTGATGGAATTGAAATTTTGCTGAAAGTAACTTAAATATGAGATTTTAGTGTAGCATTTTAGCTAAAAAGCAAGATTTGTTTGAAAAGTGTTCTATATGCACCAAATCGTCCAAATATGCAGTAAAACATTATTTTAACATATTTTTCGATTTTTTCAATGCTTCAGGTATTTTTAAACAATATATGAAATATTGAAAATTATTTCTGAATTTCACCGAAATTTTATGGGCTTTTTGAAAAATTTGTAATATGCTTTAAAATGTTGAAAATGCACGAAAATTTCAATTCCATCAGTAATTCAGATAAAAAAGATTGAAAATCCATGAATTTTAGCTAAAAAATCAGGTTTGTCTGAAAAGTGTTCTAAATGCCCCAAATCGTCGAAATATGCAGTAAAAATCATTTTACAATATTTTTCGATTTTTTTTCAATGCTTCAGATATTTTTAAAAAATATATACTGATGGAATTGAAATTTTAGAGCATTTTTCAACTTTTAAAGTATATTACATATTTTTCAAAAAGCCCATAAAATTTCGATGAAGATCAGCAATAATTTTGAATATTTCACATATTTTTAAAAATACCTGAAGCATTGAGAAAATCGAAGAATATGGTAAAATGATGTTTTACTGCATATTTCGACGATATGGAGCATTTTGAACACTTTTCAGACAAACCTGATTTTTTTAGCTAAAATTCGTGGATTTTCAAACTTTTTTATCAAAATTACTGATGGAATGGAATCATATGCTGAAGGTAACTTAAATATGACATTTTAGTTTGAAAAGTGTTTTAAATGCTACAAATCGTCGAAATATGCAGAAAAACATCATTTTACCTTATTTCTCGATTTTTTCAATGCTTCATGTATTTTTAAAAAATAAATGAAATATTCGAAATTATTTCTGAATTCCATCAAAATTTTATGGGCTTTTTGAAAATTATGTAATATCCTTTAAAATGCTGAAAGTGCTCGAAAATTTCAATTGCATCAGTAATTCTGGTCAAAAAGTTTGAAAATCCATGAATTTTAGCTAAAAAATCAGGTTTGTCTGAAAAATGTTCTAAATGCTCCAAATCGTCGAATTATGCAGTAAAACATAATCCTACCATATTTTTCGATTTTTTTCAATGCTTCAAGAATTTTTAACAAATATATGAAACATTCAAAATTATTTCTGAATTTAATCGAAATTTTGTGGGCCTTTTGAAAAACATGTAATATACTTTAAAATGCTTAAAATGATCGAAAATTTCAATTGCATCAGTAATTCTGATAACAAAGTTTGAAAATCCATGAATTTTACCTAAAAAATCAGGTTTGTCTGAAAAATGTTCTAAATGCTGCAAATCGTCGAAATATGGAATAAAACATCATTTTACCATATTTTTCGATTTTTTCAATGCTTCAGGTATTTTTAACAAATATATGAAATATTCAAAATTTTTTCTGAATTTAATCGAAATTTTATGGGCTTTTTGAAAAATATGTAATATACTTCAAAACGTTGAAAATGCTCGAAAATTTTAATTGCATCAGTAATTCTGATCAAAAATTTTGAAAATCCATTAATTTTAGCCAAAAAATCAGGTTTGTCTGAAAAGTGTTCTAAATGCTCCAAATCGTCGAAATATGCAGTGAAAATCATTTCACAAGATTTTTCGATTTTTTCAATGCTTCAGGTATTTTTAAAATATAGATACTGATGGAATTGAAATTTCAGAGCATTTTTCAACTGTTGAAGTATATTACATATTTTTCAAAATGCCCATAAAATTTCGATGAAATTAAGAAATAAGCTTGAATATTTCACATATTTTTTAAAAATACCTGAAGCATTGAGAAAATCGAAAAATATGGTAAAAATTATGTTTTACTGCTTATTTCGACAATTTGGAGCATTTAGAACACTTTTCAGACAAACCTGATTTTTTAGCTAAAATTCATGGATTTTCAAACTTTTTTATCAGAATTACTGATGGAATTGAATTTTATGCTAATGGTAACTTAAATATGACATTTTAGTGAAGAATTGTGTCAATACATATTTCAAGTGTGAAAATCAATGCATTTTAGCTAAGAAGCAAGGTTTGTTTGAAAAGTGTTCTAAATGCGCCAAATCGTCGAAATATGCAGTAAAACATCATTTTACCATATTTTTCGATTTTTTCAATGCTTCAGGTATCTTTAACAAATAAATGAAACATTCAAAATTATTTCTGAATTTAATCGAAATTTTATGGGCTTTTTGGAAAAATATGTAATATACTTTAAAATGTTGAAAATGCACGAAAATTTCAATTCCATTAGTAATTCTGATAAAAAAGATTGAAAATCCATGAATTTTAGCTAAAAAATCAGGTTTGCGTGAAAAGTGTTTTAAATGCTCCAAATCGTCGAAATATGTAGTAAAAATCATTTTACAATATTTTTCGATTTTTTCAATGCTTCAGGTATTTTTAAAAAATATATACTGATGGAATTGAAATTTTAGAGCATTTTTCAACTTTTAAAGTATATTACAAATTTTTCAAAAAGCCCATAAAATTTCGATGAAATTCGAATAATTTTGAAATTTCACATTATTTTTTAAAAATACTGAAGAATTTGAGAAAATCGAAAATATGGTAAAATGATGTTTTACTGCATATTTCGAAGATTTGTAGCATTTAGAACACTTTTCACCCAAACCTGATTTTTTAGCTAAAATTCATGGATTTTCAAACTTTTTGATCAGAATAACTGATGGAATTGAATTTTTTGCTGAAAGTAACTTAAACATGAAATTTTAGTGTAGTATTGTTTCAATACATATTTCAAGAGTGAAAATCAAAGATTTTAGCTAAAAAAAACAAGGTTTGTTTGAAAAGTGTTCTAAATGCACCAAATCGTCGAAATATGCAGTAAAACATCATTTTACCATATTTTTCGATTTTTTCAATGCTTCAGGTATTTTTAACAAATATATGAAACATTCAAAATTATTTCTGAATTTAATCGAAATTTTACATGCTTTTTGAAAAATATGTAAAACACTTTAAAATGTTGAAAATGCTCGAAAATTTTTTTAAATTGCATCAGTTAATTTGATCAAAAAGTTTTGAAAATCCCTGAATTTAGCTAAAAAACAGATTTGTCTGAAAAGTGTTCTAAATGCTCCAAACGTCGAAAATGCAGTGAAACTCATTTTTCCAAAATTTTTTTGATTTTTTTTATTACTTCAGGTATTTTTTTAACAAAAAAAATGAAATATTCAAAATAATTTCTGAATTTAAACGAAAAATTTTTGGGGGCTTTTTAAAATTTTTGAAATTTTCTTTAAAAATTTTTGAATGAAGAAAAAATTTTAATTCCCTCAATAATTCTTATAAAAAAGTTTGAAATCCCTGAATTTTAGCTAAAAAAAAACTGTTTGTCTGAAAAGTGTTCTAAACTCCAAAACGTCGAAATATGCAGTAAAAACATTTTACAATATTTTTTGATTTTTTTCAAAGTTCAGGTATTTTTTAAAAAAAAATTTTATGAGGGAAATTTAAATTTCAGAGCATTCTTAATTTTAAGTATCTTACATATTTTTTAAAAGAAAAAAAATTTCGTGAAATTAAGTAATAATTTTTAAATTTCCTATTTTTTTAAAAAACTGAAACATTGAGAAAAAAGCGAAAAAAAATGGTAAAATGGTTTTATTTTATTTTGACGTTTGGGCATTTAAAACACTTTTCAGACAAACATGACTTTTTAGTAAAATTCATGGATTTTTTAAACTTTTTTATCAGAATTACTGATGGAATTGAATTTTTTGCGGAAAGTAACTTAAACTTGAAATTTTAGTGTAGTATTGTGTCAATACATATTTCAAGAGTGAAAATCAATGCACTTTAGCTGAAAAGCAAGGTTTGTTTGAAAAGTGTTCTAAATGCACCAAATCGTCGAAATATGCAGTAAAATCTCATTTTACCATATTTTTCGACTTTTCAGTGCTGGATTTTTTAAAAAAAAGTATGAAATATTCAAAATTATTTCTGAATTTCATCGAAATTTTATGGGTTTTTTGAAAAATTTGTAATACACTTTAAAATGTTGAAAAGGCACGAAAATTTCAATTTCATTAGTAATTCTTGTAAAAAAGTTTGAAAATCCGTGAATTTTAGCTAAAAAGTCAGGTTTGTCTGAAAAGTGTTCTAAATGCTTCAAATCGTCGAAATATGCAGTAAAACATCATTTTATCATATTTTTCGATTTTTTCCATGCTTCAGGTATTTTTAAAAAATATATGAAAATATTTTAAAATTTTTTTGAATTTATCGAAATTTTTGGGCTTTTTGAAAAATATGCAATATACTTTTTAAAACGTTGAAAATGTCGAAAAAATTTTTTTGCATATAATTCTGATCAAAATTTTTAAAAAAACGTGAATTTTTTCTAAAAAAATCGGTTTGTTGAAAAAGTTCTAAATGTCCCAAAATGTCGAAATTTGCAGTAAAAAATCTTTAAGCATATTTTTCGTTTCTTTTCAAAACTTGTTTAAATTTTTAAAAAAAAATATACCCATTAAATTTAAAATTTTTGAGCATTTTTTAACTTTTAAAATATTTAAATTTTTTTCAAATGCCCCTAAAAAATTTTGATTTAAATTAAGAAAAAAAATTTTAAATTTCATATATATTTTTAAAAAAAACCCGTGCTTAGAAAATCGAAAAAATTGGCAAAATTATTTTTTGCTTCAATTCGAAAAATTTGGAGCATTTTCAAAATTTTCGCGAACCCGATTTTTTAGCTAAAAATTAAAGGATTTTTAAACTTTTTATCGAATTACTGATGGAATTGATTTTATGCTATGGTAACTTAAAAATGCATTTTTTGTGAAAAATTGTGTCAATAAATATTTCAATGTGAAAAACAAATGCATTTTTTGCTAAGAAGCAAGGTTTGTTTGAAAAAATGTTAAATGCGCCAAAAGTCGAAAAAAAGCAGTTTAAAAAATCATTTTACCATATTTTCGATTTTTTTTTAATGCTTCAGGTATCTTTAACGAATAAATGAAAAAAATTCAAAATTTTTCTGAATTTAATCGAAATTTTTTTGGGCTTTTTAAAAAATATGTAAAATTTTTTTAAAAAGTTTTAAAATGTCGAAAATTTCAAATTTCATGAGTAAAATTGTGTTTAAAACTTTTAAAATCTGAATTTTAGCTAAAAAATCGGTTTGTTGAAAAGTGTTTAAAATGTCCAAATCGTCGAAATATGCAAAAAACATCTTTTACTATTTTTTGGCTTTTCAAGCTTAGGTTTTTTTTAAAAAATATAGAAATATTCAAAATTTTTTTGAATTTCATCGAAAATTTTTTGGGCTTTTTTTGGAAAAAAATGTAAATACTTCAAAATGTTGAAAATGCACGAAAATTTTAATTCCATTTGTAAATTTTGATTAAAAAAGATTGAAAAACCTGAATTTTAGCTAAAAAATCAGGTTTTCGTGAAAAGTGTTTTTAATGCTCCAAAAACGTCGAAATATGTATAAAAAACTTTTACAATATTTTTCGTTTTTTTTAAGCTTCAGGTATTTTTAAAAAAAATTTTTATGATGGAATTGAAATTTTAGAGCATTTTTTAATTTTAAAGTTATTAAAAATTTTTTTAAAAAGCCCCTAAAAATTTTGATGAAATTCAGAAAAATTTGAATTTCACTTTTTTTTTAAAAAAAACCGGAAGCATTGAGAAAATCGAAAATATGGTAAATGATGTTTTACTGCATATTTCGAAGATTTGTAGCATTTAGAACACTTTTCACCAAACCTGATTTTTTTAGCTAAAAAAATTTATGGATTTTTAACTTTTTGATCAGAAAACTGATGGGAATTGAATTTTTTTCGGAAAATAACTTAAAATGGGAAAAATTTTTGTGTAGTATTTTTCAATACATATTTCAGAGTGAAAATCAAGGTTTTTTCCTTAAAAAACAAGTTTTTTGAAAAGTGTTCTAAAAGCCAAAATGTCGAAAAAATGCAGGGAAAACATCATTTTACCATATTTTTCGATTTTTTCAAGTTAGGTTTTTTAAAAAAATATTGAAAATTCAAAAAATTTTTTTTGAATTAAAGAAAATTTTTTCATGTTTTTGAAAAAAATGTAAAAAACTTTAAAATGTTGAAAATGCTCGAAATTTCAATTGCATCAGTAATTTTTGATCAAAAATTTTGAAATCTGAATTTTAGTAAAAATAGGTTTGTTGAAAAATGTTTAAATGCTCCAAAAGTCGAAACATGCAGTAAAACATCATTTTACTACTTTTCGATTTTTTCCCTGCTTCAGGATTTTAACAAAAATATGAAAAATTCAAAATAATTTTGAATTTTAAACGTATTTTTGGGCTTTTTGGAAAAAAAAAATGCAAAATTCTTTAAAATGTTTGAAAATACTCGAAAATTTTAATTGCTCGTATTCTGATCAAAAAGTTGAAAAAACCATGAAATTTTGTAAAATATCAGATTTTTCGAAAGTGTTCTAAATGCTCCAAATCGTCGAAATATGCAGTGAAAAAAATCATTTTACCATATTTTTCGATTTTTTCATTACTTCAGGTATTTTTACAAAAAATATGAAATTTCAAAATAATTTCTGATTTTTCGAATTTTAGGGCTTTTTGAAAAAAAATGTAATTACTTTAAAATGTTGGAATGCCGAAAAAATTTTAATTCCGTCAATAATTTGATAAAAAAAATTTTAAAATCATGAATTTTAGCTAAAAAAAATCTGTTGCTGAAATGTTCTAAATACTCCAAATCGTCGAATTGAGAGTAAAAATCTTTTTCAATTTTTTTTCGATTTTTTTTTTTAATGTTCAGGGATTTTTAAAAAAAAAATATACTGATGGAATTTAAAAATTTTAGAGCTTCTATAACTTTTAAAGTATCTTTCAAAATTTTTTAAAAAAGCAAATAAAAATTTTGGAAATTAAGTAATAAATTTTTTAAAATTTCACATATTTTTTCAAAAAACCGAGCATTGAGAAAAAGAAAGGAAAAAATGGAAAAAGAAGTTTTATTGCTTTTTCGACGTTTGGAGCATTTTAAAACACTTTTCAGACAAACAGACTTTTTTGCAAAATTCTGGATTTTTAAAATTTTTTATCGAATTATGTTTGGAATTGAATTTTTTTCGGGGGAAAGTAACTTAAATTTAAAATTTTTGTGTAGTATTTTTTCAATAATATTTCAAGGTGAAATCAAAGCCTTTAGTGAAAAACAAGGTTTGTTTTAAAAGTGTTTTAAATGCACCAAATCGCGAAATTGCAGTTAAAAAATATTTTACCATATTTTTCGACTTTTCGTGCTTCAGGTATTTTTTAAAAAATGTAGAAATATTCAAAATATTTTGAATTTTTTCGAAATTTTAGGGTTTTTTTAAAATTTGTTTTAAAACACTTTAAAAAGTTGAAAAGGACGAAAATTTCAATTTCATTAGTAATTTTTGTAAAAAAAATTTGAAAATCCGTGAATTTTAGCTAAAAAATAGGTTTGTCTGGGAAAAGTGTTCTAAATGCTTAATTCGTCGAAAAAATGCAGAAAACTCATTTTTAAATATTTTTGATTTTTTCCCTGTTCAGGGATTTTTAACAAATATAGAATTTCAAAATTTTTTTTTGAATTTTATCGAAATTTTTTGGGCTTTTTGGGAAAAAAAATGCAAAATTTCTTCAAAAGTTGAAAAAAGTCGAAAAAAATTTTAAATTTATCAGTAAATTTGATCAAAAATTTTTAAATCGTGAATTTTAGTAAAAAATCAGGTTCGTCTGAAAGTGTTCTAAATGCTCCAAATCGTGAAATATGCGTAAAAATCATTTAAACATATTTATCATTTCTTTTCAAAACTTCGTTTTTTTTTAAAAAACATATACGATATAATTCAAAAATTTTTGAGCATTTTTCAAATTTTAAAAATTATTACATTTTTTCAAATGCCCCCTAAAATTCGTGAAATAAGAAAAAATTTGAATATTTTATTATTTTAAAATACCTGTTTCATGAGAAAATCGAAAAATATGGCAAAATATTTTTTTCTTCATATTCGAAGATTTTTGGAGCTTTTTTCAACATTTTTAGGGGCGAACCCGATTTTTAGCTAAAAAAAAATGGTTTTTTTCCAATTTTTTTCGAATTATGATGGAATTAATTTTATGCTAATGGTAACTTAAATTGCATTTTAGTGAAGAATTGTGTCAAAACAATTTCAAGTGTGAAAAAACAAAAAAACATTTTTTTTAAAAAGCAAGGGTTTTTTTGAAAAAATGTTCTAAATCGCCAAATCGTCGAAATTGCAGTTTAAAACATCATTTTACCTATTTTTGATTTTTTTTAATTTCTTCAGGTATTTTTAACAAAAAAAATGAAACATTCAAAATTATTTTTTGAATTAGTCGAAATTTTATGGGTTTTGAAAATTATGTAAAATCCCTTTAAAAAGTTGAAAAAAGTCGAAAATTTCAATTGCATCAGTAATCGATCAAAAAAGGTTTAAAAAACCTGAATTTTTGTAAAAAAATCGGTTTTTCTGAAAAAAAGTTCTAAAAGCTCCAAATCGTCGAAAAAAATGGAAAAAAAACATATTTTACCATATTTTTCGTTTTTTTTTGCTTCAGGTATTTTTAACAAATTATATGAAATATTCAAAATTATTTCTGAATTTAATAGAAATTTTATGGGCTTTTTAAAAAATATGTAATATATTTTAAAATGTTGAAAATGCTCGAAAATTTCAATTGCATGAGTAATTGTGATCAAAACTTTGAAAATCCATGAATTTTAGCTAAAAAATCAGGTTTGTCTGAAAAGTGTTCTAAATGCTCCAAATCGTCGAAATATGCAGTAAAACATCATTTTACAATATTTTTCGACTATTTCAATGCTTCAGGTATTTTTAAACAATATATGAAATATTCAAAATTATTTCTGAATTTCATCGAAATTTTATGGGCTTTTTGGAAAATATGTAATATACTTCAAAATGTTGAAAATGCACGAAAATTTCAATTCCATCAGTAATTCTGATAAAAAAGATTGAAAATCCATGAATTTTAGCTAAAAAATCAGGTTTGCTGAAAAG
>NC_069414.1:16453448-16478620 GCF_026875155.1 Cherax quadricarinatus | reverse complement strand
AAAAAATTTTTAAAAAAAAATTTTTTAAAAAAAAAAATTTTTACCATATTTTTCGATTTATTTCAACGCTTCATGTATTTTTAAAAAATATATGAATTATTCGAAATTATTCCTGAATTTCATGGAAAATTTATGGGCTTTTTGAAAAATATGTAATATATTTTAAAATCTTGAAAATGCTCGAAAATTTCAATTGCATCAGTAATTTTGATCAAAAAGTTTTTAAATCCATGAATTTTAACTAAAAATTCAGGTATGTCTGTGTTCTAAATGCTCCAAATCGTCAAAATATGCAGTAAAACATAATTTTACCATATTTTCCGATTTTTTTCAATGCTTCAGGTATTTTTAAAAAATACATGAAATATTCAAAATTATTTCTGAATTTCATCGAAATTTTTGAGCTTTTTGATAAATATGTAATATACATTAAAATGTTGAAAATGCTCGAAAATTTCAATTGCATCAGTAATTCCGATCAAAAAGTTTGTAAATCCATGAATTTTAGCTAGAAAATCCGGTTTGTCTGAAAAGTGTTCTAAATGCTGCAAATCGTCGAAATATGCAGTAAAAATCATTTTACCATATTTTTTCGATCTTTTTAAAAAATATATTCTGATGGAATTGAAATTTTCGAGCATTTTTAAACATTTTAAAGTATATTACATATTTTTCCAAAAGCCCATTAAATTTCGATGAAATTCAGAAACAATTTTGAATATTTCATATCTTTTTAAAAATTCCTGAAGCTTTTAAAAAATCGAAAAATCTATTAAAATGATGTTTTACTGCAGATTTCGACGATTTGGAGCATTTAGAACACTTTTCAGACAAACCTGACATTTTAGCTAAAATTCATGAATTTTCAAGCTTTTTTCTCAGAATTACTGATGGAATTGAATTTTATGCTGAAAGTAACTTAAATATGACATTTTAGTGTAGTATTGTGTCAATACATATTTCAAGTGTGAAAATCCACGTACTTTAGCTGAAAAGTATGGCATGTTTGAAAAGTGTAATAAATGCTCCAAATCGTCGAAATATGCAGTAAAACATCATTTTACAATATTTTTCGTTTTTTTTTTTCAATGCTTCAGGTACTTTTAAAAAATGTATGAAATATTCAAAATTATTTCTCAATTTCAAGGAAATTTTATGGACTTTTTCAAAAATATGTAATATACTTTAAAATGTTGAAAATGCTCGAAAATTTCAATTCCATCAGTAATTCTGTTAAAAAAGTTTGTAAGTCTATGAATTTTAGCTAAGAAATCAGGTTTGTCTGAAAAGTGTTCTAAATGCTCCAAATCGTCGAGATGTGCAGTAAAACATAATTTTACCATATTTTTCGATTTTTTTCAAAATTATTTCTGAATTTCATCGAAATTTTATTGGCTTTTTGAAAAATATGTAATATACTTTAAATGTTGAAAATGCTCGAAAATTTTAATTCCATAAGTAATTCTGATAAAAAAGTTTGTAAATCCATGAATTTTAACTTAAAAAATCAGATTTGTCTGAGAAGTGTTCTAAATGCTCCATATCGTCGAAATATGCAGGAAAAATGATTTTACCATATTTTTCGATTTTTTCAATGCTTCAGGTATTTTTAAAAAATATATAGTGATGGAATTGAAATTTTCGAGCATTTATCAACATTTTAAAGTATATTACATATTTTTCAAAAAGCCCATAAAATTTCGAAGAAATTCCGAAACAATTTTGAATATTTTATATCTTTTTTAAAAATACATGAAGAATTTAAAAAATCGAAAAATCTATTAAAATGATGTTTTACTGCATATTTCGACGATTTGGCGCATTTAGAACACTTTTCAGACAATCCTGATTTTTTAGCTAAAATTCATGAATTTTCACGCTTTTTTATGAGAATTTCTGAAGGAATTGAATTTTATGCAAAAAGTAACTTAAATATGACATTTTAGTGTAGTAAGGCTTCTTTGAAAAGTGTTATAAATGCTCCAAATCGTCGAAATATGCAGTAAAACATCATATTACAATATTTTTCGTTTTTTTTTCAATGATTCGGGTATTTTTAAAAAATGTAAGAAATATTCAAAATTATTTCTGAATTTCATCGAAATTTTATGGGCCTTTTGAAAAATATGTAATGTACTTTAAAATGTTGAAAATGCTCGAAAATTTCAATTCCATCAGTAATTCTGATAAAAAACTTTGAAAATCCATGAATTTTAGCTAAAAAATCAGGTTTGTCTGAGAAGTGTTTTAAATGCTCCAAATCGTCGAAATATGCAATAAAAATAATTTTACCGTATTTTTCGATTTTTTTCAATGCTTCAGGTATTTTTAAAAAATATATACTGATGGAATTGAAATTTTAGAGCATTTTTCAACTTTTAAAGCATATTACGTATTTTTCAAAATGCCCATAAAATTTCGATGAAATTCAGAAATAATTTTGAATATTTCACATATTTTTTAAAAATACCTGAAGCATAGAGATAATCGAAATTTATTTTAAAATGATGTTTTACTGCATATTTCGACGATTTGGAGCATTTAGAACACTTTTCAGACAAACCTGATTTTTTAGCTAAAATTCATGGATTTTCAAACTTTTTTATGAGAATTACTGATGGAATTGAATGTTATGTTGAAAGTAACTTAAATATGACATTTTAGTGTAGAATTGTGCCAATACATATTTCAAGTGTGGAAAGCAATGTATTTTAGCTAAAAAGCAAGGTTTGTTTGAAAAGTGTTCTAAATGCTCCAAATCGTCGAAATATGCAGTAAAACATCATTTTAAAATAAATTTCGATTATCTCTATGCTTTAGATATTTTTAAAAAATATGTGAAATATTCAAAATTATTTCTGAATTTCATCGAAATTTTATGGGCATTTTGAAAAATACGTAATATGCTTTAAAAGTTGAAAAATGCTGTAAAATTTCAATTCCATCTGTATATATTTTTTAAAAATACCTGAAGCATTGAAAAAAATCGAAAAATACGGTAAAATGATTTTTATTGCATATTTCGACGATTTGGAGCATTTAAAACACTTTTCAGACAAACCTGATTTTTTAGCTAAAATTCATGGATTTTCAAAGTTTTTTATCAGAATTACTGATGGAATTTTACCATATTTTTCGATTTTTTCAATGCTTCAGGTATTTTTAAAAAATATATGAAATATTCGAAATTATTTCTGAATTTCATAGAAAATTTATGAGATTTTTGAAAAATATGTAATATACTTTAAAATGTTGAAAATGCTCGAAAATTTAAATTGCATCAGTAATTCTGATCAAAAAGTTTGAAAATCCATGAATTTTAGCTAAAAAATCAGGTTTGTCCGAAAAGTGTTCTAAATGCTCCAAATCGTCAAAATATGCAGTAAAACATAATTTTACCATATTTTTCGATTTTTTTCAATGCTTCAGGTATTTTTAACAAATATGTGAAACATTCAAAATTATTTCTGAATTTAATCGAAATTTTGTGTCCCTTTTGAAAAATATGTAATGTACTTTAAAATGCTTAAAATGATCGAAAATTTTAATTGCATCAGTAATTCTGATAAAAAAGTTTGAAAATCCATGAATTTTAGCTAAAAAATCAGGTTTGTCTGAAAAGTGTTCTAAATGCTCCAAATCGTCGAAATGTGCAGTAAAACATAATTTTTCCATATTTTTCGATTTTTTCAATGCTTCATATATTTCTAAAAAAATATATGAAATATTCAAAATTATTTCTGAATTTCATTGAAATTTTGTAAATCCATGAATTTTAGCTAAAAAATCAGATTTGTCTGAAAAGTGTTCCACATGCTCCATATCGTCGAAATATGCAGTAAAAATAATTTTACCATATTTTTCGATTTTTTCAATGCTTCAGGTGTTTTTAAAAAAAATATACTTATGGAATTGAAATTTTCGAGCATTTATCAACATTTTAAAGTATATTACATACTTTTCAAAAAGCCCATAAAATTTCGATGAAATTCAGAAACAATTTTGAATATTTCATATCTTTTTTAAAAATACCTGAAGCATTTAAAAAATCGAAAAATCTATTAAAATGATGTTTTACTGCATATTTCGACGATTTGGAGCATTTAGAACACTTTTCAGACAATCCTTATTTTTTAGCTAAAATTCATGAATTTTCACGCTTTTTTATCAGAATTTCTGATGGAATTGAATTTTATACTAAAAGTAACTTAAATATGACATTTTAGTGTAGTATTGTGTCAATACATATTTCAAGTGTCAAAATCCACGTATTTTAGCTGAAAAGTAAGGCTTCTTTGAAAAGTATTATAAATGCTCCAAATCGTCGAAATATGCAGTAAAACATCATTTTACAATATTTTTCGTTTTTTTCAATGCTTCAATTATTTTTAACAAATATATGAAATATTCAAAATTATTTCTGAATTTAATCGAAATTTTATGAGCTTTTTGAAAATATGTAATATACTTTAAAATATTGAAAATGCTCGAAAATTTCAATTGCATAAGTAATCCTGATCAAAAAGTTTGAAAATCCATGAATTTTAGCTAAAAAATCAGGTTTGTCTGAAAAGTGTTCTAAATGATCCAAATCGTCGAAATATGCAGAAAAACATCATTTTACTATGTTTTTCGATTTTTTTCAATACTTCAGGTATTTTTAAAAAATATATGAAATATTCAAAATTATTTCTGAATTTCTTCGAAATTTATGGGCTTTTTGAAAAATATTTAATATAGTTTAAAATTTTGAAAATGCTCGAAAATTTCAATTGCATCAGTAATTCTGATCAAAAAGTTTGAAAATCCATGAATTTTAGCTAAAAAATCATGTTTGACTGAAAAGTGTTCTATATGCTCCAAATCGTCATTTTACCATATTTTTCGATTTTTTTCTGTGCTTCAGGTATTTTTAACAAATATATGAAATATTCAAAATTATTTCTGAATTTAATGGAATTTTATGGGCTTTTTGAAAAATATGTAATATACTTTAAAATGTCGAAAATGCTCGAAAATTTCAATTGCATCAGTAATTCTGACCAAAAAGTTTGAAAATCCATGAATTTTAGCTAAAAAATCAGGTTTGTATGAAAAGTGCTCTAAATGCTCCAAATCGTCGAAATATGCAGTAAAACATCATTTTACCACATTTTTCGATCTTTTCCATGCTTCAGGTATTTTTAACAAAAATATGAAATATTCAAAATTATTTCTGAATTTAATCGAAATTTTATGGGTTTTTTGAAAAATATGTAATATACTTTAAAATTTTGAAAATGCACGAAAATTTCAATTCCGTCAGTAATTCTGATAAAAAAAAGTTTGTAAATCCATGAATTTTAGCTAAAAAATCAGATTTGTCTGAAAAGTGTTCCACATGCTCCATATCGTCGAAATGTGCAGTAAAAATCATTTTACCATATTTTTCGATTTTTTCAATGCTTCAGGTGTTTTTAAAAAAAATATACTGATGGAATTGAAATTTTCCAGCATTTATCAACATTTTAAAGTATGTTACATACTTTTCAAAAAGCCCATAAAATTTCGAAAATGCTCGAAAATTTCAATTGCATCAGTAATTCTGATCAAAAAGTTTGAAAATCCATGAATTTTAGCTAAAAAATCATGTTTGACTGAAAAGTGTTCTATATGCTCCAAATCGTCGAAATATGCAGTAAAACATTTTACCATATTTTTCGATTTTTTCTATGCTTCAGGTATTTTTAACAAATATATGAAATATTCAAAATTATTTCTGAATTTAATGGAATTTTATGGGCTTTTTGAAAAATATGTAATATACTTTAAAATGTCGAAAATGCTCGAAAATTTCAATTGCATCAGTAATTCTGACCAAAAAGTTTGAAAATCCATGAATTTTAGCTAAAAAATCAGGTTTGTATGAAAAGTGCTCTAAATGCTCCAAGTCGTCGAAATATGCAGTAAAACATGATTTTACCACATTTTTCGATTTTTTCCATGCTTCAGGTATTTTTAACGAAAATATGAAATATTCAAAATTATTTCTGAATTTAATCGAAATTTTATGGGCTTTTTGAAAAATACGTAATATACTTTAAAATTTTGAAAATGCACGAAAATTTCAATTCCGTCATTAATTCTGATAAAATAGTTTGGAAATCCATGAATTTTAACTAAAAAATCAGATTTGTCTGAAAAGTGTTCTAAATGCTCCATATCATCGAAATTTGCAGTAAAAATCATTTTACCATATTTTTCGATTTTTTTCCATGCTTCATGTATTTTTAAAAAATATATACTGATGGAATTGAAATTTCAGAGCATTTTTCAACTTTTGAAGTATATTACATATTTTTCAAATTGCCCATAAAATTTCGCTGAAACTAAGAATTAATTTTGAATATTTCACATATTTTTTAAAAATACCTGAAGCATTGAGAAAATCGAGAAATATGGTAAAAATGATGTTTTACTGCATATTTCGACGATTTGGAGCATTTAGAACACTTTTCAGACAAACCTGATTTTTTAGCAAAAATTCATGGATTTTCAAACTTTTTCACCAGAATTACTGATGGAATTGAATTATATGCTGAAAGTAACTTAAATATGACATTTTAGTGTAGTATTGTGTCAATACATATTTCAAGTGTGAAAATCCACGTATTTTAGCTGAAAAGTAAGGCTTCTTTGAAAAGTGTTATAAATGCTCCATATCGTGGAAATATGCAGTAAAACATCATTTTACAATATTTTTCGTTTTTTTTTTTTAATGATTCAGGTATTTTTAAAAAATGTAAGAAATATTCAAAATTATTTCTGAATTTCATCGAAATTTTATGGGCTTTTTGAAAAATATGTGATATACTTTAAAATGTTGAAAATGCTCGAAAATTTCAATTGCATCAGTAATTGTGATCAAAAATTTTGAGAATCCATGAATTTTAGCTAAAAAATCAGGTTTGTCTGAAAAGTGTTCTAAATGCCTCAAATCGTCGAAATATGCAATAAAACATAATTTTTCCATATTTTTTTTTATTTTTTCAATGCTTCAGGTATTTTTAAAAAAATATGAAATACTCAAAATTATTTCTGAATTTCATCGAAATTTTATGGGCTTTTTGAAAAATATGTATATACATTTAAAATGTCTGAAATATGCTCGGAAATTTCAATTCCATCAGTAATTCTGACTAAAAAGTTTGTAAAATCCATGAAATTTTAGCTAAAAATCAGATTGGTCTGAAAAGTGTTTGTAAATTGCTCTATATCGTCGAATATGCAGTAAAATCATTTTACCATATTTTGATTTTTAATGCTCAGGTATTTTTAAAAAAATTATACTGATGGGAATTGAACATTTTATGAGCATTTATCAACTTTTTAAAATTTTTATTTACATATTTCTTCAAAAAGCCATGAAATTTCGGATGAAATTCTGAAACAATTTCGAATATTTCATAATCTTTTTTAATAAATACCTGAAGGCATTTAAAAATCGAAAAATCTATATTAATATGATGTTTTTACTGATATTTCGACGATTGGGAGCATTTAGATCACTTTTTTCAGACAATCCTGATTTTTTAGCTAAATTTCATGAATTTCACGCTTTTTTATCAGAATTTCTGATTGGAACTGAATATTAATAATAAAAGTTACTTAAATATGACATTATAGTGTAGTACTTGTGTTATAAATGCTCCAAATAGGCGAAATATGCAGTTAATGTTTTAAAACATCATTTTACAATATTTTTCGTTTTTTTTTTTTCTATGATTCGGGTATTTTTTATAAAATGTAAGAAATATTCAAATTTATTTCTGAATTTAATCGAAATTTGATGGGCTTTTTGAAAAATATGTTTATGGTAAAATGCTGTTTTACTTTTCATATTTCGACGATTTGGAGCATTTAGAAACACTTTCAGAAAGGGACAAACCCTGATTTGTTAGCTAAATTCATGGATTTTAAACAATTTTTATCAGAATTACGATGAATAAATTGATTTTTGCTTGAAGTATACTTAATATGAAATTTTAGTGTTAAGAATATTTGTGTCGAATACATATATCTAGTGTGAAAATCAATGCATTTTAGCTAAAAAGCAAGGGTTTGTTGGAGAAAGTGTTCTTAAATGTTCCAAATTGTCGAATATGCAGTAAACATCATTTTACCATTATTTTTCGATTTTTTCAATGCTTCAATTATTTTATCAAATATATGAATATTCAAAAATTATTTCTGAACTTTAAATCGAAACTTTATGAGCTTTTTGAAAAATATGTAATATACTTTTAAAAGGTTGAAAATGCTCGAAAATTTCAAATGCATCAGTAATTCCTGATCACAAAAAGTTGAAATAATCCATGAATTTAGCAAAGGGATCAGGTTTTGTCTGAAAAGTGGTTCTAAATGATCCCAAATCGTCGAAATTATGCAGGTAAAACATCTTTGTTACTATGTTTTTCGATTTTTTTCAATACTTCAGATATTTTAAAAAATATATGAAATATTCAAAATTATTCTGATTTTCTTTTAATATATGGGCTTTTTTGAAAAAATATGTAATATACTTTAAAAATGTGAAAATGCTCGAAAATTTCAATTGGCCATCAGTAATTCTGATCAAAAAAAGTTTGAAAATCCATGGTGAATTTAGATAAAAAAGCATGGTTTTGTCTGGAAAGTAGTTCTATATGCTCCAAATCGTCGATATTTGCAGTAAAACATCATTTTACCATATTTTTCGAAATTTTCCTATGCTTCAGGTATTTTTAACAATTATATGAAATATTCAAATTATTTCTGAATTTAATGGAAATTTTATGGGCTTTTTGAAAAATATTGGAATAACTTATAAAATGTCGAAAAAATGTCTCGAAAATTTAAATTGCATCAGTAATTCTGACCAAAAAAAGTTTGAAAATTCCATGAATTTTAGCTAAAAAAATCTGGTTCTGTATGGAAAAGTTGATTAAATGCTCCAAATCGATCGAAATATGCAGTTAAAACATCATTTTACACATTTTTCGATTTTTTCCCATGTTATGGAGTATTTTTAAAAAAAATATGAAACATTCAAAATTAATTTCTGAATTTAAATCGAAATTTTATGGGTTTTTTGACATATGTAATTATTACTTTAAAATTTTGAAAATGACGAAAATTTCAATTCCGGTTCATTAATTCTGATAAAATAGTTTGAAAATCATGACATTTTAACTAAAAAAATCAGATTTGTTGAAAAAGTGTTCAAATCTCCAATTTCAATCGAAATGTGCAGTAAAATCATTTTACCATATTTTTCGATATTTTTCTTGCTTCTTGTATTTTTAAAAAAAGATATACTGATTGGAATTGAAATTTCAGAGCATTTTGAACTTTGAAGTATATTATATTTTTCAAATTGCCATAAAATTTCATGAAATTAAGCAAATAATTTTGAATATTTCAATATTATATTTTAAAAATACCCTGAAGCATTGAGAAACATCGAGAAATATGGTAAAAATGAAGTGTACTGCATATTTCGACGATTTGGCTAGCATTTAGAACATTTTCAGACAAAAACCTGATTTTTTAGCTAATAAATTCTTGATTTTAAAACTTTTTCAACCAGAGTTTATGATTAGGATTGAATTATATGTTGAAAGTAATTTTAATATGCCATTTTAGTGTAGTATTGTGTTCAAACACATATTTTCAAGTGTGAAAAGCAATTTAATTTAGCTAAAAAGCAAGATTTTTTGAAAGTGTTCTAAATGCTCCAAAGCGATTTTTTTCAACGCTTCATGTATTTTAGAAAATATGATGAGATGAATTATTCGAAATTATTCCTGACATTTATGGAAAAATTATGGGCTTCTTGAAAAATATGTAATATATTTTAAAAATGTTAGAAAAATGCTAGAACAATTTCAATTGCATCAGTAATTTGATCAAAAAGTTTGAAAATCCATGATATTTTAACTAAAAATTTCAGGTATGTCTGTGTTCTACAATGCTCCAAATCGTCAAATATGCAGTAAAACAGAATTTTACCTTATTTTCTAGATTTTTTTCAATGCTTCAGGGTATTTTTAAAATACATGAAATTATTCCATACTGATTTCTGAATTTCATCGATACAATTTTTGATGGAATTGAAATTGCGAGATTTTTAAAACATTTTATAATTTATTTATACATATTTTTCCAATAAGCCCATTAAATTTCCGATGAAATCAGAAAACAATTTTGAATATTTCATTTCTTTTTAAATTCCTGAAGCTTTTTAAAAATCGAAAAATCTATTAAAATGATGTTTTACTGCAGATTTGACGATTTCGAGCTTTTTAGAACACTTTTCAGACAAAACCTGATTTTTAGCTAAAATTCATGAATTTTCAAGGCTTTTTACTCAGAATTACTGATGGAATTGAATTTTATGTGAAAGTAACTTAAATATACATTTTAGTGTGTATTGTGTCAAATTATTTCAAGTGTGGAAAATTCACTACTATAGCTGAAAAGTATGGCATGTTTGAAAAGTGTTATAAATGCTCCAAAAACGTCGACATTATGCAACAAACATCTTTTACAATTATTTTTCGTTTTTTTTTTTTCAATGCTTTTGGTATTTTTTAAAAATATATGAAATATTCAAAATTATTTCTGAATTTCATCGAAATTTTATGGGTTTTTTGAAAAATATGTAATATACTTTAAAATGTTGAAAATGCTCGAAAATGTCAATTCCATCAGTAATTCTGATAAAAAAGTTTGAAAATCCATGAATTTTAGCTAAAAAATCAGGTTTGTCTGAAAAGTGTTCTAAATGCTCCAAATCGTCGAAATATGCAGTAAAACATAATTTTACCATTTTTTTCGATTTTTTCAATGCTTTTGGTATTTTTTAAAAATATTTGAAATATTCAAAATTATTTCTGAATTTCATCGAAATTTTATGGGCTTTTTGAAAAATATGTAATATACTTTAAAATGTTGAAAATGCCCGAAAATTTCAATTCCATCAGTAATTCTGATAAAAAAGTTTGAAAATCCATGAATTTTAGCTAAAAAATCAGGTTTGTCTGAAAAGTGTTCTAAATGCCTCAAATCGTCGAAATATGCAATAAAACATAATTTTACCATATTTTTTTATTTTTTTCAATACTTCAGGTATTTTTAAAAAATATATGAAATACTCAAAATTATTTCTGAATTTCATCGAAATTTTATGGGCTTTTTGAAAAATATGTAATATACTTTAAAATGTTGAAAATGCTCGAAAATTTCAATTCCATCAGTAATTCTGATAAAAAAGTTTGTAAATCCATGAATTTTAGCTAAAAAATCAGGTTTTTCTGAAAAGTGTTCTAAATGCTCCAAATCGTCGAAATATGCAGTAATACATCATTTTACCATGTTTTTCGATTTTTTCAATGTTTCAGGTTTTTTTAAAAAATATGCACTGATGGAATTGAAAATTTCGAGCATTTTTCAACATTTTAAAGTATATTACATATTTTTCAAGAAGCCCATAAAATTTAGATGAAATTCAGAAATAATTTTGAATATTTCATATAATTTTTAAAAATACCTGAAGCATTGAAAAAATCGAAAAATATGGTAAAATGATGTTTTACTGCATATTTCGACGATTTGGAGCATTTAGAGCACTTTTCAGACAAACCTGAATTTTTATCTAAAATTCATGGATTTTCAAACTTTTTTGTCAGAATTACTGATGGAATTAAATTTTGTGCTGAAAGTAACTGAAATATGTCATTTTAGTGTAGTGTTGTGTCAACACATATTTCAAGTGTGAAAATCCATGTATTTTAGTTGAAAAGTAAGGTTTGTTTTGAAAGTGTTCTAAATGCTCCAAATCGTCGAAATATGAAATAAAAATAATTTTTCCATAGTTTTCGATTTTTTCAATGCTTCAGTTATTTTTAAAAAATATATGCTGATGCAATTGAAATTTTCGAGGATTTTTCAACATTTTAAAGTATATTACATGTTTTTCAAAAAGCACATAAAATTTCGATGAAATTCAGAAATAATTTTGAATATTTCATATCTTTTTTAAAAATACCTGAAGCATTTAAAAAATCGAATAATCTGTTAAAATGATGTTTTACTGCATATTTCGAAGATTTGGAGCATTTAGAACACTTTTCAGACAAACCTGATTAAAACAACATAGATATAGCATTAGAACTGGACAAGATTCTAATGCTCTATTTATTCATATGAGAGATTTTAACCATTCAATTGTTTTTCAAAAGGCTGAGAAAGTTGTATTAAACAAGACCATGGTTGACAGGGATGTAAGCGAATCATGTTTCATAAAAAGCAATTTGAAAATAATATGAATATTTCCTTTGGTTAATATAAATTAGATTAATCTGCGAATAATTTAATGATACATTAAACAAATAATCAATTCACCAGCCCTACTAGGGTTGGGTGATCCTGTGGTTTAAAGCGCCATGTGTTCTTGCTTACCATGAGACTGGCCAGTACAACATGGGTTCGAATCCTTGGCTAGCACAATGTTGTTATTGATTGATATATATATATATATATATATATATATATATTATATATATATATATATATATATATATATATATATATATATATATATGTATATATATTATATATGTTTATATATATATATATATGTATATATATATATATATATATATATATATATATATATATATATATATATATATATATATATATATATATATATATATATATATATATATATATATATATATATATATATATATATGCAAAACAACCACTCTGAAAGAATAGAGAAATTCCAAGCGCTTTCGTGACTACTCACATAATGTGAGTAGTCACGGAAAGCGCTTGGAATTTCTCTATTCTTTCAGAGTGGTTGTTTTGCATATTCTGAAATCACCTGTTTACTGTGATCTTATTGCATATATATATATATATATATATATATATAATATATATATATATATATATATATATATATATATATATATATATATATATATATATTTATATATATATATATATATATATATATATATATATATATATATATATATATATATATATATTATATATATATATATATATATATATATATATATATATATATATATATATATACTATATATATATATATATATATATATATATTATATATATATATATATATATATATATATATATATTATAATATATATATATATATATATATATTATATATATATATATATATATATATGTACTACTGCAACCTCGAACAAGTGGTATTTTAGCAATGAGCTACGGCTAGCCGAGGATAGATTCAGTGTTTGTTTTATTCATTGACAATTCTAAAATTTTTTAACCCACGAGTAGTGGATCAATGTGAAATACGGTCGAATGAATTCAGTTGAAAGACTGACGTAGTCAATAAAGGATCACATTATACTGCATATGTGTTTATATTTCCACCTTTCTAATCCATTCTTACTCTGTCGTATAGTTTGTGTAAAGGTTAATTACCTATTTGTAATTACTAACTGATAGTAATTATTTATGCTATCATAACTATTGTTAAACTTTACAATTATTATATTCACATCTTTCTCCTGGAGCTCATAACATAACTTAAACACTCAATATATTAATATTTCTGGAACTTTTTTCATCACTGCTTCTTCCATAACTTAAGATTAGAGTTTGTGTACAATTTTAATTTATTTTATAATGAATCAATGCAACTTTTAAGCAAGTTCTGTCAAATGAAAAATAATTTAATTAGCAGTTATGAAGTAAAGGAAGGTTTTAATTTATTGTGAACTGTACTACGGTCAGTTAGACGGCAGTCCACCTGAACATTATGACCATATTGTCCCAGACAATTCATGGTACAGTATATGCTAACCTGTATACATCACAGATGACATGATCAAGCGTATCAGTTGTTGTTCAGAACACAAAGATATGTGATCTAAGTGACTTTGATGGTGGAATGATTGTTAGAGCCAAAAGGGTGGTTTGACTATTTCAAACTGCTGATCTGGGATTTTCGCGCACAAGACTTCCAGTGTTTATAAAGAATTGTGTGCAAAACACAAAACATCTAGTGAGTGACAGTTTTGAAGGTGAAAACGCCTTGTTAATAATGAGAGAGGTTAGAAGAAAATGACCGTACTGGTTCAAGCTGACATCAAGGCGACATTAACTCAAATAACAATGGTGGTATGGAAAAGATCATCTCTGAACTCGCAACACATCGAACCTAGAGGTGGATGGGCTACAGCATCAGAAATTTACACCAGGTTCCACTGTTGTCAACTAAGAACAGGAAACTGTGGCTGGAGTGGACACAGACTCACCGAAACTGACAAGTTGAAGATTGAAAGACTGGCAAAAATGATGCCGGTGGCTCTTACAAATTGCGAGTTTTCTTCACCATGCAGATCTACCGGTAGGATCAGAATTTAGCGTAAACTTTTGTAATGTGGTGGAACGGAAGATTCGCAGCAATAATGTGCAGCCGACAATTATATAGCAACTGTGTGATGCTATCATGTCACTAGAGATCAGGATGTCTAAGAAATGTTTCCAACACCTTGCTAAATCCGTATCACAAAGAACCCAGGGTGTTTTAGTGGCAAAGAGGGTGTATCTAATAAAGTGGCCACTGAGTGTATATCAAATCCAGTACTGGACAGGAACAAAAGAATTTTCCCCTCCGCCTGCTCAGTCAAACTTTTTAAACAAATTAGACACAAAGCCCTGATAACTATGTCACATCATAATGTAGCCATTGTTTCCTATAGCCTGTGGTTCCGTTGACTTCACAATTAGCCAGTCTACTTTTTCATCATGGCCAAACAATAGATGTTAAGATATTAGAACCTACGAAGCGAACGAAATTGGATAAGATGGTTTAAAGTGATTAGTCATGTTTCTAGGTCATTAATTAATGTAACATTCTTGCTGGTACAGTTTATTTGTTGGTACAACCTATTTAATGGTACACCTTATTTGGTGATGTAGTCTATTTAACAGTAACGATCGCTGGTTCAGCCTTTCTGCTTGCACAGTGTCTTAGTGAAACCTGTCTGATGGTACAGCCTATTTGACGGTACAGCCTGTTTGATGGTACAGCCTGTTTGATGGTACAGCCTATTTTATGGTATAGCCTGTTTGATGGTACAGTCTGTTTGATGGTACAGCCTGTTTGATGGTACAGCCTGTTTGATGATATAGCCTGTTTGATGGTACAGCCTGTTTGATGGTACAGCCTGTTTGATGATATAGCCTGTTTGATGATATAGCCTGTTTGATGGTACAGCCTGTTTGATGGTACAGCCTGTTTGATGGTACAGCCTGTTTGATGGTACAGCCTGTTTGATGGTACAGCCTGTTTGATGATACAGCCTGTTTAATGGTGGATCCTGTCTGGTAATGCAGCCTATTTGACGGTGCAGCCTGTTTGATGGAGCAGCCTGTTTGATGATACAGCCTGTTTGATGATAAAGCCTGTTTGATGATACAGCCTGTTTAATGATACAGCCTCTTTGATGAAGCAGCCTATTTGATGATGCAGTCTGTTTGATGATGCATCCTGTCTGATGATGCAGCCTGCTTGATGGCGCAGCCTGTTTGATGATGCAGCTTGCTTGATCATGCAGCCTGCTTGATGGCGCAGCCTGTTTGATGATGTAGCTTGCTTGATGATGCAGCCTGCTTGATGGCGCAGCCTATTTGACGATGCAGTCTGTCTGATGATGCAGCCTGTTTGATGATGCAGCTTGCTTGATGATGCAGCCTGTTTGATGATGCAGCTTGCTTGATGATGCAGCCTGTTTGATGATGCAGCCTGTTTGATGGTGCAGCCTGTCTGATGATGCAGCCTGTCTGATGATGCAGCCTGTTTGATGATAGTCTATCTGACGGCACACTGATAATATATATAATAATTTAGTGCTGTTGATGCAGTTTTAATATTAATTCTTGTATAGATTAGAACAAAATGTTTAATCCATATCCTTTACTTACCAAAAAATTAAAGCGACACTGAATGATCCACCGAGAGACGTCGCTTTTGTGAATGAGATGACACACATTTTTAGAATAAAATAAAGAACAATACCTAAAAGTATCTAATATATTAAAGATCCAGATATACAAATAAAAGATTCAGTGAAATAAATTAAAAATTGAGAGATAACGTTATTAAAATTTCACTGGTATTGTGAAAGGAATCATACTAAGATACACTTCAAGGTTTGTGATGACTGTTAACTGGTACTGGGAAAGGTAACATACCAACATACACTTCAAGGTTTTTGATGACTGCAAACTGATACTGTTAAAGGTAACATACCAACATACACTTCAAGGTTTGTGATGACTGTTAACTGATATTGCGAAAGGCAACATACCAACATACACTTCAAGGTTTGTGATGACTGTTAACTGGTACTGTGAAAGGTAACATACCAACATACTCTTCAAGGTTTTTGATGACTGCAAACTGATACTGTTAAAGGTAACATACCAACATACACTTCAAGGTTTGTGATGACTGTTAACTGATATTGCGAAAGGCAACATACCAACATACACTTCAAGGTTTGTGATGACTGTAAACTGGTACTGTGAAAGGTAACATAGCAACATACACTTCAAGGTTTGTAATCACTGTAAACTGGTACTATGAAAGGTAACATACCAACATACACTTCAAGGTTTGTGATGACTGTAAACTGGTACTGTGAAAGGTAACATACCAACATACACTTCAAGGTTTGTGATGACTGTAAACTGGTACTGTGAAAGATAACATACCAACATACACTTCAAGGTTTGTGATGACTGTAAACTGGTACTGTGAAAGGTAACATACCAACATACACTTCAAGGTTTGTGATGACCGTAAACTGGTACTGTTAAAGGTAACATACCAACATACACTTCAAGGTTTGTGATGACTGTAAACTGGTACTGTTAAAGGTAACATACCAACATACACTTCAAGGTTTGTGATGACTGTAAACTGGTACTGTGAAAGGTAACATACCAACATACACTTCAAGGTTTGTGATGATTGTAAACTGGTACTGAGAAAGGTAACATACCAACATACACTTCAAGGTTTGTGATGACCGTAAACTGGTACTGTTAAAGGTAACATACCAACATACACTTCAAGCTCTGTGATGATTGTAAACTGGTACTGAGAAAGGTAACATACCAACATACACTTCAAGGTTTGTGATGACCGTAAACTGGTACTGTTAAAGGTAACATACCAATATACACTTCAAGGTTTGTGATGACTGTAAACTGGTACTGTTAAAGGTAACATACCAATATACACTTCAAGGTTTGTGATGACTGTAAACTGGTACTGTTAAAGGTAACATACCAACATACACTTCAAGGTTTGTGATGACTGTAAACTGGTACTGTTAAGGTAACATACCAATATACACTTCAAGGTTTGTGATGACTGTAAACTGGTACTGTTAAAGGTAACATACCAACATACACTTCAAGGTTTGTGATGACTGTAAACTGGTACTGTTAAAGGTAACATACCAATATACACTTCAAGGTTTGTGATGACTGTAAACTGGTTCTGTTAAAGGTAACATACCAACATACACTTCAAGGTACTCCACTGCAAGAATCACTCTCAACACATCCTTCTCAGTCATTACCTAGTTAAACTGTACAAGAGGTGGCGGGGGAAAGAAAGCAATGGTACTGGTAGGGAAAGTAGAAGTGGTGGTAGCAGTAGTAATAGTTGTGGTGTTGGTGATAGTAGTAGTAGTAGTAGTAGCAGTGATGGTGGTGGTGATAGTAGTAGTAGTAGCAGTGGTGGTGGTGGAACGCATACGATAACTCCAGAAAAAGTAGAAGTAAAGGTAGCAGCAGTTGTAGTAGTAATAATAATAACAACAGTATTAGCAGTAGTAATAGTGACGAGGTAGTAGTAGCAACAAAAAAAAGAAAAGGGCAGAAAAGGCAACAGATACGGAGAACAGAGGGGAAAGTAGTATTAATAGTTGTTACTTCTCCTCCTCCAATGTTTGGACAAACTGATCACTCTCTTTCATACACACTTAAAGAACACAAAACAAGTGTTAGCCTTGCAGACTCTAACAATGGTGTTTTAAGTGGTGTTAGAGAGCACAGTCATCCTATCAACTGGTGCTCTGACAAGACTGTCTGCCTTTATTACATCCTTCACAGACACAGTCTTGTTGAATCATTCCTTATGCACAACATTCCTAACATGAATCTTGGTTCTGTCACTATACATGTTACCTTCTTCATTCCTTTGTTATATGTTCTAAATACTTTGAAACACTTGTCAGGACCAGACTTTGTCTTCCCCTTTAAAATATTTTTATTGTTATGCTTGTCTTTGTTTCGTGGGTTTGACTTTTTTTTTATCACGGAAAAGTTTTGTTCGCCCCCCGTGGGGTGAGTAGCTCACCCCCCGTGGTCGGGTGAGGAGCTCAACCCCAATGGGTGAGTAGCCTCACCTCCAGTGGGTGAGTAGCTTACCTCAGTGGGTGAGTAGCTCACCCCCCGTGGGTGAGTAGTCTCACCCCCGTGGCGTGAGTAGACCACCCCCGTAGGTGTCGAGGGTAGTAGCTCACCCTCAATTGGTGTGGTAGTTCTTCTTATGCTTTACAACATTGCATATTTACAATGTATTACCTGTTGACCATGTAGGACTTAAACCAGTTTACAGAACCTATGCGATAGCTTGTAGTTTCTTACATAATATATTTGGCTGACGTATCAAGGGTTTACAGAACCTATGCGATAGCTTGTAGTTCTTACATAATTTAATTATGGCTGAGCGTATCAAGGGCCTTTTGTTAGTTGAGAGTCACCTTACCTATGAGTTGATTTTTTAACGGACATTTGAGTTCTCAGATAGTCCATCGTTCATTAGGGAAGGGGGAAGTGTCGACGAGTAAGATTTCCTGAAGCCTGACAGTATACAGCTTCTCTAGACTTTTTGACATCACACTGAGTATACTAACAGGCTAACATGGACGGGATCCATCCATGTGACAAAAGTGATAACAGTAACTACTTGTTACGCTTAGCATGAACACACAGCAACAGTATGTAAGGGTATAAGGTCCACTTAGCATGATTTCCTTACACCGCAAGGCAGGTCAAACTAATATATATAGTAATAGCATGTGTAGTATAGGGGAAAGAAAAAGCTTTAGCACCACTGTCAGCTCAGAGGTCCAGACCTTGGCACGTGGAGCGCCAGTGGTTCGTCTTTAACGGTCCACCCCCCACACCCCCTGCCTTACCCAGGGATTCATGTGTCCAGGAATCCACCTTTCTTGTCCCCTCCGATATTCTCCTTCCCCACTTCCTTACCTAAACTTCCCTATATCCTACACTCAAGTTATCTTGGAGTTCATGTGTCCAGGTTTCATGGTCCAGGAGTCCATCCTTTGTACCCGCAGATAATATTCTACCTTCCCACTTCCTATCCTACACTTCCTATCCTAACTTCCTAGCCTACAATACTTATCCTTCATCAGTATTTGCATCTAAGTCTTCCCCAGGTACATGTGTCTCGGGAGTCATATCCATGATGTCCCCTCTGTATTCTCCCTTCTCCACTTCCTATCACTACACTCAGTAAGTTCCAAACTTTTGTATTAACCCTTCCCCGGAATTCATCGTGGGTCCAAGGATGTCTTCCCCTTCCACTGAAGTCTGGATGATGCCTCAACCCAGTCCCTACCCCCAGTCAGTGGTCAGCAAGTCCACCCCTAGGTCCGTGGTTCCAATGTGTTCATCCATACACCCTTCAACCACTTCCATGTGGTCAGCATGTTCCCAACCCAGGACCGTGGGTTCCAGGTATTCACACCTTTAACTTCTTCCATGACGTCAGCAAGTCCCACCACAGGTCCGTGGGTTCCACGGTATATTCACCACTTCACACTCTCCCTGAAGGCTGCCATGTCCCACCAGGTACGTGGTACCAGGTATCACCCTTCCACCACTTCCCTGTGGTCAGCAAAAAAGTCCCTCCCAGAGTCGTGGGTTCAGGTTCGATTCACCACCTATAACCACTTCCCTGAAGTAAGCAGTCAGGCAAGTCCCACACCCCAGGGGGGTCCATGGATCCAGGTAGGTATTCACCCTTACCACTTTCCATGAGCGTCAGCAGTTTCAGCCAGCCTTTTGACAGTACTGTCCTCATATTGTTATCACTACACAAGTATATTAATATCAAGTTATACAGAGGACAGACGTTCTATTACAGAGGAGGACACGCAGAAAATCTGCGCTCTGTAATAACATCCTCCTGGACAGACTCGAACGTCGACTACCTGAGACAAGATAGATCTCTATCACAGTTAACCCACCAAGGACTGGCCACTCAATGAAAATTTGGAACATATCTTCATATTTAATATTGTACCTATGTCCATTATTATTTTATTCATTTATTTAGCTATATAAATGTATTTATGAACGTTTTTATGTGCGTAGATCAATGTCGGTGTGTGTCAACCTTTGTGTTCCTGCATGATAACTGAAAATTATTTGTTATCCAGTTATCTTGTTTCCTTGTTATTGATCTTCATTTGCCTGGTACACAAAGGTTCATCAGCGGCACTCTTCTATACACTTAATTCCATATTTCCAAATGCACATCCTACACAAAATCACACATACAGGCACATGAACAAACAACACACACCACATCCACATACAGACACATGAATAAAGCAACACACACACATCACACATACAGGCACATGAACAAACAACACACACACATCACACATCACACATACAGACACAAGAAAAAGTAACACACACATCACACATACAGGCACATGAACAAACAACACACACACATCACACATACAGACAAATGAATAAAGTAAACACACACATCACACATCATACATACAGACACATGAATAAAGCAACCACCCCCAATCCCCATCATCACAAAAAAACATACACATGAAATTAAAGCAACCAACACATCACACAACACACAGACACATAAATTTAAAGCAACACACACACTTCCCCATACAGAATATGAATAAAGCAACACACAAAATCAAAACCATAAGACACTTTGAATAAAGCAACACACACACATTACACATACAGACACATGAATAAAGCAACACACACACACACATCACAAAAAAAACACACACACACACACACACAAAACACACACACACACACACACACACACACACAAACACACACACACACACAAACACACACACCCCACACACATACACACACCACACACACACACACAATCACAAAAACACACACACACATACACACACACACATGAATAAAGCAATACACAAACACACACACACACATCACACACACACACAAACACACACATACACCACACACACACATCACACACACACACACACACACCACACACACACACACACACACACAACACACACACACACACACACATACACACACTCACGCACACACAATCACACACACACACACACACCACACACACACCACACAACACACACACACACACACACACACACACACACACACACACACACACACACACACCACACACACATGCACACAGACACACACACACTGCCCACACTACACAGGTGGAGTGCTGTATAACCCCACAGAACTGCAGAAGGCCAAGAGAGGAGTACGAAGGAAAACAACAGGGCAATGGTTGACACACTGGCTGAGGTGGCAAGAAGAGCTCACTCAAGCAGAGCAAAGTTACTGGTAACTGGCGATTTCAACCCAGGGAGATCGATGGGAGAACCTGGAGCCACATGGGGGTCCCGAAACATGGAGAGCAAACATGATGGATGTGGTTTTTAAAAACCTCATGCATCAACATGTCAGGGACACTACCAGAGAGGGGGGGAGGATGAGCCAGCAAGACTGGATCTTGTGTTCACTCTGAGCAGTTCGGACATTGAGGACTTCACTTACGAGGGGCCCCCTTGGAGCTAGCGATCACGTGTTTCTGAGTTTTGATTATTTGTAGAGTTACAAGTGGAGAAGGTAACAGGAATTGAAGGGGGAAAAGCCAAACTACAAAAGGGGGGACTACACAGGTATGAGGAACTTCCTGCAGGAGGTTCAGTGGGACAGAGACCTGGTAGGAAAATCATTTAATCGAGATGAGGGAAATTTATGTAGCAAAAAAGTGCAAGGAGGCAGAGGAAAGGTTTTTTCCCAGGGAAACAGAAATAAGAGGAAGACCAAAGCGAGTCCTTGGTTTACCCGAAGGTTTTAGGGGGGCAAAAACTAAGTGCCCCCAGAGAATGGAAAGGTACAGGAGGCAAAGGACTCAGGAAAATTAAGGAGATTGTAGAAGAGCCAGAAACGGAGTACGCACAGATAAGGAGGGAGGCCCCGCGACAGTACGAAAACGACAAAGCATCGAAAGTCAAGTCAGACCCGAACTGCTGTATACCCCACATTAGGAGGAAGGCAACAGTAAAAGACAAGGTGATAAGCTGAGGAAAGAAGATGGAGAACTCACAAGAAACGATCAAGAGGTATGTGAGGAGCTCAACATGAGATTTAAGGAACTATGTACAGTGCAGACAGGAAGGCCTCTCGGGGACAGCCCAGATGGGGACACCAGCAAGGAATTATACCAACAAGTTTTGGATGACATACAGATGAGGAGGAGGGAAGAAACTGCTAAGGACATCGATCCCTCAAAGGCGAATGGGACCGGACAACATCTCCCCGTGGGTCCTTAGAGAGGGAGCGGATATGTTGTGTGTGCCACTTCCCACAATCTTCAACACGCCCCTGGAAACTGGACAACTACCTGAGGTATGGAAGACGGCAAATGTAGTTCCCATTTTTAAAAAAGGAGACAGAAAAGAGGCACTAAACTATAGACCTGTGTCATGACGTGTATAGTATGCAGAGTTATGGAGAAAAATTATCAGGAGGAGAGTGGTGGAGTCCCGGGAACGGAACAAGAGTATAAATGCCAACCAGCATGGATTCATGGAAGGAAAGTCCTGTATCACAAACCTTCGGGAAAGGTTTTATGATAAAGTAACAGAACTAAGACACGAATGCCTTTGACACAGTTCTCACAAGAGATTAGTGCCGAAGCTAGAGGATCAGGCTCATATAACGGGAAGGGCACTGCAATGGATCAGAGAATCCCTGACAGGGAGGCAACAACGAGTCATGGTACGTAATGATGTATCACAGTGGGCACCTGTGACGAGCGGGGTTCCCAGGGGTTGGTCCTAGGGCCCGTGCTATTTTTGGTATATGGGAAAACCCTATGATGGAAGGGGTTAGACTCAGAAGTGTCCCTGTTCGCAGACGATGTGAAGTTAATGAGGAGAATTTTAAAACAGATGAGGACCGGGCAGGACTTCAAAGAGACCTGGACAGACTAGACACCTGGTCCCGCAACTGGCTTCTCGAATTTAATCCCGCCAAATTTCAAGTCATGAAGATAGGGAAGGGCACAGAAAGACCGCAGACAGATATAGGCTAGGTGGCCAAATACTGCAAACCTCGCTCAAGGAGAAAGATCTTGGAGTGGGTATAACAAACCCAGCATGTCTCCAGAAGCACACATCAACCATGGTAACTGCTGCAGCATATGGGCGCCCCGGCAAACCCGAGAACAGCGTTCCCTACCTTAATAAGGAATCTTTCAAGACACTGTACACGTGTACGTCAGGCCCATGCTGGAGTATGCAGCACTGTTTGGAACCCGAACTTTTAAAGCACGTCAAGAAACAAGAGAAAGTGCTAAAGGGTTTTCGACAAGGTTAGTTCCAGAGCTAAAGGTTAAGGGAAATCGGTTTTGACGACCTAGAGGACAGGAGGGTCAGGGAAAAACATGATAACGACATATAAAATACTGCGCGGAATAAGACAAAGGGGGACAAAGACAGGATGTTCCAGGGAAGGGAAACAGAACAAGAGGTCACAATTGGAAGTTGAAGACAAAGATGAGTCAGAGAGATATTAGGAAGTATTGCTTCAGTTCATAGATAGTCAGGCAGTGTAAAACCCTAGAAAATGACGTGTGGAGGCAGGAACCATACATAGTTTAAAGACGAGGTTTGTTAAAACTCATGGAGCGGGGGGGAGAGAGGGCCCAGTAGCAACCGGTGAGAGGGGGGCCTGAGCTAAAGACTCGACCTGCCCAAACCCCAAAAAAGGTGAGTACACACACACACACACACACACAACACACACAAAACAACACAACACCACACAACACCACACACACATATCACACACCACACACACCACACACATACACACACCAACACACACACACAACACATCACACACACAAACACACACACCACACACACACACCACACACACCACAACACACACACACACCACCAACACCACAAACCCCACACACATACACCCACACACACAATACACCATACACATCACACACACACACACACATCACACTGTTATGCGGTCTGCATTCCCCCCGTATTGTACATATAGTGGAGAAGTGTGCATAATAGTTGAATATTATAGTTGTAAAGATAATTTTTAATTGATAAGTGCATTGGGGGAGTAAAGGGCTCTAACTGTATTATAAGAATTTGTTAATGATTTATTTTCCAAGGATGTTTTTGGGGACCGGAGTAAGGTGTTTGGGAGGGAGTCAAGTGAGTTTTTGCTGATGTGTAGAGGCTGCGGGCGGGATGCTTTGGGTATTTAAGAAAGTTTGAGTTTTGCACTTATTTTGTTTATCCAAATCAAGCCCTAGGCTTCATATGGCTTACTGTATGTTCACCAGGGTCTGACATGGTCAGGGTGCTGTGGAGGGTGAGGAATAAGAAATGAAGTTGGGAGTGGGGTGAAATGAGCCTGGCGTGACGAGGCTAGTGGTTATGGCCAGCTGTTGCTTGTGTATCCCCAATTGGGCGTTGGATTAAGGTGGGTTTGGTTGTTTGTTTGTTATGTTGATAAAAAAAATATATTTTCCTAATTGGAATTTTGCTAACCTCTGGTACTTGTTTTGACTGGTAGCCCTGGGTGCCCGGGTTTTGGGGGTTTGGGTGTGTAACTTTTCCTTTCCCTTAGAAAAGGGTCAAACCCCCCGGCTACCCCAATTTTTGCATAACAGGGGGGGCCTGTATATG
>NC_069414.1:16376672-16452948 GCF_026875155.1 Cherax quadricarinatus | reverse complement strand
GAAACAGATCAAAGAGTGAAGGCACTCGTGACACTGGTGCTGAAGAAACTGGTAGATACTTCCTGCTTAATAGAGCAGCTCTATATTAAGAGTATTACAAGTGTTGTTCAGCAGAACTCTTCTTGGATGATAAAGTGGAGTTGAAGTGTAACAAAGTGTATATCAGGAAGGATCTAATGACGTAGAGTGATGCTCAACCTGCTTCTTGCAACACTCTTGCAACACTGTTGCAACAATGAAGAATTAGTGTGTGTATTTATATAATTATATATATATATATATATATATATATATATATATATATATATATATATATATATATATATATATATATATATATATGTATGTATTACATGCATATGCAAAACAACCACAGGTTGAGTTAAATAGTCTGAACTAGTCTGCTTAGACTTGCTAATAGTTTCCGGAACATTGCAAGCTCCTGACGATGTGTTGACGGCAGCACGAAAGACCTAGAGCTATCATTCAGCTCCCCCCCTCCCCCCCGTGGCTGTTTTGCATCTTGTATAGCTTCTACGGGATGCATTGCACACATGCATATATATAGCACAGCCAAACCATACCCCGGCCGGGATTGAACCCGCGGTCAGAGAGTCTCAAAACTCCAGCCCGTCGCGTTAGCGACGGGCTGGAGTTTTGAGACTCTCTGACTGTGGGTTCAATCCCGGCCGGGGTATGGTTTGTTTGCAATCGTGTCATTACGATTTCGTGAGTCATATATAGCACAGCGTTCCACACCTTCCCCTGCCTAGCTCCCCTCCCTCCCCTCGACGGTAAACCCCTCCCAATCACATCCCCTCCCCTCCCTTCCTCCCCCTCCCTTCCCCTCTCCTCCCTTCCCCTTCCCTCCGCTCCCCCACCCTTCCCAACCATTGTCAAATTTAGCTGGGTATAATTCAGTTACATGCAGATAAACGAGTCTAAGTGAGGAGGAATTAGCGAGGAGGAGGAGGAAGAGGAGAGAGAGTAGCTGAAAGAGAGAGAAGAGAGGCAAGAAAGAGAGAAAAGGTGAAGATGAGAGAGAAGAGGTGAGGAAGAAAGAAAAGAGATGAGTAGAGAGTACAATAGTGAGGAAGAGAAACGGAAGACATGAGTTGAGGAAGACAACGGAAGAGAGGAAAGAAAAAAGACGAGAGACATGAAAGAGATATGGAGATGAGACACATGAGAGGGACGTGAAAATGGGAAGATGAGACACATGAGAGGGACGTGAAGATGAGACACATGAGAGGGACGTGAAGATGGGAAGATGAGACACATGAGAGGGACGTGAAGATGAGAGACATGAGAGGGTCATGAAGATGAGAGACATGAGAGGGACGTGAAGATGAGAGACATGAGAGGGTCATGAAGATGAGAGACATGAGAGGGACGTGAAGATGGGAAGATGAGACACATGAGAGGGACGTGAAGATGAGAGACATGAGAGGGTCATGAAGATGAGAGACATGAGAGGGTCATGAAGATGAGAGACATGAGAGGGTCATGAAGATGAGAGACATGAGAGAGTCATGAAGATGAGAGACATGAAAGGGTCATGAAGATGAGAGACATGAGAGGGTCATGAAGATGAGAGACATGAGAGGGTCATGAAGATGGGAGACATGAGAGGGTCATGAAGATGAGAGACATGAGATGAACGTGAAGATGAGAGACATGAGAGGGTCATGAAGATGAGAGACATGAGAGGGTGGTGAAGATCATCACATCAGAATTCTGTTTGTCTTCCACTGGATACAAGACCATGTCTTAATAACCAAGTAGCTGCGAGAAGCAGCAGCGACCTGCTTTAAGCCTATGTTGCTCTAGGTTTTGGAACCACTGAGACTCCATGTGATTAACAGTCTTACTTCTTAGGACACTTAAAGATTTTGATAATGTGGGATATCACCGCTATCAGTCTATAGTTTTTTTAGGGATTACTTCACTGCCATCTTGTGGATTGGTACTATGTTAGTGGTTTCTAAAGAGTGTGGGATGATTCCTGTGTCCAGGTTCCTCGTCCACAGAACAAGGCACGAGATAGTGGTTTCTTGCAGTTCTTGATGAATATGCAGCTCTATTAGTCAGGGCCCAGGGAAGATTAGCAGGGGCCCAGGGAAGAGTAGCAGGGGCCCAGGGAAGAGTAGCACGGGTCCAGGGAAGAGTAGCAGGGGCCCAGGGAAGAGTAGCAGGGGCCTAGGGAAGAGTAGCACGGGTCCAGGGAAGAGTAGCAGAGGCCCAGGGAAGAGTAGCAGGGGCCCAGGGAAGAGTAGCAGGGGCCCAGGGAAAAGTAGCAGGGGCCCAGGGAAAAGTAGTAGGGGCCCAGGGAAAAGTAGCAGGGGCACAAAACCGATGACTTTTTTTAATTCAAACAGGGTTAGTGTTATGCTAGAAATTATGAAGATATCGGCCGGGTTTTGAGTCTCGTCAATGGAAAACTCACTTGGATTGTCAATATTTAAGTTAATTAAGGATTCAGTGAACAAAAAGACATTGTGGCTTCAGTATTTCGCTTATTTCTTTGTTATCGTCAGTGTAGGTTCCATCTTTGAGCAAAAGCCGCCCGGTACAGGAAATGGCTTTTGCCCTGGATTTTGCAGACAATAAGACATATTTACCATTCCTTTCAATTTCGTTTATGGATTATTGTTCCCTCTGTTTCTCCTTTGTTCTGTCTGATTCATTCAGTTTAAGCTCAATGTTTTCCATTTCCTTAGCCAGTGTTTCATTTCATTCTTCAGAAAGTTCGTAAACTTTGAAAAGTTCTGTAATTCTCCGTCTTCGACTGTAGAGGGAGCTCCTATCTTTTTTTTTTTTACTTGTATCTTTTCTTTTTCCTTAATAGTAGGTGACTGAAGTATACTTCTGGCACCAGTCAACTCATCCTCTCCAGATACTTTTTCAAATACATGTTAATCATATTATCTTCCCATATATTATCTTCCCATATATTATCTTCCCAAATATTATCTTCCCATATATTATCTTCCCAAATATTATCTTCCCATATATTATCTTCCCAAATATTATCTTCCCATATATTATCTTCCCAAATATTATCTTCCCAAATATTATCTTCCCAAATATTATCTTCCCAAATATTATCTTCCCAAATATTATCTTCCCATATATTATCTTCCCAAATATTATCTTCCCATATATTATCTTCCCAAATATTATCTTCCCAAATATTATCTTCCCAAATATTATCTTCCCAAATATTATCTTCCCAAATATTATCTTCCCAAATATTATCTTCCCAAATATTATCTTCCCAAATATTATCTTCCCATATATTATCTTCCCAAATATTATCTTCCCAAATATTATCTTCCCAAATATTATCTTCCCAAATATTATCTTCCCAAATATTATCTTCCCATATATTATCTTCCCAAATATTATCTTCCCAAATATTATCTTCCCATATATTATCTTCCCAAATATTATCTTCCCAAATATTATCTTCCCAAATATTATCTTCCCAAATATTATCTTCCCAAATATTATCTTCCCATATATTATCTTCCCATATATTATCTTCCCAAATATTATCTTCCCAAATATTATCTTCCCATATATTATCTTCCCATATATTATCTTCCCATATATTATCTTCCCAAATATTATCTTCCCAAATATTATCTTCCCATATATTATCTTCCCATATATTATCTTCCCATATATTATCTTCCCATATATTATCTTCCCATATTTATCTTCCCATATATTATCTTCCCATATATTATCTTCCCAAATATTATCTTCCCAAATATTATCTTCCCATATATTATCTTCCCATATATTATCTTCCCATATATTATCTTCCCATATATTATCTTCCCATATATTATCTTCCCATATATTATCTTCCCATATATTATCTTCCCAAATATTATCTTCCCATATATTATCTTCCCATATATTATCTTCCCATATATTATCTTCCCATATATTATCTTCCCATATATTATCTTCCCATATATTATCTTCCCATATATTATCTTCCCATATATTTCACCAAGGTCATGATTTATTTGCTCCAAATTAATGTTTTTGTTGATTAATTTGAACTTATTAAATAAAATCTTGTGATTGGTTGCATTTTGCTGCTGAAGTCGAGTGTTTATGCAGGTCTGAACCTTGACTAGGTCGTGGTCTGAATTAGTTGTTTTCGATTCTGTTATGTTCCGTAACAGATCTTCATTACTGGTGAACATCAAGTCTGGTCGGTTCCGTCGGCTTAAGGTAAATTTATTTCAGTCCACTTCTCGGCTTTATTATATCTATGTGTGCCTCTTGTTTGTCAGTTGTTGTTTTCTGTTTCTGTCTATGTGCCTCATATATCGTCTGGTTCTCTCCTCAGTTTTCTTTCTCATATCTCACACTGATAATAATACAAATCATAGCAGCGTAAATCACCGTAAGATAAGCATCACATTACCATAACATCACCGTGACATCTCTGCAATATCGCTGTAACATCACCGTGACATCACCATAACATCACCGTCACATCACCGTGGGACAGAGAAAACAAAATCATGTTTAAAAAAAAAAATCGGCTACTCTCTATCAAAAAAATGAAACTAAAAACAAAACTAGAGTACAAAACAGTGAAAACATCGGACAGAAGAGCAATGTAGAGGATGTGAGGGTAAATATGTGGGCAGCTGGGCACTTGTACTCCGTATTTAAGGAGTAGATCTTTACCAATCATAACTTGCTGAAGCTCTATACAGAGGGTAAACATAACTCGACAAGCTTTACAGAGTGAAATGTTATTTGAGTAAATGCTTGTTCTACCGAGCAACATTTAGATCCAGCAAGTTGTTACTGTTCTTAACAGTTCCGTGAAACGCCCCCCCCCCAAAAAAAAAAAAAATGGGACGTTTGAAATCCATCAAAATGAACTCCCTGGAACACAGCCGAGAAAGAAGTAACACACTTTACATGGGAAAGATAATGAAAGAGATTATCTCAAACTTGCACACTGAAATAACATTTTAGGAGAGACGGGGGCATGACTGGCGGTACAAAATACCATGAAGTAAGAGCAGAGGTGCCATGAGCACAACAAGAGTCGACATGATAAGCACAAAGATTCCATGAGTGTTTAACTTCCTTCCATCAAACCTAAAAAAATTACTAATGGTTACCTAAGTCTCCTCAAGAGGGAACTTGTTAAGTTCCTGGAAAAAATGTTCCTTATCAGTCAAGCTGTAGTTATTATGGCAGTGTACATGTAGTGAGAGTAACATGTGAGCTCTGGACACTGTCTTCCCTCAAGGCTGAGGGAGTGATTACCTCATACTCCTGTTCTTCACGATTCTCCTTTGTATGGACTGATGAAGCCACTGTGTGGCGAAACGTTTCCTTAATAACGATCCCCAAGTGTTGCACATGTGTCTAATTTATCATCTTGTCAGTTCTCTGAACCATTCATTTACATTCCTGTCTGACACTGTCTTATATATGGGGAGGAGTGTTGTGGTTAGGGGGCGAGAATCTCGTCTATCTGAGAGAGAGCACCTGGTCTGTTTCCTCACTGACCAGGCTGTCAGCACAGCCCTGGTCTCTTTCCTCACTGACCAGGCTGTCAACCCTGAGTCTTGCTCTGGGACCCAGGAGACAAAAAGCCCAAAAAATGATCTTACGGTAAAATTTAAGTTTTTTTTCTTTTGACTTTATACTAGACGAGCCGAGAAGAACTCCAGGTGTACGACACATATCTGCCTTCCTAGTGCCACTGACTTATTTTAAATAGGCACCCGAACCCCCTCTACACACACACACACACACACACACAGAAAGTGCAAAGGTTTGCAACAAGACTAGTCCCAGAGCTAAGGGAAATGGCCTATGAAGAAAGGTTAAGGGAAATCGGTCTGACGACACGGGAGGACAGGAGGGTCAGGGGGGACATGGTAACGACATATGAAATACTGCGAGAAATTGACAAGGTGGATAAAGACAAGATGTTCCAGAGATGGGACACAGAAACAAGGGGTCACAATTGGAAGTTGAAGACTTAGATGAGTCAAAGGGATGTTAGGAAGTATTTCTTCAGTCACAGAGTTGTCAGGAAGTGGAATAGCCTAGAAAGTGACGTAGTGGAGGCAGGAACCATACGTAGTTTTAAGACGAGGTGTGATAAAGCTCAAGGAGTAGGAAGAGAGAGGACCTAGTAGCAATCAGTGAAGAGGCGGCGCCAAGAGCTATGAATCGACCCCTACAACCACAAATAGGTGAGTACACACACACACACACACACACATATATATATATATATATGCAAAACAATCGCAGACAGTCGATCTTAACAATGCACGGGGGGGTGGAAATGTATAGTTAGATATTTCCACCCCCGTGGCTTGTCTTGTGTGTTGAAGGATAAGTTTTGGCAGAAAAACAGGGAATATAAATGAATTAATTCAAGGATTATGTTGAGTAAAATAAAGGTTGGATGTGAAAAGTGGGTTATAGTAAGTGTATATGCACCTGGAGAAGAGAGAAGTGTAGAGGAGAGAGAGAGATTTTGGGAAATGTTGAGTGAATGCGTGGGGAGTTTTGAACCAAGTGTAAGAGTAATGGTGGTTGGAGATTTCAATACTAAAGTGGGTAAAAATGTTGTGGAGGGAGTAGTAGGTAAATATAGGGTGCCAGGGGTAAATGAAAATGGGGAGCCTTTAATTGAGCTATGTGTAGAAAGAGGTTTGGTAATAAGTAATACATATTTTATGAAAAAAGAGGATAAATAAGTATACAAGATATGATATAGCACGTAATTAAAGTAGTTTGTTAGATTATGTATTAGTGGATATAAGGTTGATGGGTAGGCTCCAGGATGTACATGTTTATAGAGGGGCAACTGATATATCGGATCATTATTTAGTTGTAGCTACAGTAAGAGTAAGAGATAGATGGAACAAAAGGAAAATGGGAACAACAAGTAAGCAAGAGGTGAAAGTGTATAAACTAAGGGAAGAAGAAGTTCAGGTGAGATATAAGCAACTATTGGCAGAAAGGTGGGCTGGTGCAAGTATGAGTAGTGGGGGGGTTGAAGAGGGTTGGAATAGTTTTTTAAAAATGCAGTATTAGAATGTGGGGCAGAAGTTTGTGGTTATAGGAGGGTGGGTGCAGGAGGAAAGAGGAGTGATCGGTGGAATGATGAAGTAAAGGGTGTGATAAAAGAGAAAAAGGTAGCTTATGAGAAGTTTTTACAAAACAGAAGTGTTATAAGAAGAGCAGAGTATATGGAGAGTAAAAGAAAGGTAAAGAGAGTGGTGAGAGAGTGCAAAAGGAGAGCAGATGACAGAGTGGGAGAGAAATTTTGATGAAAATAAGAAAAAGTTTTGGACTGAGATAAACAAGTTAAGGAAGCCTAGGGAATGAATGGATTTGACAGTTAAAAACAGAGTAGGGGAGTTAGTAGATGGGGAGATGGAGGCATTGGGTAGATGGCAGGAATATTTTGAGGAACTTTCAAATGTCGATGAGGAAAGGGAGGTGGTAATTTCATGCACTGGCCAGGGAGGTATACCATCTTTCAGGAGTGAAGAAGAGCAGGAGGTGAGTGTGGGGGAGGTGCGTGAGGCATTACGTAGAATGAAAGGGGGTAAAGCAGCTGGAACTGATGGGATCATGACAAAAATGTTAAAAGCAGGGGGGGATATAGTGTTGGAGTGGTTGGTATTTTTGTTTAATAAATGTATGAAAGAGGGGAAGGTACCTAGGGATTGGCAGAAAGCATGTATAGTTTCTTTACATAAAAGGAAGGGAGACAAAAGAGATTGTAAAAATTATAAAGGAATAAGTTTACTGAGTATACCAGGAAAAGTGTATGGTAGAGTTATTATTGAAAGAATTAGCGGTAAGACAGAATGTAGGATTGCAGATGAGCAAGAAGGTTTTAGAGTGGGTAGGGGATGTGTAGATCAAGTGTTTACATTGAAGCATATATGTGAACAGTATTTAGATAAAGGAAGGGAAGTTTTCATTGCATTTATGGATTTAGAAAAGGCATATGATAGAGTGGATAGGGGAGCAATGTGGCAGATGTTGCAAATATATGGAATAGGTAGTAAGTTATTAAATGCTGTAAAGAGTTTTTATGAGGATAGTGAGGCTCAGGTTAGGGTGTGTAGAAGAGAGGGAGACTACTTCCCAGTAAAGGTGGGTCTTAGACAGGGATGTGTAATGTCACCATGGTTGTTTAATATATTTATAGATGGGGTTGTAAAAAAGTAAATGCTAGGGCGTTGGGGAGAGGGGTGGGATTAAATTAAGGGGAATCAAATACAAAATGGGAATTGGCACAGTCACTTTTTGCTGATGATACTGTGCTTATGGGAGATTCTAAAGAAAAGTTGCAAAGGTTAGTGGATGAATTTGGGAGAGTGTGTAAAGGTAGAAAGTTGAAAGTGAACATAGAAAAGGGTAAAGTGATGAGAGTATCAAATGATTTAGATAAAGAAAAATTGGATATCAAATTGGAGAGAGGGAGTATGGAAGAAGTGTACGTTTTCAGATATTTGGGAGCTGACGTGTCATTGAATATATTTATGAAGGATGAGGTTAACCAAAGAACTGATGAAGGAAAAAAGGTGAGTGGTGCACTGAGGTATATGTGGAGATAAAAAACGTTATTTATGGAGGCAAAGAAGGGAATGTATGAAAGTATAGTGGTACCAACACTCTTATATGGGTGTGAAGCTTAGGTTGTAAATGCTACAGCGAGGAGGCGGTTGGAGGCAGTGGAGATGTCCTGTCTAAGTGTTGTGTAAATATTATGCAGAGAATTCGGAGAGTGGAAATTAGGAGGTGTGGAGTTAATAAAGGGCTGAAGAGGGGTTGTTGAGGTGATTTGGTCATTTAGAGAGAATGGCTCAAAGTCGAATGACATGGAGAGCGGGGTAGGGGTCGTCAGCGAAAAGGTTGGAGGGAGGGGGTAAAGAAGGTTCTGTGGGCGAGGGGCTTGGACTTCCAGCAAGAGTGCGTGAGCGTGTTAGATAGGAGTGAATGGAGACGAATGGTATTTGGGATCTGACGATCTGTTGGAGTGTGAGCAGGGTAATATTTAGTGAAGGGATTCAGGGAAACCAGTTATTATAGATTCAACCAGACTTGAGTCCTGGAAATGGGAAGTACTATGCCTGCACTTTAAAAGGGTGTGGGATATTGACAGTTTGGAGGGACTTCTAAATTGTCATATCTGAGCTCCTCTGCAAAGACAGTGATTACGTATAAGTGAGGTGAAAGTGTTGAATGATGATGAAAGTATTTTCTTTTTGGGGATTTTCTTTCTTTTAGGGTCACCCTGCCTCAGTGGGAGACGGCCGACTTGTTGAAAAAAATACATATTGCATTTATTTTCAACAAATAAAAAATAACAACATTGTCGACAATGGAAAAGGTAAAGACTTGAAATAACATGACATATTAGCCGTGAATGTTTGGTCAAAATTACTAGAAAGCAGATTTAAGGTCAGATTTAAGCAGATTTAAGAGTGCAGTCAGTACCTGGAGACCTGGAGATGATTTCGGGGGACAGTGCCCTCCGATGGATCGCCTTGGTTAACTAAGCTTTTGGTGCTAGGTGCATGCAGTTCAGAAAATGTGCCACAGCCTGGATAATAGGAACTGACTTGAGGACTTCATCAAGTGTCCTGGCGAAGATAGTCAGAGGTTCGCTGGTAACTCCCTCGTGTATGAGGGGAAGATGTTAAAATGTCTTGGCCCCTTCACACTTACTGAGTTCTCTCTTCTCAAAGATACCACACTTCCTCGAGAGAAAAGATAAATACTACTTAAGGAAATGGAAAACGTTGAGATAAAACTGAGTGAATCAAAGAGAATCCAGAAGAGACAGAGGAAGCACAAAGCCATTAACGAAATTGAAGGAAACCCAAATACCTTTTATCATATGTGACATCCAGAGCAAAAACGTACATTGAGTATTAATACGTTGCTTAAAGTAGTTGAAACTTGCAATGAAGACAAGTAAGATATGTGATAAATGTTGAAAACACAACATGACTTTTGTTGACCAGAGAGCCATTAATTGTTGATCAAAGAGACTCAAAACTGTCAACATCACCGAAGACATCACCAGCTGAGGCTGAAAACTCTGCCAACATCACCGAAGACATCAGCTGAGACTCAAAACTCTGCAAACATCACCGAAGACATCAGCTGAGACTCAAAACTCTGCCAACATCACCGAAGACATCACCAGCTGAGGCAGGTGTGCTGAATCTACATGGTGACTGGTAATTAATATTAGTGTTATCTCACAGTCTCAGTTTGGAAAAAAATCCTCCTTTCACGAACACAGGTACTATTCACTTCGTGTTGTGGTTGGCAGTAAAGAAGAGCAGCGAGGGAGCCATCAATAACGCAGTCAAGAGTCTTTCAAAAATAAAATACGAGGTACTATCAAAAAGTTGCCCAACTCGAATTTTGGTGGACTTCCTGGGAGAAATATGGATGTGGTATAGATCAAGCTGCGAGTACACTCCTTTGTGCAGTAGTGTGGTGAGTCTCAGTGCCATCTGTCGTTCACTTGAGGTTAGATGGGTATTTTTTGTCGTGTTATCAGTGCATTGTTGAGATTTTTATGTGTAGCAGAATGTAACCTTTAAAAGAACAGCGTGTGTGTGTGTGTGTGTGTGTGTGTGTGTGTGTGTGTGTGTGTGTGTGTGTGTGTGTGTGTGTGTGTGTGTGTGTGTGTGTGTGTGTATGTGTGTGTGTGTGTGTGTGTGTGTGTGTGTGTGTGTGTGTGTGTGTGTGTGTGTGTGTGTGTGTGTGTGTGTGTGTGTGTGTGTGTGTGTGCGTGTGTGTGTGTGTGTGCTTGTGTATGTGTCCTTGTGTGTGTGTGTACTCACATGTCTGTGGTTGCAGGGATCGAGTCACAGCTCCTGGCTACTGGTAGAGCCAAGAGCCCCCCTGTGTGTGCACACATGTGACATTCATTTACAAGCTACATAAGATTGTTGTGAAACTCACAAAATGCTCCAGCAGGTTATTCATGAAGATCGTCGTCAGAGTATCCTGGACACTGCAAGTGCTGTGGGAATTTTTGATAAGTTATAAGGTGAATGGCTGCGAAATTTGTGCCCTGCCCGCTGACTCAAGACCAAGAAGACCATCGTTTTCTGGCCCTGCTACCCATTTCTAGCCTCCTGTGACGTCTCTTCTCAAAAATAAAAATGGCACTCAAATGGAGGAGTTTTAACGAGGTGGATATTCAAGCAGAATCGCAGACCCTGCTAGACGTCTTTAGTAAAGAAGAGTTCCAGAAAAGTTTTAAGAAGTAGCAGAGGCACTGGAATCAGTGTAGAGCCTCCCAGTTAGAGAAGACAACTTCAACTAGGTGATTAGATAATCCTATACAGCAGTCCAGGAACTTTCTGCTACCATCTCCTATATACCAGATGTTTGCTTTTTGAGATACCACATATTCCCGCCACCAGTGTTATTCACAGCATTTTCAATGTTTGACAGATACCATAATATGAGTAGAATATGAGAGAGAGATCAAGAATGAGTACTCTTCCTGGTTATAGCTTAAACATTCATAAAGAGGATAGAACTCTCGTATGTGTTAATCAGCTGAAAAGAGGTGAAGAACTGATCTCAATGGCTGTCTTCAGTTACATGGTAAGTTATCCAGGCTCTCACCCCTCACTGGGAGACTTGTACAAATGGTGGTTCCTTCTGTATGTGAAAGTGAGCGCCTCTACTAACATTAGCGATAAGGTACCACGCTTTAAGCTGATTAATGGTGTGCAGCTTGTATCGTTGTGTGATGCATGCCAAATAAAAATTACCTACTTGGCGCATGTCACAACTCTACGAAGGTCGCGTCAAGGCAATTACAAAAAGCCGATAATATTGACATGACACTTAGGATAGGCACTTTATGATGACGTGTCGGTTGTCCAAGACCATGGTCAAGCCAAAACTGTATGATGAAAGTAGAGAAGACCAGAAGACAAAATGGTACGGGCCGATGGAAGAAAGTTGTCTTAAAAGTGGTAGTTGCTTAGTAGTAGTAGAAATAGTAGTTGTAGTAGTAGTAACGGTGGTGATAGTAGCAGGAGTAGAAGTAGTAGTAGTAGTAGCAGTAGTACTGATAGTCGAAGACTTGGCGGCAGTTGTAGTAGTAGGAAAGATAGCAGAAGTATTAACGAGGTAGTAGCAGTAGCGGTGAAAGTATTCGTAACAGTAGCAGTAGTAGTAGCAGAGGAGAGCACTGCAGGAGATCTACTGCACCAGGCTAGGCAAGACTAGTGACGGAGTACTGAGAGTAAATTACAATTTTAGGTGGCAGCAGAGACTGAAATATCTAAATTCTTTTAACACCTTTCACAAAGGAAGCAGAGAACTGCACTAGGCCTACTGGCCCAATCTAGGAAAGAAAAGAAAGTAAGAAAAAGGAATGACAGAAAGAAGAGAAGGAAGCTAACGTCAGGCTAGGTCAGGAGTGTTCTGAAAATTAGATTATTGGACAGTATACGGAGAATGGCAAGCATCTACAAGCTAAGATTCATGTTAGGAAAAACTATGTGTATGGGCTGATTCGACAAAATGGCGTTTTTGAAAACTAGAAGATTAGATTTTATCAGAGGACCGATTAATAGGACAGCAGTGATCTTTGACATGACAGGAAGCAACACTGTTATTGTCGTTAACATGAACATTTCGTTTGTGTTCTTCAAGTCCGTCAGAAAAGGAGCGGCCAGTTCCACCAAAGCACTGTAGAGGACAAGACAAGAAGGAAATGTAGTAGACACCGGACATTATCAGTCTATGAAATAATTTTAAAAAGCAATATTGCTCAACACGCAATGGAGAAGAATAATAATTTGAGAGACTGAAGGATGATAACACCAGAAGATCTCAGGTTCAAAGATCACAGGAGTGATGCTATCATAAACGCGAGGAAATTGGTAAACTGGATAAATAGAACTTTTTTAAAACAAGAAATAGTAAACTAGTGATGTTAATCTTTAAACTACTTGCTCTCTAAAAGCTGGAATACTGCTGCACACCGACAGTCCATTTTAAGGCGGGCAAAATTGTAAGTCTGAAGAATGTACAAAGAACCTTCACTGTCAGTAAACTTTCAGTCAGGCACCTAAATTACTAAACTCCTTGAAATGTATGCGAGGAAGATATGTCATAATCTACAACTGGAAAATTCTGCAGAGATTAATCCCAAATTTGTACATTGAATAACTCTTTACGAGAGCAAGAGGTGCGGGAGGCTGCAAACATCTCCAACGAAACGCAAGAGTGTTATTAGTACGCTGAGAAGTAATTGTAAAAACATGGAGACTTTAAGACCCTCGCTTCACACTGAAGGGAAATTACCAGCAGGGGAATTTCCTCTTCAAGATGGACCTTGATAAGTTCCTCAGGTTGGTTCCTGATCAGCCAGGTTGTGGTGCATATGTTGGACTGCGGGGGAGCCCAGAACCAACAGCCTGAATGATCACATCAACAGCCAAAAGGCCCGGTCTGGAACAAGACCGTAGGGACGATAACTTTCCTCCCTGCCTCCCACTCTCCCACCTTTCTTCCCTCCCTCACTCCATCCCTCCCCCACCCCTCCCTCCCTCTCACCCTCCATCCCACCCTCTAACTCTCCCTCACTCCCTCCCCTGGAATTATCTTCAGATAACAAAAAGTCTTACTTTATTAGGTATCTTGTGTTAATGTTAGTGATCTATGTGTGTCTGTGTTCCTGTTGTCTGGTATGTCTGTGTGTATATGTCTCTCTGTCGTTTGTTCATTAGTGCACGTTTGTGTCTGTCGTTCATTATGTGTTCGCGTCAAGTTGACTGAGTGTACTTACCTATTTGTGGTTGCAGGGGTCGATTCATAGCTCCTGTGTGTACGTCTGTGCCTGCTGGTCACTGTACGTGCCCGTCAAGTTGATTGTGTGTATGTACGTCTGTGTCTGTTGGTCACTGTGCGTGCCCGTCAGGTTGTCTATACGTGTACATCTGTCACTTCGTTCCTGTAAACACGTATATATGTGTACATGTACATATGTCTGTCACTATACGTGTCCCTTTCACCTCGTCTATGTGTATATGTACGTCCTGGTCGGTCACTGTACGTGTCCGTGTCATGTACGTGTCTGTGTTTCTGTCTTTTTGCTTACATCTTCCCGTTTACTTTGTTCTTGTCGGGTAAACATAAGAAGAACTTGCTTAAGATAACACCGAGTAATATGACGAGGTATGAACCCAGGAAGTGACCTTCACACACACAGAGGCGGGGCCAGGAGCTTGGACTCGACCCCTGCATCCTCAACTAGGTGAGAACTAGGTGAGTACACACACACACACACACACACACACACACACACACACACACACACACACACACACACACAACAGGGAAGGCACTACAATGGATCAGGGAATACTTGTCAGGATGACAGCAGCGAGTCATGGTACGTGGCGAGGTGCCAGAGTGGGCACCTGTGACCAGCGGGGTCCCACAGGGGTCAGTCCTAGGACCAGTGCTGTTTCTGGTATTTGTGAACGACATGACGGAAGGAATAGACTCTGAGGTGTCCCTGTTTGCAGATGACGTGAATTTGATGAGAAGAATTCACTCAATCGAAGACCAGGCAGAACTACAAAGGGATCTGGAGTGACCTAGTAGCGATCAGTGAAGAGGCGGGGCCAGGAGCTCGGACTCGACCCCCGCAACCTCAACTAGGTGAGTTTCTAGGTGAGTACACACACACAAACACACACACACGCACACACACACACAAACAAACACACACGCACACACACACACACAAACACACACACACACAAACACACACACACACACAAACACACACACACACACAAACACACACACAAACAAACACACACACACAAAACACACACACACAAACACACACACAAACACACACACACACAAACACACACAAACACACAAACACACACAAACACACACAAACACACACACAAAACACACACACACACACACACACACACACACACACACACACACAAGCACACAAACACACGCACCCCACACAAACACACACACAAACACCACACACACAAACACACACACACAAACACACACACACACACACACACACACACACACACACACACAAACACACACACACACACACACACACAAACACACACACAAACACACACACAAACACACACACACAACACACACACACACACAAACACACACACAAACACACACACACAAACACACACACACACACACACACACACACACACACACAACACACACACACACACAAACACACACACAACACACACACCACACAAAACACACACACACACACACACACACACACACAAACACACACACACACACAAACACACACATATATATATACATACATACATAAGACAGAAACTGAGAACCTCTGTCCTAAACACATTTGATTCATGGTATAAGAGGCATCACCCATCAAAGACTAATGCCGTTCAGATATTTTAATTTTCATCAGAGAGAAGCGCTAAACCCATAGAATTCCTATAGCAGCTGGAAATAGGCTTCAAATTTTCAGCTGTCGTGTATGGTAAGTAGGACCAAATTCTTACCTCTTAATCTCCCAAGAGTATTACCTCTTATTATTTCCCATTGTGGGGAACTAGTAAGAGATATTTCCCTGGGAAATATTACCTTTAATACTCTCAAGACGGAAAATTATTCATTATCTCAGAGATACAATATTCACCTCTGTATTACTATTACTTAGTGACCACTTTACACTTATAAGAAATATTATTTCTCATAAAATAGCAATAATATCATTGAAAATTAAATAATAATAATAATAATAATAATAATAATAATAATAATAAGTCATAGTAATAAAAGTGAACTCAATGTGTTAGTGTCACACCAGCTGGGTGAGCTTACACCAGCTGGGTGAGCTTACACCAGCTGGGTGAGCTTACACCAGCTGGGTGAGCTTACACCAGCTGGGTGAGCTTACACCAGCTCACTCTAGCTCTGTCATCTCACTCTGGGTCGGTTATCTCACTCTGGGTCGGTCATGTCACTCTGGGTCGGTCATCTCACTCTGGGTCGGTCATGTCACTCCAGGTTAGTGACCCCAAAACTTCACACCAGTTCTCCTTCCAACTTTCCTGATCCTCTTCATCAGTTTCTTTTTCCTCCTGGCCACCTTGATTTTCCTTCTGGCCACCTTGATTTTCCTCCTGGCCACTTTGATTTTCCTCCTGGCCACCTTGATTTTCCTCCTGGCCACCTTGATTTTCCTCCTGGCCACCTTGATTTTTATCCTGGCCATTTTCATTTTCCTCCTGGCCACCTTGATTTTCCTCCTGGCCACCCTGATTTTCGTCCTGACGATTTACGCCAGGGACACATTTTTTCTCTGCTTCAGGGAGGGCCATAGTGTCGGGGAGGGCCATGGTGTCGGGGAGGGCCATAGTGTCGGGGAGGGCCATGGTGTCGGGGAGGGCCATGGTGTCGAGGAGGGCCACGGTGTCGGGGAGTGTCACGGTGTCGGGGAGGGTCACGGTGTCGGGGAGGGTCACGGTGTCGGGGAGTGTCACGGTGTCGGGGAGTGTCACGGTGTCGGGGAGTGTCACGGTGTCGGGGAGTGTCACGGTGTCGAGAAGGGTCACGGTGTCGGGGAGGGTCACGGTATCGGGGAGTGTCACGGTGTCGGGGAGTGTCACGGTGTCGGGGAGTGTCACGGTGTCGGGGAGTGTCACGGTTTGTCGGGGAGTGTCACGGTGTCGGGGAGTGTCACGGTGTCGGGGGAGTGTCACGGTGTCGGGGAGGGTCCGGGTGTCGGGAAGGGTCACGGTGTCGGGGAGTGTCACGGTGTCGGGGAGGGTCACGGTGTCGGGGAGGGTCACGGTGTCGGGGAGTGTCACGGTGTCGGGGAGGGTCACGGTGTCGGGGAGGGTCACGGTGTCGGGGAGTGTCACGGTGTCGGGGAGGGTCACGGTGTCGGGGAGGGTCACGGTGTCGGGGAGGGTCACGGTGTCGGGGAGTGTCACGGTGTCGGGGAGTGTCACGGTGTCGGGGAGTGTCACGGTGTCGGGGAGTGTCACGGTGTCGGGGAGGGTCACGGTGTCGGGGAGGGTCACGGTGTGTCGGGGAGTGTCACGGTGTCGGGGAGTGTCACGGTGTCGGGGAGTGTCACGGTGTCGGGGAGTGTCACGGTGTCGGGGAGTGTCACGGTGTCGGGGAGTGTCACGGTGTCGGGGAGTGTCACGGTGTCGGGGAGTGTCACGGTGTCGGGGAGGGTCACGGTGTCGGGGAGGGTCACGGTGTCGGGGAGGGTCACGGTGTCGGGGAGGGTCACGGTGTTGGGGAGTGTCACGGTGTCGGGGAGGGTCACGGTTGTCGGGGAGGGTCACGGTGTCGGGAGGGTCACGGTGTCGGGGAGGGTCACGGTGTCGGGGAGGGTCACGGTGTCGGGGAGGGTCACGGTGTCGGGGAGGGTCACGGTGTCGGGGAGGGTCACGGTGTCGGGGAGGGTCACGGTGTCGGGGAGGGTCACGGTGTCGGGGAGTGTCACGGTGTTGGGGAAGAGTTTGCTGTTATAGAAATACATGGTTTTCTGGAAGTGGAAGGGTTTGGTGTTGGGGTAGGGTTTGGTGTTGGGGAAGGGTTTGGTGTTGGGGAAGGGATTGGTGTTGGGGAAGGGTTTGGTGTTGGGGAAGGGTTTGGTGTTGGGGAAGAGTTTGCTGTTATAGAAGTACATGGTTTTCTGGAAGGGATAGGGCTTGGTGTTGGGGGAGGGATTGGTGTTGGGGAAGGGTTTGGTGTTGGGGAAGGGTTTGGTGTTGGGAAGGGATTGGTGTTGGGGAGGGATTGTGTTGGGGTAGGGATTGATGTTTGGGAAGGGATTGGTGTTGGGGAAGGGTTTGGTGTTGGGGAAGGGATTGGTGTTGGGGAAGGGATTGGTGTTGGGGAAGGGATTGGTGTTGGGGAAGGGTTTGGTGTTGGGGAAGAGTTTGCTGTTATAGAAATACATGGTTTTCTGGAAGGGATAGGGCTTGGTTTTGTGGAAGGGCCTGGCGTCGAGGAGGGGTTGGGCATCGGGGAGGGGTTGATCATCGGGGAGGGATTGGGCATAGCGGAGGTATTGGGCGTCGGGGAGGAATTGGGCATCTGGGAGAGGTTGGGCATCTGGGAGGGATTGGCCATCTGGGAGGAGTTGGGCGTCAGGAAGGTACGGTTTGGCGTCTAGGAGGGGTTTGGCGTCTGGGAGGGGTTTGGCGTCGGGGAGGGGTTTGGCGTCCAGGAGGGGTTTGGCGTAGGAGAGGGGTTTGGCGTTTGAAGAGGGGTTTGGCGTCCGGGAGGGGTTTGGCGTCAGAGAGGGGTTGGTGGTGGAGGAAGGTGATGGTGTTGGTGAGGGAATGCTCACCACCAACACACACGGGGTCACCACCAACACACACGGGGTCACCACCAACACACACGGGGTCACCACCAACACACACGGGGTCACCACCAACACACACGGGGTCACCACTCACCACAGCCACAGAGTTACATGAACTAGAAAAAGTTCTTTGATTCTTAACCCTGACCATACTTCTGAGAGTCGTGTAATACGTTCCTAATAGCATTAGGAAAAGCAGGAGAACCATCATCAGCTCGGAGGCTGAAGAAGTCCCCTGGCAAGATTCTTGGTTATTCTTGAGAACCACCTCCAAATGTCTGATATCCTGGTATGCCTGGTATCCTCTCAAGATGGTGCCCAGGACAGGACAAACTTTAGGATCCCACCAAGGACTTACCTGGCTTGTAGTGGACTGGGATAGGGTATGAAGGTCACAGTTGAAAATCAACCTTATCTCAGGGAAGCGGCACATTTTCCAGAAAATAGATGAACAGGCTAAGGACGTTTCCTCGACATCCTTTAGTAGTAGCTCCCGGTCCTCTTCCATTTGTAGGACCCATTTATCAAAGGAACTATATAAATCAAGAGAAATACTGATAAACAGCAACACAGCTGCAGCGCAGATCAATCTTCTAAATAATTCCATTGTTTTAACTTAGATTTGAAGACTGGGGAAAACTAGAAGATAATAATATACAAGTTATTTAGCAAGAATAATGCCAATAATATCATATATGTGAGAAATATAGTGAGGTAAGAATAGTTGTTCTGCCCTTGTGTATAGTGAATGTGACAGATGTAGTGTATAGTGAAAGTGATGTATGTATAGTGATGGTGGTAAACGTAGTATACGGTGAAGGTGATAGATGCAGCGTATAGTGAAGGAGATAGATGTAGTGAATAGTGAAGGTGATAATGTATAGTGATGGTGGTAAACGTAGAATATGGAGAAGGTGATAGATGTAGCGTATAGTGAAGGTGATACTGTATAGTGATGGCGGTACATGTATATAGTAAAGGTGATAGATGTAGCGTATAGTGAAGGTGATAATGTATAGTGATGATGGAACATGTATATAGTGAAGGTAATAGATGTAGTGTATAGTGAAGGTGATAATGTATAGTGATGGTGGTAGATGTAGTATATAGTGAAGGTGATAGATGTAATGTATAGTGAAGGTGAGAGATGTAGTGTATAGTGAAGGTGATATATGTGTATAGTGATGGTGGTAGACATAGTATATGGTGAAGGTGATAGATGTAGTGTGTAGCGAAAGTGAGAGATGTAGCGTATAGAGAAGGTGATAATGTATAGTGATGGTGGTAGATGGAGTGTATAGTGAAGGCGAAAGATAGAGTGTATAGTGAAGGTGATATATGTATAGTGATGGTGGTACATGTATATAGTGAAGGTGATAGATGTAGTGTATAGAGAAGGTGGTAATGCATAGTGATGGTAGTTTATTTTTTTTATTATCACACTGGCCGATTCCCACCAAGGCAGGGTGGCCCGAAAAAGAAAAACTTTCACCATCATTCACTCCATCACTGTCTTGCCAGAAGGGTGCTTTACACTACAGTTTTTAAACTGCAACATTAACACCCCTCCTTCAGAGTGCAGGCACTGTACTTCCCATCTCCAGGACTCAAGTCCGGCCTGCCGGTTTCCCTGAATCCCTTCATAAATGTTACTTTGCTCACACTCCAACAGCACGTCAAGTATTAAAAACCATTTGTCTCCATTCACTCCTATCAAACACGCTCACGCTGCCTGCTGGAAGTCCAAGCCCTCGCACACAAAACCTCCTTTACCCCCTCCCTCCAACCTTTCCTAGGCCGACCCCTACCCGCCTTCCATCCACTACAGACTGATACACTCTTGAAGTCATTCTGTTTCGCTCCATTCTCTCTACATGTCCGAACCACCTCAACAACCCTTCCTCAGCCCTCTGGACAACAGTTTTGGTAATCCCGCACCTCCTCCTAACTTCCAAACTACGAATTCTCTGCATTAAAAAATTCACACCACACATTGCCCTCAGACATGACATCTCCACTGCCTCCAGCCTTCTCCTCGCTGCAACATTCATCACCCACGCTTCACACCCATATAAGAGCGTTGGTAAAACTATACTCTCATTACATTCCCCTCTTTGCCTCCAAGGACAAAGTTCTTTGTCTCCACAGACTCCTAAGTGCCCCACTCACTCTTTTTCCCTCATCAATTCTATGATTCACCTCATCTTTCATAGACCCATCCGCTGACACGTCCACTCCCAAATATCTGAATACGTTCACCTCCTCCATACTCTCTCCCTCCAATCTGATATCCAATCTTTCATCACCTAATCTTTTTGCTATCCTCATAACCTTACTCTTTCCTGTATTCACCTTTAATTTTCTTCTTTTGCACACCCTACCAAATTCATCCACCAATCTCTGCAACTTCTCTTCAGAATCTCCAAGAGCACAGTGTCATCAGCAAAGAGCAGCTGTGACAACTCCCACTTTGTGTGTGATTCTTTATCTTTTAACTCCACGCCTCTTGCCAAGACCCTCGCATTTACTTCTCTTACAGCCCCATCTATAAATATATTAAACAACCACGGTGACATCACACATCCTTGTCTAAGGCCTACTTTTACTGGGAAAAAATTTCCCTCTTTCCTACATACTCTAACTTGAGCCTCACTATCCTCGTAAAAACTCTTCACTGCTTTCAGTAACCTACCTCCTACACCATACACTTGCAACATCTGCCACATTGCCCCCTATCCACCCTGTCATACGCCTTTTCCAAATCCATAAATGCCACAAAGACCTCTTTAGCCTTATGTAAATACTGTTCACTTATATGTTTCACTGTAAACACCTGGTCCACACACCCCCTACCTTTCCTAAAGCCTCCTTGTTCATCTGCTATCCTATTCTCCGTCTTACTCTTAATTCTTTCAATAATAACTCTACCATACACTTTACCAGGTATACTCAACAGACTTATCCCCTATAATTTTTGCACTCTCTTTTATCCCCTTTGCCTTTATACAAAGGAACTATGCATGCTCTCTGCAATCCCTAGGTACCTTACCCTCTTCCATACATTTATTAAATAATTGCACCAACCACTCCAAAACTATATCCCCACCTGCTTTTAACATTTCTATCTTTATCCCATCAATCCCGGCTGCCTTACCCCCTTTCATTTTACCTACTGCCTCACGAACTTCCCCCACACTCACAACTGGCTCTTCCTCACTCCTACAAGATGTTATTACTCCTTGCCCTATACACGAAATCACAGCTTCCCTATCTTCATCAATATTTAACAATTCCTCAAAATATTCCCTCCATCTTCCCAATACCTCTAACTCTCCATTTAATAACTCTCCTCTCCTATTTTTAACTGACAAATCCATTTGTTCTCTAGGCTTCCTTAACTTGTTAATCTCACTCCAAAACTTTTTCTTATTTTCAACAAAATTTGTTGATAACATCTCACCCACTCTCTCATTTGCTCTCTTTTTACATTGCTTCACCACTCTCTTAACCTCTCTCTTTTTCTCCATATACTCTTCCCTCCTTGCATACCTGATACCTGGAGATACCTGGAGAGAGTTCCGGGGGTCAACGCCCCCGCGGCCCGGTCTGTGACCAGGCCTCCTTAGGTCAGTGTCCCAGGATGCGACCCACACCAGTCGACTAACACCCAGGTACCCATTTTACTGATGGGGAACATAGACAACAGGTGGAAAGAAACACGTCCAATGTTTCTACTCTGGCTGGGAATCGAACCCAGGCCCTCACCGTGTGAAGCGAGAGCGTTAACCACCAGGCCACCAGAGCCCTCATATGCTAACTTTTTCTCCCTTACTACTCTCTTTACATCATTCCACCAATCGCTTCTCTTCCCTCCTGCACCCACTTTCCTGTAACCACAAACTTCTGCTGAACACTCTAACACTACATTTTTAAACCTACCCCATACCTCTTCGACCCCATTGCCTATGCTCTCATTAGCCCATCTATCCTCCAATAGCTGTTTATATCTTACCCTAACTGCCTCCTCTTTTAGTTTATAAACCTTCACCTCTCTCCTCCCTGATGCTTCTATTCTCCTTGTATCCCATCTACCTTTTACTCTCACTGTAGCTACAACTAGAAAGTGATCTGATATATCTGTGGCCCCTCTATAAACATGTACATCCTGAAGTCTACTCAACAGTCTTTTATCTACCAATACATAATCCAACAAACTACTGTCATTTCGCCCTACATCATATCTTGTATACTTATTTATCCTCTTTTTCTTAAAATATGTATTACCTATAACTAAACCCCTTTCTATACAAAGTTCAATCAAAGGGCTCCCATTATCATTTACACCTGGCACCCCAAACTTACCTACCACACCCTCTCTAAAAGTTTCTCCTACTTTAGCATTCAGGTCCCCTACCACAATTACTCTCTCACTTGGTTCAAAGGCTCCTATACATTCACTTAACATCTCCCAAAATCTCTCTCTCTCCTCTGCATTCCTCTCTTCTCCAGGTGCATACACGCTTATTATGACCCACTTCTCGCATCCAACCTTTACTTTAATCCACATAATTCTTGAATTTACACATTCATATTCTCTCTTCTCCTTCCACAACTGATCATTTAACATTACTGCTACCCCTTCCTTTGCTCTAACTCTCTCAGATACTCCAGATTTAATCCCATTTATTTCCCCCCACTGAAACTCTCCTACCCCTTCAGCTTTGTTTCGCTTAGGGCCAGGACATCCAACTTCTTTTCATTCATAACATCAGCAATCATCTGTTTCTTGTCATCCGCACTACATCCACGCACATTTAAGCATCCCAGTTTTATAAAGTTTTTCTTCTTCTCTTTTTTAGTAAATGTCTACAGGAGAAGGGGTTACTAGCCCATTGCTCCCGGCATTTTAGTCGCCTCATACGACACGCATGGCTTACGGAGGAAAGATTCTTTTCCACTTCCCCATGGACAATAGAAGAAATAAAGAAGAACAAGAGCTATTTAGAAAAAGGAGAAAAACCTAGATGTATGTATATATATATATGCATGTGCGTGTCTGTGAAGTGTGACCAAAGTGTAAGTAGGAGTAGCAAGATATCCCTGTTATCTAGCGTGTTTATGAGACAGAAAAAGAAACCAGCAATCCTACCATCATGCAAAAGAGTTACAGGTTTTTGTTTCACAGTCATCTGGCAGGACGGTAGTACTTCCCTGGGTGGTTGCTGTCTACCAACCTGATGGTAGTAGATGTAGTAAATAGTGAAGGTGATAGATGTAGTGTATAGTGAAGATGAAAGATGTAGTGGAGCCAAAACAGGATTAGGACCCGGTACAAGGGTGCAAACAACCACAGGTAGATGAGGTGGATGGCTGGTGGTGGTGGTGGTGGTGGTGGTGATGTGAGTAGAGTGGTGGTGGTGGTGTGAGTAGAGTGGTGGTGGTGGGTGTGACTCTCGCTGGCGCTCTGGCGCGCACTCCACTCACTACCCACGAAGGTGGCTTGATAAGCCACTCTATGCCACAGGAATGGTGAAATTCACTCTTAGCATCCAACAGGGAGCACAAAGCGATATAGACAATACTTCAGAGGAACTTGCGTGGCTTACTTCTCTCTCTCAGCTGGGTTAGAAGCTGGGTTGGCTGACTGGCTTAACCCACGAGAATGGCTGACTGGAAGACGTGTAACGATGCACACAGCACGGAGGAGCAGGTGGATGACAGGAGACAGGCTGGATGATAGGCTGACTGGCGTTCACTTCCACAGTCTGGCTTACTGATTGGCTTAATTGCAAAATCCGGGTCAACCCCTCGGAGATTGAAGCAATTAGCACACGAACTAAGCCAGGAAGCTTGAAAAAACGGCTGCAACAGGCTTGCAGGCTGGAGGTTGTGAGGGGAGCGAGTAGCTGGAGTGGGTGAGACGGTTCACCTTTTGACCCGCCGGCTACTCACAAACAGTCTTCTAACGTCTTGAAATACCCTTAAAAAGCTTAATCCATGAGCTTAATCCACGGTCCACACCGTTGCCACCATTTATCATGTGGGGTTCGAACACGTGGATAGGGTAAAGTAATACTCATGTAGGCTGGTAGTACGTATAATTACGGATAATGTGGGAAGCGCCCAAACAGCCGTGGCCTATCTCCTTGCTCTCTCTCGTAAGACTGACCGCCCACAGTACCCATATGTGAAGGGGTCTTTGAAAACTGCTGTGGTCAGCACAATATGAATACAGACAGTGACTCAGGCAGAGACGGTTGGTAGTGAGTCATCTACTGGTACACTGGTTACTGGTAACTGGTTACTACTACTGAGAAAGATGAAAGATGTAGTGTATAGTGAAGGTAATAGATGTAGTGTATAGTGAGGGTATTAGATGTAGTGTATACCACTAGTATTACAATTAGTACTATCACTAGTATTACAACTAGTACTACCATTAGTATTACAACTAGTACTACCACTAGTATTACAACTAGTACTACCACTGGTATTACAACTAGTACTACCACTGGTATTACAACTAGTACTACCACTAGTATTACAACTAGTACTACCACTGGTATTACAACTAGTACTACTACTAGTATTACAACTAGTACTACCACTAGTACTACTACAACGATTATATTATGCCTTACACTTCACTCTAAGGCTGTAGAGTGAGACAGAGTGAGGTGTAATCCTCTGTGTCCATGTATTGTTTGTAACGGCTTGACAAAGCTACTGAAGAGCGAAACATTGAGACAATATCACGTCACACTAGTTACACTTGTGTCCTTTTACCATAGTGATAATAAGGTCAACTGTTATTTACATTAATATTAATAAGAGGCTCAGATCACAGTAATATTTACATGTGAACTGTACAAGAAATCACTCTCCTTCCCTTTCTGTAGCTACATGCGTTAGGTACCTTTTGGCGCTCTTCCAGAACTGGCTCATGCCATGATATGCTTTGACATGTGCAGGCAATCCGTTCCACTCCTTTATTGTTGTACAATAAAAGGTGTTTGAACCCTGACCACCTACAGAGTTGTGTTCCCGTCTAGTACAATACTTGCTTTGGTTCCCAGCCTTGACACACTTGGTAGCAAGATATTTTCGACACTGTGAGATATTTTATAAACGTGTTCTTTACTCTGTCTTCAATAATCAGCATATCCAATCGTTGTAATTCATCCTGGCCTACATGTTGTCCTGAACCCAGGTCCAGGGCAGAGTACCATGAAGAACACGAGTAGTCTATATGGCACTGTATAAGAGCTAGACATAGGATTCTGTGAGGTAGACACTGTGCCTGTCTGTAGAGGAACTTTAGTCTGACATTCGCTGTCTTTACTACGCTGCTCCATATTAATTCTCCTGACATGCTTGAGCCAAAGGGTTTACAGCTTAACTTCTTCATTATATACCCCATACCCACCCTGTGGGCGGTAGTCACCCCATACCCACCCTGTGGGCGGTAGTCACCCCATACCCACCCTGTGGGCGGTAGTCACCCCATACCCACCCTGTGGGCGGTAGTCACCCCATACCCACCCTGTGGGCATTAGTCACCCCATACCCACCCTGTGGGCGGTAGTCACCCCATACCCACCCTGTGGGCGGTAGTCACCCCATATCCACCCAGTGGGTGGTATTCACCCCATACCCACCCTGTGGGCATTAGTCACCCTATACCCACCCTGTGGGCGGTAGTCACCCCATACCCACCCTGTAGGCAGTAGTCACCCCATACCCACCCTGTGGGCGGTAGTCACCCCATACCCACCCTGTGGGCGGTAGTCACCCCATACCCACCCTGTGGGCGGTAGTCACCCCATACCCACCCTGTGGGCGGTAGACATCCCATACCCATCCAGAGGCGGTAGTCACCCCATACCCACCCTGTGGGTGGTAGTCAACGGATTACAGAGGTACATAATGGGTCCAGGGACTGGACCTCAACATTACAGAGGTACATAATGGGTCCAGGGACTGGACCACAATATTACAGAGGTACATAATGGGTCCAGGGACTGGACCTCAACATTACAGAGGTACATAATGGGTCCAGGGACTGGACCACAACATTACAGAGGTACATAATGGGTCCAGGGACTGGACAACAACATTACAGAGGTACATAATGGGTCCAGAGACTGGACCACAACATTACAGAGGTACATAATGGGTCCAGGGACTGGACCACAACATTACAGAGGTACATAATGGGTCCAGGGACTGGACCACAACATTACAGAGGTACATAATGCGTCCAGGGACTGGACCACAACATTACAGAGGTACATAATGGGTCCAGGGACTGGACCACAACATTACAGAGGTACATAATGGGTCCAGAGACTGGACCACAACATTACAGAGGTACATAATGGGTCCAGGGACTGGACCACAACATTACAGAGGTACATAATGGGTCCAGGGACTGGACCACAACATTACAGAGGTACATAATGGGTCCAGGGACTAGACCACAACATTACAGAGGTACATAATGGGTCCAGGGACTAGACCACAACATTACAGAGGTACATAATGGGTCCAGGGACTAGACCACAACATTACAGAGGTACATAATGGGTCCAGGGACTGGACCACAACATTAAAGAGGTACATAATGGGTCCAGAGACTGGCCCACAACATTACAGAGGTACATAATGGGTCCAGGGACTGAACCACAACATTACAAAGGTACATAATGGGTCCAGGGACTGGACCACAACATTACAGAGGTACATAATGGGTCCAGGGACTGGACCACAACATTACAGAGGTACATAATGGGTCCAGGGACTGGACCACAACATTACAGAGGTACATCACACCGAACATTAAAATTATTTACCCTTTTCCCGAGGTGTAACGATAATTTGTTATCTACTAACCATCTGCTGCAGGACTCTAGTTCTAGTGATAGTACATTAGCTGTATGTTGTGGGATCTTTACCTAGCACTAACACAGCACTGTCGTCTGCATACTGCAGATGGACGTGTCATTCACACCACCACCGTGTCATTCACACCACCACCGTGTCATTCACACCACCACCGTGTCATTCACATAACACCCCCCGTGTCATTCACGTAACACAGGAACAATAAGGGACCCAAAATACTACCCTGGGAACCCCACATACTATCGCAGGTGTTCTGATTTAGTTATTGATCTTAACAATCTGTTTCCTGTTGCTCATGTATGACTTAAACCAGTATAAAGAATCTATGCCGATAGCTTGTAGTTTCATACATAATATAATGCGGTTGAGAGTATCGAAGACCAGCGATATTTGAGTCCTTAGGTAGTCCATCAGATTAATTAGGGACGTGTCGGTTGAGTAAGATCTTCTGAAACCTGATTTGTAATTATTGAGATTTTTTTTGTCATGAAGATACTTAACTACTTGATAGTCCACAGCCTTCTCTAGAATTTTGGACATCACGCTCACTATACTAACAGGACTAAATTTGCTGACATCAGACCTACTATTTTTCTTGAAGACAGGAGTAACTCTGGCCTCCTTGAACCCCTCCGGAACGGTTTTAGTGGTGATGGACAAATTTATCATGTGCGTCAGGGGACTGGCAAATCAGAGACGCCATCTTTTAGAAACTCAGACAAGAAGCTGTCTGGACAGGTGTTTTCTTTGGGTTTAATTACTTTGTTCTTTTCTCACGAAGTCATAAGATAAACCTACTATCAACAACTGTTTGACGTCTTTATTAGTGTAGATTGTTTTAAACTTATTGGAATTTGTGTTAAGGGTATTCGATCCAACCGATAATTTACTTACTAGTGTTGATGCAACAGAAGTGTAATATGAATTGAAACAATTTGCAACTTTAGTTGTTTCTTGGCATACCTCGTTATCGATATTCTAGGGACAATATTAGACCTATCTACGGGTTTATGGCTATACCCCAGCTCGTTTAGTTGGATTATTCTTGTATTCCTCGATTTGTAAGCAATATTGGCTCGCCTTTGCTCCTCTTACAAGTCTCTGCACTATCTTCCTAACTCTTTGCTCCTTTTACAAGTCTCTGCATTATCTTCCTTACTCTTTGCTCCTTTTACAAGTCTCTGCATTATCTTCCTAACTCTTTGCTCCTTTTACAAGTCTCTGCACTATCTTCCTTACTCTTTGCTCCTTTTACAAGTCTCTGCACTATCTTCCTTACTCTTTGCTCCTTTTACAAGTCTCTGCACTATCTTCCTTACTCTTGCTCCTTTTACAAGTCTCTGCACTATCTTCCTTACTCTTTGCTCCTTTTACTAAATCTCTGCATTATCTTCCTAACTCTTTGCTCCTTTTACAAGTCTCTGCATATATTCTTACTCTTTGCTCCTTTTACAAGTCTCTGCATTATCTTCCTAACTCTTTGCTCCTTTTACAAGTCTCTGCATTATATTCCTTACTCTTTGCTCCTTTTACAAGTCTCTGCACTATCTTCCTTACTCTTTGCTCCTTTTACAAGTCTCTGCATTATCTTCCTTACTCTTTGCTCCTTTTACAAGTCTCTGCATTATATTCCTTACTCTTTGCTCCTTTTACAAGTCTCTGCATTATATTCCTTACTCTTTGCTCCTTTTACAAGTCTCTCATTATATTCCTTACTCTTTGCTCCTTTTACAAGTCTCTGCATTATCTTCCTTACTCTTTGCTCCTTTTACAAGTCTCTGCATTATATTCCTTACTCTTTGCTCCTTTTACAAGTCTCTGCATTATCTTCCTTACTCTTTGCTCCTTTTACAAGTCTCTGCATTATCTTCCTTACTCTTTGCTCCTTTTACAAGTCTCTGCATTATATTCCTTACTCTTTGCTCCTTTTACAAGTCTGTGCATTATCTTCCTTACTCTTTGCTCCTTTTACAAGTCTCTGCATTATCTTCCTTACTCTTTGCTCCTTTTACAAGTCTCTGCATTATCTTCCTAATCTTTGCTCCTTTTACAAGTCTCTGCATTATCTTTCTTACTCTTTGCTCCTTTTACAAGTCTCTGCATTATCTTCCTAACTCTTTGCTCCTTTTACAAGTCTCTGCATTATCTTCCTTACTCTTTGCTCCTTTTACAAGTCTCTGCATTATCTTCCTAACTCTTTGCTCCTTTTACAAGTCTCTGCATTATCTTCCTAACTCTTTGCTCCTTTTACAAGTCTCTGCATTATCTTCCTTACTCTTTGCTCCTTTTACAAGTCTCTGCATTATCTTCCTTACTCTTTGCTCCTTTTACAAGTCTCTGCATTATCTTCCTAACTCTTTGCTCCTTTTACAAGTCTCTGCATTATCTTCCTTACTTTGCTCCTCTTACAAGTCTCTGCATTATCTTCCTTACTCTTTGCTCCTTTTACAAGTCTCTGCATTATCTTCCTTACTTTGCTCCTCTTACAAGTCTCTGCATTATCTTCCTTACTCTTTTTCTCCTTTTACAAGTCTCTGCATTATCTTCTTTACTCTTTGCTCCTTTTATAAGTCTCTGCATTATCTTCTTTACTCTTTGCTCCTTTTATAAGTCTCTGCATTATCTTCTTTACTCTTTGCTCCTTTTACAAGTCTCTGCATTATCCTTTTTTCCTTACTTTGCTCTCCTTTTACAAGTCCCCTGCATTATCTTCCTTACTCTTTGCTCCTTTTACAAGTCTCTGCATTATCTTCCTTACTCTTTGCTCCTTTACAAGTCTCTGCATTATCTTCTTACTCTTTGCTCCTTTACAAGTCTCTGCATTATCTTTCTAACTCTTTGCTCCTTTACAAGTCCTGCATTATCTTCTTTACTCTTTGCTCCTTTTACAAGTCTCTGCATTATCTTCCTTACTCTTTGCTCCTTTTACAAGTCTCTGCATTATCTTCCTTACTCTTTGCTCCTCTTACAAGTCTCTGCATTATCTTCCTTACTCTTTGCTCCTCTTACAAGTCTCTGCATTATCTTCTTTACTCTCTGGAAATCATTTAGCGCTGCAATATCCTGTCTGTTTTATCCTAAATCTTTTTGGCAACTGATTCCTGAATTTGATATTATCTAATATCTGAGCAGATATTCAGAGTTCAGTTCTTCATTTAACCTTAACCAGTTTAACTGTTGCAATATTATCAAGGATGACAGTCAACATTGTTGTGACTGTTTCCCAGGCATCATTTACACCATTGCAACTTGTTATAACACTACAGTCACAACTGTGTTGTCTGTTTATCAGTGTTTCTTTTACTGTAGTTTTTAGGTGACCTCATTTTTATTGTTTTGTGTGGGCCCTGCCAGTTGCCTAATGATTTCCCTTCCATTCTCTCTCCCTCCACCACCCCTCCTCTCTCCTCCAATAATAATAATAATAATAATAATAAAAACTAATAATAATAATAATAATAATAATAATAATAATAATAATAATAATAATAATAATAATATCTTTATTTCTACAAGTACATGTACATGGTATACATGTTACAATGACATACTACTATATATAAAGCTGCTTGTTATGCGGCCGTGCCTTTCCCTCCCTCTTTCTACTATCCTCCGTGCCTTTCCCTCCCTCTCTTCTATTTATCCTCCAGTGCTCCCTACCTCTCTTCTACTATCCTCCGTGCCCCCTCCCTCATCTTCTACTATCTCCGTGCCTCCCTCCTCCTTCTACATCCTCCGTGCCTCCCTCCTCTCTTCTACTATCCTCCGTGTTCCTCCCTCTCTCTTCTACTTTTCCTCCGTGCCTCCCTCCCTCTTTCTACTATCCTCCGTCCCTTTCCTCCCTCCTTCTTCTACTATCCATCCGTGCCTCCTCTCCCCCTTATTCTACTATCCTCCGTGCTCCCTCTCCTCTCTTTCTACTATCCTTCCGTCCTCGCACTCCTACTCTTCTACTATCCTCCGTGCCTCCCTCCCTCTCTTCTACTATCCTCCGTGCCTCCCTCCCTCTCTTCTACTATCCTCCGTGCCTCCCTCCCTCTCTTCTACTATCCTCCGTGCCTCCCTCCCTCTCTTCTACTATCCTCCGTGCCTCCCTCCCTCTCTTCTACTATCCTCCGTGCCTCCCTCCCTCTCTTCTACTATCCTCCGTGCCTCCCTCCCTCTCTTCTACTATCCTCCGTGCCTCCCTCCCTCTCTTCTACTTCCCTCCGTGCCTCCCTCCCTCTCTTCTACTATCCTCCGTGCCTCCCTCCCTCTCTTCTACTATCCTCCGTGCCTCCCTCCCTCTCTTCTACCTCCCTCCGTGCCTCCCTCCCTCTCTTCTACTATCCTCCGTGCCTCCCTCCCTCTCTTCTACTTCCCTCCGTGCCTCCCTCCCTCTCTTCTACTATCCTCCGTGCCTCCCTCCCTCTCTTCTACTATCCTCCGTGCCTCCCTCCCTCTCTTCTACCTCCCTCCGTGCCTCCCTCCCTCTCTTCTACCACCCTCCGTGCCTCCCTCCCTCTCTTCTACCTCCCTCCGTGCCTCCCTCCCTCTCTTCTACCTCCCTCCGTGCCTCCCTCCCTCTCTTCTACTATCCTCCATGCCTCCCTCCCTCTCTTCTACTATCCTCCGTGCCTCCCTCCCTCTCTTCTACTATCCTCCGTGCCTCCCTCCCTCTCTTCTACTATCCTCCGTGCCTCCCTCCCTCTCTTCTACTATCCTCCGTGCCTCCCTCCCTCTCTTCTACTTCCCTCCGTGCCTCCCTCCCTCTCTTCTACTATCCTCCGTGCCTCCCTCCCTCTCTTCTACTATCCTCCGTGCCTCCCTCCCTCTCTTCTACTATCCTCCGTGCCTCCCTCCCTCTCTTCTACTATCCTCCGTGCCTCCCTCCCTCTCTTCTACTATCCTCCGTGCCTCCCTCCCTCTCTTCTACTATCCTCCGTGCCTCCCTCCCTCTCTTCTACTATCCTCCGTGCCTCCCTCCCTCTCTTCTAACTATCCTCCGTGCCTCCCTCCCTCTCTTCTACTTCCCCTCCGTGCCTCCCTCCCTCTCTTCTACTTCCCTCCGTGCCTCCCTCCCTCTTTTCTATTTCCCTCCGTGTCTCCCTCCCTCTCTTCTACTTCCCTCCGTGCCTCCCTCCCTCTCTTCTACTTCCCTCCGTGCCTCCCTCCCTCTCTTCTACTTCCCTCCGTGTCTCCCTCCCTCTCTTTCTACTTCCTCCGTGCCTCCTCCCTCTCTTCTACTTCCCTCCGTGCCTCCCTCCCTCTCTTCTACTTCCCTCCGTGCCTCCCTCCCTCTCTTCTACTTCCCTCCGTGCCTCCCTCCCTCTCTTCTACTTCCCTCCGTGTCTCCCTCCCTCTCTTCTACTTCCCTCCGTGCCTCGATCCCTCTCTTCTACTTCCCTCCGTGCCTCCCTCCCTCTCTTCTACTTCCCTCCGTGCCTCCCTTCCTCTCTTCTACTTCCCTCCGTGCCTCCCTCCCTCTCTTCTACTTCCCTCCGTGCCTCCCTCCCTCTTTTCTATTTCCCTCCGTGTCTCCCTCCCCTCTCTTCTACTTCCCTCCGTGCCTCCCTCCCTCTCTTCTACTTCCCTCCGTGCCTCCCTCCCTCTCTTCTACTTCCCTCCGTGTCTCCCTCCCTCTCTTCTACTTCCCTCCGTGCCTCACTCCCTCTCTTCTGCTTCCCTCCGTGTCTCCCTCCCTCTCTTCTGCTTCCCTCCGTGTCTCCCTCCCTCTCTTCTACTTCCCTCCGTGCCTCCTCCCTCTCTTCTACTTCCCTCCGTGCCTCCCTTCCTCTCTTCTACTTCCCTCCGTGCCTCCCTCCCTCTCTTCTACTTCCCTCCGTGCCTCCCTTCTACTTCCCTCCATGCCTCCCTCCCTCTCTTCTACTTCCCTCCGTGCCTCCCTTCCTCTCTTCTACTTCCCTCCGTGCCTCCTTTCTCTCTTCTACTTCCCTCCGTGCCTCCCTCCCTCTCTTCTACTTCCCTCCGTGCCTCCCTCCCTCTCTTTCTACTTCCCTCCGTGCCTCCCTTCCTCTCTTCTACTTCCCTCCGTGCCTCCCTTCCTCTCTTCTACTTCCCTCCGTGTCTCCCTCAGTCTCTTCTACTTCCCTCCGTGCCTCCCTCCCTCTCTTCTACTTCCCTCCGTGCCTCCCTCCCTCTCTTCTACTTCCCTCCGTGCCTCCCTCCCTCTCTTCTATTTCCCTAAGTGCCTACCCTCCCTCTCTTCTACTTCCCTCCATGCCTCCCTTCCTCTCTTCTACTTCCCTCCGTGCCTCCCTCCCTCTCTTCTACTTCCCTCCGTGCCTCCCTCCCTCTCTTCTACTTCCCTCCGTGCCTCCCTCCCTCTCTTCTACTTCCCTCGGTGCCTCCCTCCCTCTTTTCTACTTCCCTCCGTGCCTCCCTCCTCTCTTCTACTTCCCTCACTGTCCTCCCTCCCTCTCTTCTACTTCCCTCCGTGCCTCCCTCCCTCTCTTCTACTTCCCTCCGTGCCTCTCTCCCTCTCTTCTACTTCCCTCTGTGCCTCCCTCCCTCTCTTCTACTTCCCTCCGTGCCTCCCTCCCTCTCTTCTACTTCCCTCCGTGCCTCCCTCCCTCTCTTCTACTTCCCTCGGTGCCTCCCTCCCTCTTTTCTACTTCCCTCCGTGCCTCCCTCCCTCTCTTCTACTTCCCTCACTGTCTCCCTCCCTCTCTTTCTATTTCCCCTCCGTGCCTCCCTCCCTCTCTTCTACTTCCCTCCGTGCCTCTCTCCCTCTCTTCTACTTCCCTCCGTGCCTCCCTCCCTCTCTTCCACTTCCCTCCGTGCCTCCCCCCTCTCTTCTACTTCCTCACTGTCTCCCTCCCTCTCTTCTACTTCCCTCCGTGCCTCCCTCCCTCTCTTCTACTTCCCTCAGTGCCTCTCTCCCTCTCTTCTACTTCCCTCCGTGCCTCCCTCCCTCTCTTCTACTTCCCTCCGTGCCTCTCTCCCTCTCTTCTACTTCCCTCCGTGCCTCCCTCCCTCTCTTCCACTTCCCTCCGTGCCTCCCTCCCTCTCTTCTACTTCCGTCCGTGCCTCCCCCTCCCTCTCTTCTACTTCCCTCCCTGTCTCCCTCCCTCTCTTCTACTTCCCTCCGTGCCTCCGTCCCTCTCTTCTACTTCCCTCCGTGCCTCCCTCCCTCTTTTCTACTTCCCTCCGTGCCTCCCTCCCTCTCTTCTACTTCCCTCCGCGCCTCCCTCAATCTCTTCTATTTCCCTCCGTGCCTCCCTCCCTCTCTTCTACTTCCCTCCGTGCCTCCCTCCCTCTCCTCTACTTCCCTCCGTGCCTCCCTCCCTCTCTTCTACTTCCCTCCGTGCCTCCCTCTCTCTCTTCTACTTCCCTCCGTGCCTCCCTCCCTCTCTTCTACTTCCTTCCGTGCCTCCCTCTTCCTCTTCTACTTCCCTCCGTGCCTCCCTCAATCTCTTCTATTTCCCTCCGTGCCTCCCTCCATCTCTTCTACTGCCCTCCGTGCCTCCCTCCATCTCTTCTACTTCTCTCCGTGCCTCCCTCCCCCCCCTCTCTTCTACTTCCCTCCCTACCTCCCTCTCTTCTACTTCCCTCCGTGCCTCCTTCTCTTCTACTTCCCTCCGTGCCTCCCTCCCTCTCTTCTACTTCTCTCCGAGCCTCCCTCCCTCTCTTCTATTTCCCTCCGTGCCTCCCTCCCTCTCTTCTACTTCCTTCCGTGCCTCCCTCTCTTCTACTTCTCTCCGGGCCTCCCTCCCTCTCTTCTACTTCCCTCCGTGCCTCCCTCCCTCTCTTCTACTTCCCTCCGTGCCTCCCTCTCTGTCTTCTACTTCCTTCCGTGCCTCCCTCCCTCTCTTCTACTTCCTTCCGTGCCTCCCTCTTCCTCTTCTACTTCCCTCCGTGCCTCCCTCAATCTCTTCTATTTCCCTCCGTGCCTCCCTCCATCTCTTCTACTGCCCTCCGTGCCTCCCTCCATCTCTTCTACTTCTCTCCGTGCCTCCCTCCCTCCCTCTCTTCTACTTCCCTCCCTACCTCCCTCTCTTCTACTTCCCTCCGTGCCTCCTTCTCTTCTACTTCCCTCCGTGCCTCCCTCCCTCTCTTCTACTTCTCTCCGAGCCTCCCTCCCTCTCTTCTATTTCCCTCCGTGCCTCCCTCCCTCTCTTCTACTTCCTTCCGTGCCTCCCTCTCTTCTACTTCTCTCCGGGCCTCCCTCCCTCCCTCTCTTCTACTTCCCTCCGTGCCTCCCTCCCTCTCTTCTACTTCCTTCCGTGCCTCCCTCCCTCTCTTCTATTTCCTTCCGTGCCTCCCTCCCTCTCTTCTACTTCCCTCGGTGCCTCTCTCCCTCTCTTCTACTTCCCTCCGTGCCTCCCTCCCTCTCTTCTACTGTCCTCCGTGCCTCCCTCCCTCTCTTCTACTTCCCTCCGTGCCTCCCTCCCTCTCTTCTACTTCTCTCCGTGCCTCCCTCTCTCTCTTCTACTTCCCTCCGTGCCTCCCTCCCTTTCTTCTACTTCCCTCCGTGGCTCCCTCCCTCTCTTCTACTTCCCTCCGTGCCTCCCTCCCTCTCTTCTACTTCCCTTCGTGCCTCCCTCACTCACAATCTGCTCTACACCATCCTCTTCCTCGCCCTTGCTCCTTGTCCGATGTTCCATGTACCTTGTTCAGTGTTCCATGAGAGAGAGAGAGAGAGAGAGAGAGAGAGAGAGAGAGAGAGAGAGAGAGAGAGAGAGAGAGAGAGAGAGACAGAGAGACAGAGACAGAGACAGAGACAGAGAGAAGGGAGAGAGCGAGAGAGAGAGAGAGAGAGAGAGAGAGAGCAAGTGTTCCACAGAGAAGGGTGCTGGGACCATTGTTATGGAATGTCTACTTCAACGACCTTCATCTCATCCCAGAATCACATGCATATGCAGACGACTGCACACTGACATTCACTTATCCAAGAGAAGAAATGCCAGCTGCTCTAAGCTACATCAATCACCAGCTGAGAGCTATATCAGCTTGGGGAAATAGATGGCAAGTAACATTTGCACCTGAGAAAACGCAAATGATGATCGTCTCTAGGCACCATGATGGTAATGCTGGTGCAATAGTAAGGATGAATGGGAGGGTGTTGGCACCTGGAGAAGAAGTTGATATCCTTGGGGTGAAATTTGACTCAAAACTAACCATGAAGAACCATGTTGTAAATCTTGCAAACAAGGCAGCCAGGAAGCTTACAGCACTTCGCTGTATCTCGCATCTACTTGACAATAGGGGTTGCAAGATCCTGTACGAGGCACAAGTACGCTCGCACCTTGAGTATGCTCCACTTTCTTGGTTTGCCTGCCCCCCCCCTCTCATCTGCGACTGCTTGACAGAGTAGAGAACAGAGCAAGACGTCTCATCTCTCGCCTGGACCCATCCTGGATAGATCTGTCATTTCAGCAGAGCCTTCAACATAGGAGGGATGTGGGTGGCCTTACTGTTATGTACAAGGCCAATATTGTCAAAGTACCACACTTGGATCCACTTCGAGGACAGCGTGAAAGAAGCTTTTATGCCACAAGACGGGCAGAAAGCAGCAAATTCACTCTGGCTGTACCCTTCTCCAGAACTTCACTCCATCTGAGATCCTATATACCCAGGATGACTCGAGTATGGAACACATTCGTACATCATAATGATGTCAACGAGATAAAGTCAGTTGATCATATGAAAATGCTGGCCCACAGATGGCTCCAACTTCATCCTGTTCCCTACTTGTATGTCTCATAACAATATAAATGCTTCAAATGAGCTGATGTAGGTAACAGCTCTTAGCTTGCTAATAAAGTTAGGATTCCTTATCCTGTAAATAGCTTGTCAATAAAGCTAGGGATCCTTAACCTTGTCAAACCCTGTGTAAAAAAAAAGGGGGGAGAGAGAGATAGGGAGGGAGGGGAGGGGTGTTGGGTGCCACAAACCTCACATCAAACAGCTGATAGTCGAGGTGATGACTGTCACCCTGCAGAACATGTGAAGACGTCACCTGCACCAGCAGGTGAAGCAGCAGCAGCTACGACAAGGATGCAGCAGCGACAGTAACAAGAGCAGCACCAACAACAGCAACAGCAATGACAAAGATGCAGCATCAGCAGCAGCAACGACAAGGATGCAGCGGCTAGAGCAGCAGCAATGACAACGATGCAGCAGCGACAGCAGCAACAGCAGCATCAACAGCAATAACATCAGCAGCAAGAGGAGCAGCAACAACGTCACCAACACTAGCATAAAACATCTACAACAACAATAATGGTGTGCGACCTATGTCAAGCAGCGTCAGCAGCTAAAGGTGCTCCTCCATGTGTGACATTGTCTCTCTCTCTCTCTCTTCTCTCTCTCTCTCTTCTCTCTCTCTCTCTCTCTCTCTCTCTCTCTCGTGCGAGGTTTAAGAGAGAGAGATGTAGTTTTGTGATGGTCAGACTGACCACAAAACAACGTCTTCAATGGTGATGGACTAATTACATTATATTTACGTCTCTACAGCTTCTGCTGCCTCTTATGTACTCGACTGAAGAAGTCTGCTGTGTAGGCGAAACGTTTCGGAATAAAGATATCTAACTGTTGTACATGTGTCATATTTATCAATTTGTCAGTATCGTATACCATTATTGTACTCACTAGTGAGTCAAGAACATTATCATACACACTAGTGAGTCAAGAACATTATACACACTAGTGAGTCAAGAACATTATTATACTCACTAGTGAGTCAAGAACATTATTATACACACTAGTGAGTCAAGAACATTATACACACTAGTGAGTCAAGAACATTATTATACTCACTAGTGAGTCAAGAACATTATTATACACACTAGTGAGTCAAGAACATTATTATACTCACTAGTGAGTCAAGAACATTATTATACACACTAGCGAGTCAAGAACATTATCATACACACTAGCGAGTCAAGAACATTATTATACACACTAGTGAGTCAAGAACATTATTATACACACTAGTGAGTCAAGAACATTATTATACACACTAGTGAGTCAAGAACATTATCATACACACTAGTGAGTCAAGAACATTATTATACACACTAGTGAGTCAAGAACATTATCATACACACTAGCGAGTCAAGAACATTATTATACACACTAGTGAGTCAAGAACATTATCATACACACTAGTGAGTCAAGAACATTATTATACACACTAGTGAGTCAAGAACATGAGTGTAGTCAACTAGCAACATGATTCAACTGTCATATCATTAAAAAAGGAGAATGGAAAGATGTTTGCTGTATAGAGAGAGACGAAGATTGATCTAACTTCTCAGAGGATCCAGACTTTCTAAAGAAACAAAATAAATACTGATGAAAGAAATAGTGAACATCGAGCTAAAGTTGGAAGTATCATCCAGAGAATAGAAAACACCACAAACCTGTCAGCCAAATTGAAAAGGAAAAAAAATGTCTTATGCAAAAACACTACTTCTAGCATTAGACCCTTTCTGAAGACAAATAAAACACTACTTACTGAAGACAAATAAAACACTACTTCTGAAGACAAATAAAACACTACTTACTGAAGACAAATAAAACACTACTTCTGAAGACAAATAAAACACTACTTACTGAAGACAAATAAAACACTACTTCTGAAGACAAATAAAACACTACTTACTGAAGACAAATAAAACACTACTTACTGAAGACAAATAAAACACTACTTCTGAAGACAAATAAAACACTACTTTCTGAAGACAAATAAAAAACTACTTACTGAAGACAAATAAAACACTACTTACTGAAGACAAATAAAACACTACTTTCTGAAGACAAATAAAACACTACTTCTGAAGACAAATAAAACACTACTTATGAAGACAAATAAAACACTACTTCTGAAGACAAATAAAACACTACTTACTGAAGACAAATAAAACACTACTTCTGAAGACAAATAAAACACTACTTTCTGAAGACAAATAAAACACTACTTCTGAAGACAAATAAAACACTACTTTCTGAAGACAAATAAAACACTACTTACTGAAGACAAATAAAACACTACTTACTGAAGACAAATAAAACACTACTTACTGAAGACAAATAAAACACTACTTCTGAAGACAAATAAAAACACTACTTCTGAAGACAAATAAAACACTACTTTCTGAAGACAAATAAAACACTACTTACTGAAGACAAATAAAACACTACTTCTGAAGACAAATAAAACACTACTTTCTGAAGACAAATAAAACACTACTTACTGAAGACAAATAAAACACTACTTCTGAAGGACAAATAAAACACTACTTTCTGAAGACAAATAAAACACTACTTCTGAAGACAAATAAAACACTACTTCTGAAGACAAATAAAACACTACTTTCTGAAGACAAATAAAACACTACTTCTGAAGACAAATAAAACACTACTTTCTGAAGACAAATAAAACACTACTTCTGAAGACAAATAAAACACTACTTCTGAAGACAAAATAAAACACTACTTCTGAAGACAAATAAAAAAACTACTTCTGAAGACAAATAAAACACTACTTACTGAAGACAAATAAAACACTACTTCTGAAGACAAATAAAACACTACTTTCTGAAGACAAATAAAACACTACTTCTTACCTGGAGACCTGGAGAGGGTTTCGGGGGTCAACGCCCCCGAGGCTCAGTCTGAGACCAAGCCTTATGGTGGATCAGGGTCTGATCAACCAGGCTGTTACTGTTGGCTGCACGCAAACTGACGTACGAACCACAGCCCAGTTGGTCAGGTACTGACTTTAGGTGCCTCTCCAGTGCCTTCTTGAAGACAGCCAGGGGTCTATTAGTAATCCCCCCTTATGTATGCTGGGAGGCAGTTGAACAGTCTTGGGGCTCCGGACACTTATTGTGCTGTCTCTCGGTGTACTCGTGGCTCCCCTGCTTTTCATCGGGGGAATGTTACATCTCCAGCCGAGTCTTTTGCTTGTGCAGGTTTAGTACCAATCCCTCCAGGACCTTCCAAGTGTATATTATCATGTATCTCCCTCGCCTGCATTCCAGGAAATCCAGATGAAGGACCTTCAACCGTTCCCAGTAATTTAGGTGCCTTATCGTACTTATGTGTGCCGTGAATGTTCTTTGCACGGTCTCCAGGTCTGCAATGTATCCAGCCTTGGAGGGGGGCGGTTAGTGTACAGCAGTATTCCAGCCTAGAGAGAACAAGCGATTTGAAGAGGATCATCATGGGCTTGGCGTGCCTAATTTTAAAGGTTCTCATTTTCTATCCTATCATTTTCCTAGTAGATGAGGTAGATACATTGTTGTGGTCTTTGAAGGCGAGATCCTCTGACATTATCACTCCCAGGTCTTTCACAGTTCTTTTTCGCTCTATTGAATGATTAGAGTTTGTCGTATACCTTGATACATTACACTATAGTATATGATAACTACACCCGTGTGCACCTGTACCTAAATAAAGTTGCTAATCATTCATTTTCATTTTCAATTTGCAGACTACCTGAGAAGTGCTGCAGCCAACTTAAGTTTATTTAGGTACAAGTACACACAAGTACAATTATCATACAGTGTAAATTACCTAGGATAACCCCCAAAAAAGACAAAGTGACTTATTTTCATTGGGGTCCTTAACAATATTATTCCTTAAACTGTTAAGTGTCGTACTTCTGAAGACAAATAAAACACTACTTTCTGAAGACAAATAAAACACTACTTCTGAAGACAAATAAAACACTACTTACTGAAGACAAATAAAACACTACTTCTGAAGACAAATAAAACACTACTTACTGAAGACAAATAAAACACTACTTCTGAAGACAAATAAAACACTACTTTCTGAAGACAAATAAAACACTACTTACTGAAGACAAATAAAACACTACTTTCTGAAGACAAATAAAACACTACTTCTGAAGACAAATAAAACACTACTTACTGAAGACAAATAAAACACTACTTCTGAAGACAAATAAAACACTACTTACTGAAGACAAATAAAACACTACTTCTGAAGACAAATAAAACACTACTTTCTGAAGACAAATAAAACACTACTTACTGAAGACAAATAAAACACTACTTCTGAAGACAAATAAAACACTACTTCTGAAGACAAATAAAACACTACTTACTGAAGACAAATAAAACACTTCTGAAGACAAATAAAACACTACTTTCTGAAGACAAATAAAACACTACTTACTGAAGACAAATAAAACACTACTTCTGAAGACAAATAAAACACTACTTTCTGAAGACAAATAAAACACTACTTCTGAAGACAAATAAAACACTACTTCTGAAGACAAATAAAACACTACTTACTGAAGACAAATAAAACACTACTTCTGAAGACAATAAAACACTACTTTCTGAAGACAAATAAAACACTACTTCTGAAGACAAATAAAACACTACTTACTGAAGACAAATAAAACACTACTTCTGAAGACAAATAAAACACTACTTCTGAAGACAAATAAAACACTACTTTCTGAAGACAAATAAAACACTACTTCTGAAGACAAATAAAACACTACTTTCTGAAGACAAATAAAACACTACTTCTGAAGACAAATAAAACACTACTTCTGAGGACAAAACACTACTTTCTGAAGACAAATAAAACTCTACTTGCTGAAGACAAATAAAACACTACTTGCTGAAGATAAATAAAACACTACTTGCTGAAGACAAATAAAACTCTACTTGCTGAAGACAAATAAAACACTACTTGCTGAAGACAAATAAAACACTACTTGCTGAAGACAAATAAAACTCTACTTGCTGAAGACAAATAAAACACTACTTGCTGAAGACAAATAAAACACTACTTGCTGAAGACAAATAAAACTCTACTTGCTGAAGACAAATAAAACACTACTTGCTGAAGACAATAAAACACAGATAACATAAATATGAGCAGGACACTAAGGACCCAGTGCCACTAAATCTTAAATATCCTGGACACAGACAAACCACACTGAATTTTAATGGGACTTAGAACTGTGTTAGTATTTCTAATGTAACCCGAACCGCTTGACTTCAGAACATCTACTGACAGCATGCTCATCTACTGACAGCATGCTCATCTACTGACAGCATACTCATGTACTATAGCTCAAGGTTAGCAAGGTTAGTCGGGAGCATTCATGGAATTTCGTTTTCATGAGAAATGCAGAAAATTTATTTTTATCTCAGGCCTTAAATATACCATGAAGATATATGCAGCCACTCATGTCATCCTAGTCACCGAAAATCCCGAATATATACCCACTCCAGAAAGGTGATACCTTGCAAACTGAACGATTAGTTATATTTGTAGATCTGAATCTTGCAGTATCTACAACTATTCACAGCTTCATTGTTTACTCCTCCTCCTCGTTACTTGCTGTAAATAACCCGGGACTGAAATACAACAAGCTTGTGTGTAAACCGAGACACAGATATGTACAAATTATTGACAATAAGATTGAATTAAAGTTTTGTTTATTCCCTGTCACACAGGGTAAAGTCACTCCATCCTTCATTAAGCTAGCTTTAAACAATGAGAATGTAGAATTTATTTTTGCTTTCTCAAACAAAACTTTAAAAACATTCTTAAAAAAAAAAGAAACCTGCCAAATGAGGTTAAAAATGTAGAAGAGTACAAACAGGAACTAGCAGATGTCTAGCAAAACATGACAGTGTGGAAAGTAACAGTCAGTAGATTACAAAATATTGTTACTGCTAGGCTGACACAAGGCTATAAGTAACTTGGGCAGTATAGTTGGTATAGAGTTGTTAATGTCATGAAGTGTAAACTATACAGAGACAGAGACAAGGCCAGTCGCTGCAACTTCATATCTTACATTGCCCAAACCTCCAAGTATTTAGAGACGCCTCCAAACAAACCATACATGGACCTGTTATGATGATGAAATTATAATCTGGTAAATGACCACTGCTGTAGTGGTAATGATAAGATATATGATATATTTGATGACTATTGACATGTTGCATTGTCGATGATCAGCTAAATGATAAGATTGTAATATGTGGAAGATTGTAATATGTGGAATGATTGTAATATGTGGAAGATTGTAATATGTGGAATGATTGTAATATGTGGAAGATTGTAATATGTGGAATGATTGTAATATGTGGAAGATTGTAATATGTGGAATGATTGTAATATGTGGAAGATTGTAATATGTGGAAGATTGTAATATGTGGAATGATTGTAATATGTGGAAGATTGTAATATGTGGAATGATTGTATATGTGGAAGATTGTAATATGTGGAAGATTGTAATATGTGGAATGATTGTAATATGTGGAAGATTGTAATATGTGGAAGATTGTAATATGTGGAATGATTGTAATATGTGGAAGATTGTAATATGTGGAAAATTGTAATATGTGGAATGATTGTAATATGTGGAAGATTGTAATATGTGGAAGATTGTAATATGTGGAATGATTGTAATATGTGGAAGATTGTAATATGTGGAATGATTGTAATATGTGGAAGATTGTAATATGTGGAAGATTGTAATATGTGGAAGATTGTAATATGTGGAATGATTGTAATATCGTACCGATGGATGTAACGACAGCCAGTGAGCTCTGATAAAGATTCACTGTGACTCTGTAATCCTGTTTCTTTTTTTTTTTTTTTTTGCGCTACCTCTCACAGGATGAGCTGCGGTGCACATTACACTAGCATAAAGTAACCAAAAAAAAGTGTCAGTCAAGGTAAAGGTAAAGTAATCGCAAGAAAACTAGACTGATAGTACAGGCAAGTCCCGCTTTACAGCGCTTCGTTTTACAGCGTTTTGCTAATACAATGGTTTTTAATTATATCCATTCTTCATTTGTTCACACTTCCTACAATAAATATATTCACCACTCACTATTAAAAACACTAAGGGAGAAAATATTTTAAGGTAAGTAATGCGTGTACGGTATATGCATTTTTAGCTCTTTTGCTCACTTAACATATTATCACTTAATATATTATCAGGCTTTTATATGTATAAGCGAGACTCTTGTCCTGGCCTCTCGCGCTCTCAAAATGTTTGAGTCAAGAAGTAATTTTGCTAAGAAAATGGAATCACAGCACTTACAAAAATCAGGACAATGCGGGTTTAGAGCGAGACGTTCTCTATCTTAGTTGCTAGACCAGTCACATGATTTTGAAACCACTGGAAGACAAGTAAAATACTGAGGTATACCACGCTATCTTTGGGAAAGTCTTCGATAACTGTGACGATGATAGTGATTGTAAACTGAATGAGTAAACAGAAAATTATTTAAAAAGAAGGTAGATGGATCTTCAACGTCTTAACAACTCAAAAATAAACATAGAAACCATAAAAAAAAAAACTCCAGGTTTCAAAGCACAGTATTCACCCCAGTTACCTTCCTCTGTCCCTATGAAAATTAAAAGAAATAAAAGTTGGAACTGAGGACAAAGTCAATCCACTGAATCACAGTAACTATATTGATAAATGAGACACATGGGCAACAAATCATTATTCTGGAAATATTTGGTCAACCAGCGGCTTCTTCAGTCCAATCAATGCATTGGTCTGAAGAAGCCACTGGCTGGCAAACGTTTCCAGAATAATGATTCCCAAATGTTGCCCATGTGTCTCATTTATCAACTTGTCGGTGTTCAAAACCATTTATTCAGAGTAATCATGTTGAAAGATCTTACGTTCAAGGTTGACGACAGCGTTAATATCACAGATAAAAACAAGTGGAACATCTCAGCAGCAAGCTACAGCACCACCTGTTATACTAGACCTTACTAACTTTAACGATTTACAATTTTTTTTCCTTACACTTGGTGTCCAGTCTATAATTTTCCTTACTAAGTTCTAGTATAACTGGTGGTGCTGTAGCTTGCTGCTGAGATGTTCCACTTCTTGTTTCTTTTAGTTCGTCTGGCAGCGCCATCTCTGTATCAGAAGGCAAGTTCAGTGTGTTCCTACCTTCACGAATAAGACACATTTCCAACCTTCATGTCTGAAAGGTTTCGCCAACAGAATAAGCTTCTTCAATTGAATACAGAAGTGACTAAAACTCAAGACAACAGAAGCAGCGTAGAGGTAAAGGTGATGTCACACACACACATTGTGCTTTTTTTGTTATTTAAAGGTGATGTCATCAGTCCATCAGCCTTGAAGAAGTAGCTTAGAAAAATGACAGGATGGATAATGAGAACCTTCAAAACTAGGGAGGCCAAGCCCATGATAACACTCTTCAGGTCGCTTGTTCTATCTAGGCTGGAATATTGCTGCACACTAACAGCACCTTTCAAGGCAGGTGAAATTGCTGACCTAGAAAATGTACAGAGAACCTTCACGGCGCGCATAACGGAGATAAAACACCTCAATTACTGGGAGCGCTTGAGGTTCCTGAACCTGTATTCCCTGGAACGCAGGCGGGAGAGATACATGATTATATACACCTGGAAAATCCTAGAGGGACTAGTACCGAACTTGCACACGAAAATCACCCACTACGAAAGCAAAAGACTTGGCAGACGATGCAACATCCCCCTAATGAAAAGCAGGGGTGTCACTAGCACGTTAAGAGACCATACAATAAGTGTCAGGGGCCCGAGACTGTTCAACTGCCTCCCAGCATACAAAAGGGGGATTACCAACAGACCCCTGGCAGTCTTCAAGCTGGCACTGGACAAGCACCTAAAGTCGGTACCTGACCAGCCGGGCTGTGGCTCGTACGTTGGTTTGCGTGCAGCCAGCAGTAACAGCCTGGTTGATCAGGATCTGATCCACCAGGAGGCCTGGTCACAGACCGGGTCGCGGGGGCGTTGACCCCCGGAACTCTCTCCAGGTAAACTCCAGGTCAGTCCTTCAGTCTTGAGAAGCGTCTAGCTCTAAGGACTCGATCAATGTGTTGCAAATGTTTTATTCATCAACCTGTACTATACACTACTGCTAAAGTTTATTTAACTTATTTTCGTGGAATTTCTCTTCCACTTTTGTTACTGCCTCAGTTCTTTACTCGTGAACCTCCCTCATGTCCACCTTAGTAACATTGATCGCTACCTCTTACCACCAGTTCTCTTGCTATTTTGTTTGTTTCTGGATTTTAAGCGAACGTAGATCTACGTTTGGACAATTTAAGGGTTAAGATAGGTCGTAGCATTGACTTCACATTGGCTTAAAGTAATTTACGTACAGTTGTCATGCATTTGATGCGGCCTTCTGCAGCTTGTTACTTGTCAAGCTTGTAACTTGTTCTCATGGTTCTCTCGTCTGAGCCCATAAACCTGGCTGGTCTAACAGGTGTGCAGGTGTCAACTATTTATATGGAAACAAGCAGCAGAGAGTTTTCATGGTCGTGCCCTTGAAGCAGACTTCATGTGAATATTATCTTATTGATGTGCCCATGTGAATTCACATGGCTGCTGCCAGAGTTATGACCCATAACAGTTGCATATAGTCTTACGGCTGTGTGCGCAACACCTACATATAGACTAATTCGAGACAACAGGTTATTAGACTAGCCAGCCGTTCTCGCTAGCCCTAAACGTCAGTTACAACATACGCACAAGTGAGCAAATGGACCTGTCATCTCATCTCCAAACTCCTACACCCGTACTTGCGGTTCCAATATGCAAGCCTCTATACTAATCATTCTGAGATGCTGATCACCTCATAACTACCCACTTATCTCTCTACTGTTGTAATCACCGCTTCAATAAAGATACCACTGCTTCAGTACAATATCTCCGTCCGCCAACACTACCACAATAATGACTAGAGTGCGAGATCGTTTAAGAGTACAAGCAATGAGTACACAGGTGCTATCATATTATGTTCCGGCTGTGTAGCGTGACTGTTGTGGTATGCAGGGTGCGCTGTGTGTTGTGGTATGCAGGGTGGGTTGTGTGTTGTGGTATGGAGGGTGGGCTGTGTGTTGTGGTATGGAGGGTGGGCTGTGTGTTGTGGTATGGAGGGTGGGCTGTGTGTTGTGGTATGGAGGGTGGGTTGTGTGTTGTGGTATGCAGGGTGGGTTGTGTGTTGTGGTATGGAGGGTGGGCTGTGTGTTGTGGTATGGAGGGTGGGCTGTGTGTTGTGGTATGCAGGGTGGGTTGTGTGTTGTGGTATGCAGGATGGGTTGTGTGTTGTGGTATGCAGGGTGGGTTGTGTGTTGTAGTATGCAGGGTGGGTTGTGTGTTGTGGTATGCAGGGTGGGATGTGTGTGCGCCTCACACAGCTGTTAGAGTGAAGTAATGGAGGTCGAAAGTGCATCATCAGGGGAACACACCTGTGCAGTAAATCATCCCAATGTACAGGTGTTCCTACCCATCCTCTGCTCCACACATGCATATGCAAGCGACTGGGAAAACCTGGAGCCACATGGGGGTCCCGAAACATGGAGAGTCAGGATGCTGGACGTGGTGCTGGAAAACCTCATGCACCAACATGTTAAGGACACTACCAGAGTGAGAGGGGAGGATGAACCAGCAAGATTGGACCTTGTGTTCACCTTGGGCAGCTCAGACATTGAGGACATCAAGTATGAGAGTCCCCTAGGAGCTAGCGACCACGTGGTTCTGTGCTTTGAATACATAGTAGAGCTGCAAGTGGAGAGAATAACAGGACTTGAATGGGAAAAGCCTGACTATAAAAGAGGGGACTACATAGGGTTGAAGAACTTCCTGCGGGAGGTCCGGTGGGACAGAGAACTGGCAGGAAAGCCAGTAAATTAAATGATGGAATATGTAACAACAAAATGCAAGGAGGCAGTGGAAAAGTTTATTCCCAAGGGCAACAGTAACAACGGGAAGACCAGAACGAGCCCCTGGTTTACCCGACGGTGTACAGAGGCAAAAACAAAGTGCAATAGAGAATGGAAAAAGTACAGAAGGCAGAGAACACACGAAAATAGGGAGATCAGTCGCAGAGCCAGGAATGAGTATGCACAGGTAAGGAGGGAGGCCCAGCGACAGTATGAAAATGACATAGCATCGAGAATCAAGACTGACCCGAAACTGTTGTATAGCCACATCAGGAGGAAGACAACAGTCAAAGACCAGGTAATCAGATTAAGGACAGAAGGTGGAGAACTCACAAGAAATGATCAGGAGGTATGTGAGGAGCTCAACAGGAGATTTAAGGAAGTTTTTACAGTAGAGACAGGAAGGGCTGTGGGAAGACAGCACAGAAGGGAACATCAAGAGGGAATATACCAACAAGTGTTGGATGACATACGAACAACTGAGGAGGAAGTGAAGAAGCTCTTAAGTGATCTTGACACCTCAAAGGCGATGGGACCGGACATCTCCCCATGGGTCCTTAGAGAAGGAGCAGAGATGCTGTGCGTGCCTCTAACCACAATCTTCAACACATCCCTTGAAACTGGGCAACTACCTGAGAAATGGAAGACAGCTAATGTAGTCCCCATATTTAAGAAAGGAAACAGAAATGAGGCACTAAACTACAGACCTGTGTCTCTGACATGTATTGTGTGCAAAGTCATGGAGAAGATTATCAGGAGGAGAGTGGTCGAACACCTGGAAAGGAACAATATTATAAATGAAAACCAGCATGGGTTCATGGAAGGCACAAACCTCCTGGAGTTTTATGACAAGGTAACAGAAGTAAGACACGAGAGAGAGGGGTGGGTAGACTGCGTTTTCCTAGACTGCAGGAAGGCCTTTGACACAGTTCCCCACAAGAGATTAGTGCAGAAGCTGGAGGATCAGGCGCATGTAAAAGGGAGGGCACTGCAATGGATAAGGGAATACCTGACAGGGAGGCAGCAACGAGTCATGGTACGTGAAGAGGTATCACAGTGGGCGCCTGTTACGAGCGGGGTCCCACAAGGGTCAGTTCTAGGACCAGTGCTATTTTTGATATATGTGAACGACATGATGGAAGGAATAGACTCTGAAGTATCCCTGTTCGCAGATGACGTGAAGTTGATGAGAAGAATTAAATCGGACGAGGATGAGGCAGGACTGCAAAGAGACCTGGACAGGCTGGACATGTGGTCCAGTAACTGGCTTCTCGAATTCAATCCAGCCAAATGCAAAGTCATAAAGATTGGGGAGGGGCAAAGAAGACCGCAGACAGAGTATAGGCTAGGTGGACAAAGACTACAGACCTCACTCAGGGAGAAAGACCTTGGGGTGACCATAACACCGAGCACATCACCGGAGGCACACATCAACCAAATAACTGCTGCAGCATACGGGCGCCTGGCAAACATGAGAACAGCGTTCCGATACCTTAATAAGGAATCGTTCAAGACACTGTACACTGTGTATGTTAGGCCCATACTGGAGTATGCAGCACCAGTCTGGAACCCACACCTGGTCAAGCACGTCAAGAAATTAGAGAAAGTACAAAGGTTTGCAACAAGGCTAGTCCCAGAGCTCAAGGGAATGTCGTACGAGGAAAGGGTAAGGGAAATCGGACTGACGACACTGGAGGACAGAAGGATCAGGGGAGACATGATAACGACATACAAGATACTGCGGGGAATAGACAAGGTGGACAGAGATAGGATGTTCCAGAGAGGGGACACAGGGACAAGGGGTCACAACTGGAAGCTGAATACTCAGACGAGTCACAGGGACGTTAGGAAGTATTTCTTCAGTCACAGAGTTGTCAACAAGTGGAATAGCCTAGCAAGTGAAGTAGTGGAGGCAGGAACCATACATAGTTTTAAGAAGAGGTATGACAAAGCTCAGGAAGCAGAGAGAGAGAGGACCCAGTAGCGATCAGTGAAGAGGCGGGGAAAGGAGCTGAGTCTCGACCCCTGCAACCACAATTAGGTGAGAACAATTAGGTGAGTACACCATGATTGGTTGGTTGGAGGGTTGGTAGCAACCATGCAGCCAGTGATAACAAGAGCAGACACAGCCCAGGTATAGAAGTCGTACATAGAGCTATGAAAACATACATAATCAGTCAGATGTGAAGACTAAGTAATAAGCGAGAGATTCTCTCCTCATACAGATGGACTGCTAATTAACTGACTCAAGGAATCACTGGAGAAGAGTTTCTAACAGACTGCTCTGAGGAAGACAGTGGTACTGGCTTACACCTTCCCTGGACAAGATGGAGAGAGAGAGACAGAGACAGAGAGAAAGAGAGAGAGAGAGGAGAGAGAGAGAGAGAGAGAGAGAGAGAGAGAGAGAGAGAGAGAGAGAGAGAGAGAGAGAGAGAGAGAGAGAGAGAGAGAGAGAGGAATAAGTCTTTAAGATTTCCTAGGTCAGATTGTGAAAGGTCACGATGTCAGTCCATGACTATGAACTATTAATGGAAGGCAAGTTCATGGCCAAGACAAGATGGAGGGAGGGGAGAGGGGGGAGGTTAGGGAGTGAGGGAGGAAGGAAGGAAGACAGAACTGAGGAAACAAGACGAGGGAAGGAGAGAGAGAGAAAGGAAGGAGAAAGAGGAGACAGAACTTAATTAACACCGAAGACTAACAAATTAGTTGTCACCAACATTGGAATACCAGCAGGTACTGGAAGTTCATACACAGTAATACCAGCAGGTACTGGAAGTTCATACACAGTAATACCAGCAGGTACTGGAAGTTCATACACAGTAATACCAGCAGGTACTGGAAGTTCATACACAGTAATACCAGCAGGTACTGGAAGTTCATACACAGTAATACCAGCAGGTACTGGAAGTTCATACACAGTAATACCAGCAGGTACTGGAAGTTCATACACAGTAATACCAGCAGCTGCGTACTGGAGGTTCTTACACAGTAATACCAGCAGGTACTGGAGGTTCTTACACAGTAATACCAGCAGGTACTGGAGGTTCTTACACAGTAATACCAGCAGGTACTGGAGGTTCTTACACAGTAATACCAGCAGGTACAGGAGGTTCTTACACAGTAATACCAGCATGTGCTGGAGGTTCTTACACAGTAATACCAGCAGGTACTGGAGGTTCTTACGCAGTAATACCAGCAGGTACTGGAGGTTCTTACACAGTAATACCAGCAGGTACTGGAGGTTCTTACACAGTAATACCAGCAGGTACTGGAGGTTCTTACACAGTAATACCAGCAGGTAATGGAGGTTCTTACACAGTAATACCAGCAGGTACTGGAGGTTCTTACACAGTAATACCAGCAGGTACTGGAGGTTCTTACACAGTAATACCAGCAGGTACTGGAGGTTCTTACACAGTAATACCAGCAGGTACTGGAGGTTCTTACACAGTAATACCAGCAGGTACTGGAGGTTTTTACACAGTAATACCAGCAGGTACTGGAGGTTCTTACACAGTAATGTCAGCAAGTACTGGAGGTGCTTACACAGTAATACCAGCAGGTACAGGAGGTTCTTACACAGTAATACCAGCAACTACTGAAGGTTCTTACACAGTAATACCAGCAGGTACTGGAGGTTCTTACACAGTAATACCAGCAGGTACTGGAGGTTCTTACCCAGTAATACCAGCAGGTACTGGAGGTTCTTACACAGTAATACCAGCAGGTACTGGAGGTTCATACACAGTAATACCAGCAGGTACTGGAGGTTCTTACACAGTAATACCAGCAGGTACTGGAGGTTCTTACACAGTAATACCAGCAGGTACTGGAGGTTCATACACAGTAATACCAGCAGGTACTGGAGGTTCTTACACAGTAATACCAGCAGGTACAGGAGGTTCTTACACAGTAATACCAGCAGGTACTGAAGGTTCTTACACAGTAATACCAGCAGGTACTGGAGGTTCTTACACAGAAATACAAGCAGGTACAGGAAGTTCTTACACAGTAATATCAGCAGGTACTGGAGGTTATTACACAGTAATATCAGCAGGTACTGGAGGTTCTTACACAGTAATACCAGCAGGTACAGGAGGTTCTTACACAATAATACCAGCAGGTACTGCAGCTTCTTACACAGTAATACCAGCAGGTACTGGAGGTTCTTACACAGTAATACCAGCAGGTACTCGAGGTTCTTACACAGTAACACCAGCAGGTACTGGAGGTTCTAACACAGTAATACCAGCAGGTACTGGAGGTTCCTACACAGTAAGATCAGCAGGTACTGGAGGTTCTTACACAGTAATACCAGCAGGTACTGGAGGTTCTTACACAGTAATACCAGCAGGTACTGGAGGTTCTTACACAGTAATACCAGCAGGTACTGAAGGTTCTTACACAGTAATACCAGCAGGTACTGGAGGTTCTTACACAGTAATACCAGCAGGTACTGGAGGTTCTTACACAGTAATACCAGCAGGTACAGGAGGTTCTTACACAGTAATACCAGCAGGAACTGGAGGTTCTTACACAGTAATACCAGCAGGTACTAGAGGTTCTTACACAGTAATACCAGCAGGTACAGGAGGTTGTTACACAGTAATACCAGCAGGTACTGGAGGTTCTTACACAGTAATGCCAGCAGGTACAGGAGGTTCTTAAACAGTAATACCAGCAGGTACTGAAGGCTCTTACATAGTAAGATCAGTAGGTACTGGAGGTTCTAACACAGTAATACCAGCAGGTACTGTAGGTTCTTACACAGTAAGATCAGCAGGTACTAGAGGTTCTTACACGGTAATACCAGCAGGTACTGGAGGATCTTAGATAGTAATACCAGCAGGTACTCGAGGTTCTTACATAGCAAGATCAGTAGGTACTGGAGGTTTTACACAGTAATACCAGCAGGTACTGGAGGTTCTTACACAGTAATACCAGCAGGTACTGGATGTTCTTACACAGTAATACCAGCAGGTACTGGAGGTTCTTACACAGTAATACCAGCAGGTACTGGAGGTTCTTACACAGTAATACCAGCAGTTGCTGGTGGTTATTACACAGTAATACCAGCAGGTACTGGAGGTTCTTACACAGTAATACCAGAAGGTACTGGAGGTTCTTAGATAGTAATACCAGCAGGTACTGGAGGTTCTTACATAGCAAGATCAGCAGGTACTGGAGGTTCTTACCCAGTAATACCAGCAGGTACTGGAGGTTCTTACACAGTAATACCAGCAGGTACTGGAGGTTCTTACACAGTAATACCAGCAGGTACTGGAGGTTCTTACACAGTAATACCAGCAGGTACTGGAGGTTCTTACACAGTAATACCAGCAGGTACTGGAGGTTTTTCACAGTAATACCAGCAGGTACAGGAGGTTCTTACACAGTAATACCAGCATGTACTGGAGGTTCTTACACAGTAATACCAGCAGGTACTGGAGGCTCTTACGCAGTAATACCAGCAGGTACTGGAGGTTCTTACACAGTAATACCAGCAGGTACTGGAGGTTCTTACACAGTAATACCAGCAGGTACTGGAGGTTCTTACACAGTAATACCAGCAGGTACTGGAGGTTCTTACACAGTAATACCAGCAGGTACTGGAGGTTCTTACACAGTAATACCAGCAGGTACTGGAGGTTCTTACAGTAATACCAGCAGGTACTGGAGGTTCTTACACAGTAATGTCAGCAAGTACTGGAGGTGCTTACACAGTAATACCAGCAAGTACAGGAGGTTCTTACACAGTAATACCAGCAGGTACTGAAGGTTCTTACACAGTAATACCAGCAGGTACTGGAGGTTCTTACACAGTAATACCAGCAGGTACTGGAGGTTCTTACCCAGTAATACCAGCAGGTACTGGAGGTTCTTACACAGTAATACCAGCAGGTACTGGAGGTTCTAACAAAGTAATACCAGCAGGTACTGGAGGTTCTTACACAGTAATACCAGCAGGTACAGGAGGTTCTTACACAGTAATACCAGCAGGTACTGAAGATTCTTACACAGTAATACCAGCAGGTACTGGAGGTTCTTACACAGTAATACCAGCAGGTACTGCAGGTTCTTACACAGTAATACCAGCAGGTACTGCAGGTTCTTACACAGTAATACCAGCAGGTACTGGAGGTTCTTACACAGTAACACCAGCAGGTACTGGAGGTTCTTACACAGTAATACCAGCAGGTACTGGAGGTTCCTACACAGTAAGATCAGCAGGTACTGGAGGTTCTTACACAGTAATACCAGCAGGTACTGGAGGTTCTTATACAGTAATACCAGCAGGTACTGGAGGTTCTTACACAGTAATACCAGCAGGTACTGGAGGTTCTTACACAGTAATACCAGCAGGTACTGGAGGTTCTTACACAGTAATACCAGCAGGTACTGGAGGTTCTTACACAGTAATACCAGCAGGTACAGGAGGTTCTTACACAGTAATACCAGCAGGAACTGGAGGTTCTTACACAGTAATACCAGCAGGTACAGGAGGTTCTTACACAGTAATACCAGCAGGTACTGGAGGTTCTTACACAGTAATGCCAGCAGGTACAGGAGGTTCTTACACAGTAATACCAGCAGGTACTGGAGGTTCTTACACAGTAATACCAGCAGGTACTGGAGGTTCCTACACAGTAATACCAGCAGGTACTGGAGGTTCTTACACAGTAATACCAGCAGGTACAGGAGGTTCTTACACAGTAATACCAGCAGGTACTGGAGGTTCTTACACAGTAATGCCAGCAGGTACAGGAGGTTCTTACACAGTAATACCAGCATGTACTGGAGGTTCTTACACAGTAATACCAGCAGGTACTGAAGGTTCTTACGCAGTAATACCAGCAGGTACTGGAGGTTCTTACACAGTAATACCAGCAGGTGCTGGAGGTTATTACAGTAATACCAGCAGGTACTGGAGGTTCTTACACAGTAATACCAGCAGGTACTGGAGGTTCTTACACAGTAATACCAGCAGGTACTGGAGGTTCTTACACAGTAATACCAGCAGGTACTGGAGGTTCTTACACAGTAATACCAGCAGGTGCTGGAGGTTATTACACAGTAATACCAGCAGGTACTGGAGGTTCTTACACAGTAATACCAGCAGGTACTGGAGGTTCTTACACAGTAATACCAGCAGGTACTGGAGGTTCTTACACAGTAATACCAGCAGGTACTGGAGGTTCTTACACAGTAATACCAGCAGGTACTGGAGGTTCTTACACAGTAATACCAGCAGGAACAGGAGGTTCTTACACAGTAATACCAGCAGGTGCTGGAGGTTCTTACACAGTAATACCAGCAGGTACTGGAGGTTCTTACACAGTAATACCAGCAGGTACTGGAGGTTCTTGGATAGTAATACCAGCAGATACTGGAGGTTCTTGGGAAAAAAAAACACAAATGCAGTGTAATGTGATCCTTTATTGACAACGTTTCACCCACACAGTGGGCTTTTTCAAGTCACACACGGATCTACCTGGGGTTGGAAGGTACGGGAGTATTTATAGTTCAGAATGTTGAGGTCAGGTGGAGAATGCTGCATCTGATGATCTACCGGGTGGGGTTATAGAGTCTTGGGTAGCTTGGCAGGGGTATTGGACAAGTTGTGAGTAGACCTTCTGCAGTGTTCTATGTTCTATGTGGGATAGCGATGAAGAAGTTTCTTGGCGAGTGGTTCAGCTATGTTATAGAAGCCATTGTTCTGGTTGAAATTGTTGGTTGTAGAGATGAGCGATGATTCCAGGATTCTTCTGTATTGAGTGTTGTCTTCTGTGGCTATAAGTCTTGAGTTTCTGTAGTTAATTAAATGGTTGTGTGAATTGCGATGTTGTACACAGGCATTCCTTGTATCGTCAGTCCTGCTTGCATATTGGTGTTCTGAAATACGTGTTTGGAGGTCTCTTGATGTTTCGCCCACATATAATTTGTTGCAGTCATTACAAGGGATTATGTATACCCCTGCAGAGGATGGAGGCTTGTCCTGTCTACTACTGGTGATGTCCTTGATGGTCGTGGTTGTGGAGGTACATACTTGGAATGATGTTTTCGTAAAGATGTTGGAAACATGTTTGGCAATGGAGTTGGTTGGGAGGACTATGTATCTCTTCTCGGCAGTGTCTTCTCTAGGTGTGTTGAAGATGTTTAATGCCCGCCGTCTGCAGTCTCTGATGAAGTGACGAGGATAGTGGAGTTTAGAAAATACTTGTTCAATTATAGTGCATTCTTCCTCAAGGAACTCATTGCTACAGATTCTGAGTGCACGTAGGAAGAAGCCTATAATTACACCACGTTTAGTTTTGGTGTCGTGGTGAGAGTAGAAGTGGAGAAGATCGTTTTGGTTGGTGGGTTTTCGATAGACTTTAAAACGAAGTTCGTGGTCAGCTTTGCAGAGCAGAACATCAAGGAAAGGAAGAGTGTTGTCGACTTCTTCTTCAAGTGTGAACTGGATTGAAGGCTCGACCTGGTTGAGCTTGTCTTGGAGAGCTTGAACGTTGAAGCGTTTAGGAGTTATGAGGAGAATGTCGTCAACATAACGGAGCCAGGTGACAGACGAAGGAATAATGGTGGAGAAACGTTCGGCTTCTAGATGTTCCATGTATAGGTTCGCCAGGACTGTACTGAGTGGCGAACCCATGGGTAGTCCAAAAGTCTGCTGAAAGAGGTGATTTTCGAAAGAGAAACACGTAAAGCCAACACATAGTTCAACAAGGTCGATGAAATCGCTGGCTGGAATGGGAAGATCAAGTGAATCGTCAATTTTCCTGCGCAAGAGATCGATGGCTTGTGTAGTAGGTACTTTGGTGAATAGGGAAGTCACGTCAAGGCTGGAAAGTTTCTTGTTCCTGATGTTGATGTTGCGAATGCGGTTGAGAAGATCACCCGAGTGTTTGAGATGTGCTGGACTGATAGTGCCCAAGAGTTTAGAGAGGTGTTTTACGAGAATTCCTGAGAGCTGGTGGGGAGCACTGCCTATTCCCGAGGATATGGGCCTCAGTGGGATACCAGGCTTGTGAGTCTTTGGCGGTATTTTATACCATTTATTTCCACTGGAGGTTCTTACATAGCAACATCAGCAGGTACTGGAGGTTCTTACACAGTAATACCAGCAGGTACTGGAGGCTCTTACACAGTAATACCAGCAGGTACTGGAGGTTCTTACACAGTAATACCAGCAGGTACTGGAGGTTCTTACACAGTAATACCAGCAGGTACTGGAGGTTCTTACACAGTAATACCAGCAGGTACAGGAGGTTCTTACACAGTAATACCAGCAGGTACTGGAGGTTCTTACACAGTAATACCACCAGGTACTGAAGGCTCTTACACAGTAATACCAGCAGGTACTGGAGGCTCTTACACAGTAATACCAGCAGGTACTGGAGGTTCTTACACAGTAATACCAGCAGGTACTGGAGGTTCTTACACAGTAATACACCAGGTACTGAAGGCTCTTACACAGTAATACCACCAGGTACTGGAGGCTCTTACACAGTAATACCAGCAGGTACTGGAGGTTCTTACACAGTAATACCAGCAGGTACTGGAGGTTCTTACACAGTAATACCACCAGGTACTGGAGGTTCTTACACAGTAATACCAGCAGGTACTGGAGGTTCTTACACAGTAATACCACCAGGTACTGGAGGTTCTTACACAGTAATACCAGCAGGTACTGGAGGTTCTTACACAGTAATGTCAGCAAGTACTGGAGGTGCTTACACAGTAATACCACCAGGTACTGGAGGTTCTTACACAGTAATGTCAGCAAGTACTGGAGGTGCTTACACAGTAATACCACCAGGTACTGGAGGTTCTTACACAGTAATGTCAGCAAGTACTGGAGGTGCTTACACAGTAATACCACCAGGTACTGGAGGCTCTTACACAGTAATACCACCAGGTACTGGAGGTTCTTACACAGTAATACCAGCAGGTACTGGAGGCTCTTACACAGTAATACCACCAGGTACTGGAGGTTCTTACACAGTAATACCAGCAGGAACTGGAGGTTCTTACACAGTAATACCACCAGGTACTGGAGGTTCTTACACAGTAATACCAGCAGGTACTGGAGGTTCTTACACAGTAATACCACCAGGTACTGAAGGCTCTTACACAGTAATACCAGCAGGTACTGGAGGTTCTTACACAGTAATACCACCAGGTACTGAAGGCTCTTACACAGTAATACCAGCAGGTACTGGAGGCTCTTACACAGTAATACCAGCAGGTACTGGAGGTTCTTACACAGTAATACCACCAGGTACTGAAGGCTCTTACACAGTAATACCAGCAGGTACTGGAGGTTCTTACATTGTAATACTAGCAAGTACTGGAGGCTCTTACACAGTAATACCACCAGGTACTGGAGGTTCTTACACAGTAATACCAGCAGGTACTGGAAGCTCTTACACAGTAATACCACCAGGTACTGGAGGTTCTTACACAGTAATACCAGCAGGAACTGGAGGTTCTTACACAGTAATACCACCAGGTACTGGAGGTTCTTACACAGTAATACCAGCAGGTACTGGAGGTTCTTACACAGTAATACCACCAGGTACTGAAGGCTCTTACACAGTAATACCAGCAGGTACTGGAGGTTCTTACACAGTAATACCACAGGTACTGAAGGCTCTTACACAGTAATACCAGCAGGTACTGGAGGCTCTACACAGTAATACCAGCAGGTACTGGAGGTTCTTACACAGTAATACCACCAGGTACTGAAGGCTCTTACACAGTAATACCAGCAGGTACTGGAGGTTCTTACATTGTAATACTAGCAAGTACTGGACGTTCTTACACAGTAATACCACCAGGTACTGAAGGCTCTTACACAGTAATACCAGCAGGTACTGGAGGTTCTTACACAGTAATACCACCAGGTACTGAAGGCTCTTACACAGTAATACCAGCAGGTACTGGAGGCTCTTACACAGTAATACCAGCAGGTACTGGAGGTTCTTACACAGTAATACCACCAGGTACTGAAGGCTCTTACACAGTAATACCAGCAGGTACTGGAGGCTCTTACACAGTAATACCAGCAGGTACTGGAGGTTCTTACACAGTAATACCACCAGGTACTGAAGGCTCTTACACAGTAATACCAGCAGGTACTGGAGGTTCTTACATTGTAATACTAGCAAGTACTGGACGTTCTTACACAGTAAGATTAGCAGGTACTGGAGGTTCTTCGGGCAGGTGTAACAGTTGTAGCAGGTGCAGCAGCAGGTACAGCATGTGCAGTAAGTACAACAGGTGCAGCAGGTACAGCAGGTACAGCAGGTGCAGTAGGTACAGCAGGTGCAGCAGATGCAGTAGGTACAGCAAGTACAACAGTTGCAGCAGGTACAGCAGGTGCAGCAGGAACAGCAGGTGCAGTAGGTACAGCAGGTGCAGCAGGTGCAGTAGGTACAGCAAGTACAACACTTGCAGCAGGTACAGCAGGTGCAGCAGGTACAGCAGGTGCAGCAGGAACAGCAGGTGCAGCAGGTGCAGTAGGTATAGCAGGTACAGCAGGTACAGCAGGTACAGCAGGAACAGCAGGTGCAGTAGGTACAGCAGGTGCAGTAGGTACAGCAAGTACAACAGTTGCAGCAGGTACAGCAGGTGCAGCAGGAACAGCAGGTGCAGCAGGTACAGCAGGTGCAGCAGGTACAGCAGGTGCAGCAGGTGCAGCAGGTATAGCAGGTACAGCAGGTACAGCAGGTGCAGCAGGTGCAGCAGGTAGAGCAGGTGCAGCAGGTACAGCAGGTGCAGCAGGTACAGCAGGTGCAGCAGGTACAGCAAGTGTAGCGGGTGTAGAAGGCACAGCAGGTGCAGCAGGTGCAGCAGGCGCAGCAGGTATAGCAGGTGTAGCAGGTGCAGCAGATATAGCTGGTACAGCAAGTGTAGGAGGTGTAGCAGGTGCACCAGGTGCACCAGGTGTAGCAGGTACAGCAGGTGTTTCAGGACACCTCCCCAAATATTTATCTGCGCCAAATAATCGAACCCAGGCCCTTGCGGCTCATGGTGACAGTTCTCACCAAGAGAAAGACAGACAGGCAGAGGCAGAGACAGACACACTGACAGATAGACAGACTATCTACTGGTAGGTAAGACACATAGGCAACAGTTAGGCAACTTTATTCCGAAACGTTTCGCCTACACAGTAGGCTTCTTCAGTCGAATACAGAAAGTAGGCAGGAACATTAGAGATGTGAAGTGTTCCTGCCTACTTTCTGTATTCGACTGAAGAAGCCTACTGTGTAGGCGAAACGTTTCGGAATAAAGTTGCCTAACTGTTGCCTGTGTCTTACCTACCAACCTGTCGGTATTGTATACCATTTTGATATTCAGACTATCTACTACCCATCAAGCAAGCTCTATCACTATTCTGCAAGTTTTAAACTCAAACTCTGGACCCACTACTACTACTACTACTACTACTACTACTACTACTACTACTACTACTACTACTACTACTGAGCCTACTACTACTGCTACTAACGCTACTTTTGCAACTTCTGCTAATTCTGCTACTACTGCTACTAATACTACTACTACTAATACTTCTGCTGCTACTACTACTACTACTACTAATACTACTACTGCTGTAAATGAATCAGCCACCAAAACTATTATTGCCTATTACCACTACTACTCATGGAGATTAAATTTGCTTAAGGGCGGTGATAAGGTGTGTAGAACCTGGCACAGCCTGGCACAGTGCCACCTGCCACCCTAGTATTCCACAAGCAAGTTTACTACTCATTGTAAACTGCTCAATGAATCTACCCCGTGGCACTTAATGCTTTCTTGGCAGTGCCACTGCCTGCCCACGACCCAGTCTATTTCTTGGCACTGTTGATGACGGTGGGGCCTTACCACGAGACACTGAGTTCCCTGGCACTACCGCTGACGTAGACACCATCCACGTAGGGAGGCACTACCTCACTCTCACATAAGTATGTAACGGAATCCTGGTAAAAGTTTTACACTCTGGCACGATTGTTGATCTAAAGTTTCTCATCAACGCGAAAGATAACAAGCAAAGTTTAGAGGCTACTTCTTACATTCTTCTTCTTACATTCTTTAATGTTCTTAATCACGTAATATGTCCCGGCTTTGACCACTTTATCTCAAACAGTGGGATGCTGTCTCTAGCATCTCACGGATTTTCAGATTTCCTCCCACGACCCGAGTGATTATTATCATAATGATAGAGTAGTCGTAGCAAACATCATCATCCTGCTCAAAATTCATGTTAGCTTGTGTCTCCGAATACTTGCAAACATTTTTATGATTAATCTTTATTTTTTTTACAATTGATCTGCTGCCCCTTTGTGAAGACGAGCTGTATCCTCACTCATGCAGCACCTGCACCGTATTGTCTTCACTAATGCAGCACCTGCACCGTATTGTCTTCACTCATGCAGCACCTGCACCGTATTATCTTCACTCATGCAGCACCTGCACCGTATTGTCTTCACTCATGCAGCACCTGCACCGTATTATCTTCACTCATGCAGTACCTGCACCGTATTGTCTTCACTCATGCAGCACCTGCACCGTATTATCTTCACTCATGCAGCACCTGCACCGTATTGTCTTCACTCATGCAGTACCTGCACCGTATTGTCTTCACTCATGCAGCACCTGCACCGTATTGTCTTCACTCATGCAGTACCTGCACCGTATTATCTTCACTCATGCAGCACCTGCACCGTATTGTCTTCACTCATGCAGTACCTGCACCGTATTATCTTCACTCATGCAGCACCTGCACCGTTTGTCTTCACTCATGCAGCACCTGCACCGTATTATCTTCACTCATGCAGCACCTGCACCGTATTGTCTTCACTCATGCAGCACCTGCACCGTATTATCTTCACTCATGCAGTACCTGCACCGTATTGTCTTCACTCATGCAGCACCTGCACCGTATTATCTTCACTCATGCAGCACCTGCACCGTATTGTCTTCACTCATGCAGCACCTGCACCGTATTATCTTCACTCATGCAGCACCTGCACCGTATTGTCTTCACTCATGCAGTACCTGCACCGTATTGTCTTCACTCATGCAGCACCTGCACCGTATTGTCTTCACTCATGCAGTACCTGCACCGTATTATCTTCACTCATGCAGCACCTGCACCGTATTATCTTCACTCATGCAGCACCTGCACCGTATTGTCTTCACTCACGCAGCACCTGCACCGTATTATCTTCACTCATGCAGTACCTGCACCGTATTATCTTCACTCATGCAGCACCTGCACCGTATTATCTTCACTCATGCAGTACCTGCACCGTATTGTCTTCACTCATGCAGCACCTGCACCGTATTATCTTCACTCATGCAGTACCTGCACCGTATTGTCTTCACTCATGCAGCACCTGCACCGTATTATCTTCACTCATGCAGCACCTGCACCGTATTGTCTTCACTCATGCAGCACCTGCACCGTATTGTCTTCACTCATGCAGCACCTGCACCGTATTATCTTCACTCATGCAGCACCTGCACCGTATTATCTTCACTCATGCAGCACCTGCACCGTATTATCTTCACTCATGCAGCACCTGCACCGTATTATCTTCACTCATGCAGTACCTGCACCGCATTATCTTCACTCATGCAGTACCTGCACCGTATTATCTTCACTCATGCAGCACCTGCACCGTATTATCTTCACTCATGCAGCACCTGCACCGTATTGTCTTCACTCATGCAGCACCTGCACCGTATTGTCTTCACTCATGCAGCACCTGCACCGTATTGTCTTCACTCATGCAGCACCTGCAACGTATTGTCTTCACTCATGCAGCACCTGCACCGTATTGTCTTCACTCATGCAGCACCTGCACCGTATTATCTTCACTCATGCAGCACCTGCACCGTATTATCTTCACTCATGCAGCACCTGCACCGTATTATCTTCACTCATGCAGTACCTGCACCGTATTATCTTCACTCATGCAGCACCTGCACCGTATTGTCTTCACTCATGCAGCACCTGCACCGTATTATCTTCACTCATGCAGCACCTGCACCGTATTATCTTCACTCATGCAGCACCTGCACCGTATTATCTTCACTCATGCAGCACCTGCACCGTATTATCTTCACTCATGCAGCACCTGCACCGTATTATCTTCACTCATGCAGCACCTGCACCGTATTATCTTCACTCATGCAGTACCTGCACCGTATTATCTTCACTCATGCAGCACCTGCACCGTATTGTCTTCACTCATGCAGCACCTGCACCGTATTATCTTCACTCATGCAGCACCTGCACCGTATTATCTTCACTCATGCAGCACCTGCACCGTATTATCTTCACTCATGCAGCACCTGCACCGTATTATCTTCACTCATGCAGCACCTGCACCGTATTGTCTTCACTCATGCAGCACCTGCACCGTATTATCTTCACTCATGCAGCACCTGCACCGTATTATCTTCACTCATGCAGCACCTGCACCGTATTATCTTCACTCATGCAGCACCTGCACCGTATTATCTTCACTCATGCAGCACCTGCACCGTATTATCTTCACTCATGCAGCACCTGCACCGTATTATCTTCACTCATGCAGCACCTGCACCATATTATCTTCACTCATGCAGCACCTGCACCGTATTATCTTCACTCATGCAGCACCTGCACCGTATTATCTTCACTCATGCAGCACCTGCACCGTATTGTCTTCACTCATGCAGCACCTGCACTGTATTATCTTCACTCATGCAGCACCTGCACCGTATTGTCTTCACTCATGCAGCACCTGCACCGTATTATCTTCACTCATGCAGCACCTGCACCGTATTATCTTCACTCATGCAGCACCTGCACCGTATTGTCTTCACTCATGCAGCACCTGCACCGTATTATCTTCACTCATGCAGCACCTGCACCGTATTATCTTCACTCATGCAGTACCTGCACCGTATTGTCTTCACTCATGCAGCACCTGCACCGTATTATCTTCACTCATGCAGCACCTGCACCGTATTATCTTCACTCATGCAGCACCTGCACCGTATTATCTTCACTCATGCAGCACCTGCATTGTATTATCTTCACTCATGCAGCACCTGCACCGTATTATCTTCACTCATGCAGCACCTGCACCATATTATCTTCACTCATGCAGCACCTGCACCGTATTGTCTTCACTCATGCAGCACCTGTACCGTATTATCTTCACTCATGCAGCACCTGCACCGTATTGTCTTCACTCATGCAGCACCTGCACCGTATTGTCTTCACTCATGCAGCACCTGCACCGTATTATCTTCACTCATGCAGCACCTGCACCGTATTATCTTCACTCATGCAGCACCTGCACCGTATTGTCTTCACTCATGCAGCACCTGCACCGTATTATCTTCACTCATGCAGCACCTGCACCGTATTATCTTCACTCATGCAGCACCTGCACCGTATTGTCTTCACTCATGCAGCACCTGCACCGTATTATCTTCACTCATGCAGCACCTGCACCGTATTATCTTCACTCATGCAGCACCTGCACCGTATTATCTTCACTCATGCAGTACCTGCACCGTATTGTCTTCACTCATGCAGCACCTGCACCGTATTATCTTCACTCATGCAGCACCTGCACCGTATTGTCTTCACTCATGCAGCACCTGCAACGTATTGTCTTCACTCATGCAGCACCTGCACCGTATTATCTTCACTCATGCAGCACCTGCACCGTATTGTCTTCACTCATGCAGCACCTGCACCGTATTATCTTCACTCATGCAGCACCTGCACCGTATTATCTTCACTCATGCAGCACCTGCACCGTATTATCTTCACTCATGCAGCACCTGCACCGTATTATCTTCACTCATGCAGCACCTGCACCGTATTGTCTTCACTCATGCAGCACCTGCACTGTATTATCTTCACTCATGCAGCACCTGCACCGTATTGTCTTCACTCATGCAGCACCTGCACCGTATTATCTTCACTCATGCAGCACCTGCACCGTATTATCTTCACTCATGCAGCACCTGCACCGTATTGTCTTCACTCATGCAGCACCTGCACCGTATTATCTTCACTCATGCAGCACCTGCACCGTATTATCTTCACTCATGCAGTACCTGCACCGTATTATCTTCACTCATGCAGCACCTGCACCGTATTATCTTCACTCATGCAGCACCTGCACCGTATTATCTTCACTCATGCAGCACCTGCACCGTATTATCTTCACTCATGCAGCACCTGCACCGTATTATCTTCACTCATGCAGCACCTGCACCGTATTATCTTCACTCATGCAGCACCTGCACCGTATTGTCTTCACTCATGCAGCACCTGTACCGTATTATCTTCACTCATGCAGCACCTGCACCGTATTGTCTTCACTCATGCAGCACCTGCACCGTATTGTCTTCACTCATGCAGCACCTGCACCGTATTATCTTCACTCATGCAGCACCTGCACCGTATTATCTTCACTCATGCAGCACCTGCACCGTATTGTCTTCACTCATGCAGCACCTGCACCGTATTATCTTCACTCATGCGTGCACCTGCACCGTATTATCTTCACTCATGCAGCACCTGCACCGTATTGTCTTCACTCATGCAGCACCTGCACCGTATTATCTTCACTCATGCAGCACCTGCACCGTATTGTCTTCACTCATGCAGCACCTGCACCGTATTATCTTCACTCATGCAGCACCTGCACCGTATTGTCTTCACTCATGCAGCACCTGCACCGTATTATCTTCACTCATGCAGCACCTGCACCGTATTATCTTCACTCATTCAGCACCTGCACCGTATTATCTTCACTCATGCAGTACCTGCACCATATTATCTTCACTCATGCAGTACCTGCACCGTATTATCTTCACTCATGCAGCACCTGCACCGTATTATCTTCACTCATGCAGCACCTGCACCGTATTGTCTTCACTCATGCAGCACCTGCACCGTATTATCTTCACTCATGCAGCACCTGCACCGTATTATCTTCACTCATGCAGTACCTGCACCGTATTGTCTTCACTCATGCAGCACCTGCACCATATTATCTTCACTCATGCAGCACCTGCACCGTATTGTCTTCACTCATGCAGCACCTGCACCGTATTATCTTCACTCATGCAGCACCTGCACCGTATTATCTTCACTCATGCAGCACCTGCACCGTATTATCTTCACTCATGCAGCACCTGCACCGTATTATCTTCACTCATGCAGCACCTGCACCGTATTATCTTCACTCATGCAGCACCTGCACCGTATTATCTTCACTCATGCAGCACCTGCACCGTATTATCTTCACTCATGCAGCACCTGCACCGTATTATCTTCACTCATGCAGCACCTGCACCGTATTGTCTTCACTCATGCAGCACCTGCATTGTATTATCTTCACTCATGCAGCACCTGCACCGTATTGTCTTCACTCATGCAGCACCTGCACCGTATTATCTTCACTCATGCAGCACCTGCACCATATTATCTTCACTCATGCAGCACCTGCACCGTATTGTCTTCACTCATGCAGCACCTGCACCGTATTATCTTCACTCATGCAGCACCTGCACCGTATTATCTTCACTCATGCAGTACCTGCACCGTATTGTCTTCACTCATGCAGCACCTGCACCGCATTATCTTCACTCATGCAGCACCTGCACCGTATTATCTTCACTCATGCAGCACCTGCACCGTATTATCTTCACTCATGCAGCACCTGCACCGTATTATCTTCACTCATGCAGCACCTGCACCGTATTATCTTCACTCATTCAGCACCTGCACCGTATTATCTTCACTCATGCAGCACCTGCACCGTATTGTCTTCACTCATGCAGCACCTGTACTGTATTATCTTCACTCATGCAGCACCTGCACCGTATTGTCTTCACTCATGCAGCACCTGCACCGTATTGTCTTCACTCATGCAGCACCTGCACCGTATTATCTTCACTCATGCAGCACCTGCACCGTATTATCTTCACTCATGCAGCACCTGCACCGTATTGTCTTCACTCATGCAGCACCTGCACCGTATTATCTTCACTCATGCAGCACCTGCACCGTATTATCTTCACTCATGCAGCACCTGCACCGTATTATCTTCACTCATGCAGCACCTGCACCGTATTGTCTTCACTCATGCAGCACCTGCACCGTATTATCTTCACTCATGCAGCACCTGCACCGTATTATCTTCACTCATGCAGCACCTGCACCGTATTATCTTCACTCATGCAGCACCTTTCTTTATTTTTATTTTTATAAATGGTTTAGAAAACCGACAGGTTGATAAATGAGACATTTGTGCAACTTTTGGAATCTTTATTCCGGAAACAATTCGCCAGCCAGTGGCTTCCTCAGTCCATCAAGACTGATGGACTGAACACATCGACTCCAAGCTAAGGGACTGATTATCTCAAACTCTTCATCTTCCACCGTTCATCTCTATATTGGACTGAAGAAGCCAATGACTGGCGAAACGTTTCCAGAATAAAGATACCAAAAGTTGAACAGGTGTCTTTTTTATCTATTCTTAATTTCTAAAGAAGTGTAAAATACCACAAGCACCAGCACTCAGTACCTCTGGAGGAAGAACTTAGATCTAGTTGCAATCCCAGAGGCCTTAAAGTGCACAAACAGCTCCTTTGCGTAAAAGAAACAGAAGAACGCTAGCAAAAAGAAATCCAGTCCAGTAGCCCTAACATCACACACCACAGAAATCCTAGAAAGAGTAATAAGAAGCCATATCATAACATTTTATGGAGCAGTACAACCTTCACAACAGACTTAGAACTGAGAAGATCGTGCTTGTCGCAACTACTAAACCACTAAGACAGAATTACGGAGGAGTTGAAAGGAAACCAACACACGGATGAGTATTCACGGATTTCGAAAACGTAGGTAACAGATGTCATTATGGAGTGATTACACACAAGATGAGAGCGACACGTATAACAGGGAAAGTACGAGGATGGATATTTAACTTTCTGACAGATAGAGCACAAATAGCTTTAAACAGAGCAAATTCCTGTAATATCGAGGAAAAAAATTCGTTACCCAAAGGCACAGTCCTGGCGCCTTAACTGTTTCCTATCCTCACAGGACACAGATGAAAACACTGGCCACATTTTCGTAGCATCATTTGCGGATAATATCATAATAAGCAAGAAAATAAAATTGGTAGAAGACATGGAAAATTGCAAGAAGATTTGAACAAAGATTTTCAGTGGGAAGTTAAGAGTAACATGACGTTTGATGTTTATGGAAAGCAAATCCTGTGACACAAACCTTCTGGAGTTTTATGACAAAGTAACATTAGTAAGACACGAAAGAAAGGGGTGGGTTGATTGCATCTTCTTGGATTGCAAGAAGGCCTTTGACACAGTTCCTCACAATAAATTAGTGAAGAAGCTAGAGGAACAGGCACGTATAACAGGAAGGGTACTGCAATGGATCACAGAATACATGACAGGGAGGCAACAACGAGTCATGGTACGTGATGAGGTATCACAGTGGGCGCCTGTGATGAGCGGGGTCCAACAGGGATCGGTCCTAGGACCAGTGCTATTTCTGGTATATGTGAATGACATGATGGAAGGGTTAGACTCAGAAGTGTCCCTGTTTGCAGATGATGTGAAGTTAATGAGGAGAATTAAATCAGATGAGAACCGGGCAGGACTACAAAGAGACCTGGACAGACTGGACACCTGGTCCAGCAACTGGCTTCTCGAATTTAAAGCCGCCAAATGCAAAGTCATGAAGATCGGGGAAGGGCACAGAAGACCGTAGACAGAGTATAGGCTAGGTGGCCAAAGACTGTAAACCTCGCTCAAGGAGAAAGATCTTGGGGTGAATATAACACCGAGCATGTCCCCGGAAGCACACATCAACCAGGTAACTGCTGCAGCATATGGACGCTTGGCAAACATGAGAACAGCGTTCCGATACCTTAATAAGGAATCGTTCAAGACACTGTACACCGTGTACGTCAGGCCCATACTGGAGTATGCAGCACCTGTTTGGAACTCATACTTGATCAAGCACGTCAAGAAATTAGAGAAAGTGCAAAGGTTTGCGACAAGGTTAGTTCCAGAGCTACGGGGAATGTCCTATGAAGAAATGTTAAGGGAAATCGGCCTGACGGCACTGGAGGACAGGAGGGTTAGGGGAGACATGATAACGACATACAAAATACTGCGTATAATAGACAAGGTGGACAGAGACTGGATGTTCCAAAGAGGGGACACAGAAACAAAGGGTCACAATTGGAAGTTGAAGACCCAGATGAGTCAAAGGGATGTTAGGAGGTATTTCTTCAGTCACAGAGTAGTCAGGAAGTGGAATAGCCTAGCAAGTCAGGTAGTGGAGGCAGGAACCATACATAGCCTTAAGATGAGGTATGATAAAGCTCATGGAGCAGGGAGAGAGAGGACCTAGTAGCACTCGGTGAAGAGGCGGGGCCTGCAACCACAATTAGGTGAGTGCAATTAGGTGAGTACACACACACACACACACACACGAGTATACATACACACACTAGAAGAGATACCAGAGTTGGAACAGACACAGAGATCATTTAGAGCCTCCACAGAGTTAATAAAGCATTCAAATTACTGGAAACCCTCAAAGTCGTAAATATGTACGGAGGATAGAGATACATTACATTATATACCTGGAAAGTACTTGAGGGCCTAGTCCAACATCTACGCATTGACATAACAACATACCGGAGTCAGAAATATGGAAGATTATGTAAAATAATTGTCATAATGATCTAATAGTCGCAGCAAGTATGAACGTCGAACTTTAAGTTCATGTTGACTTGTGTCTCAGCATCTGTTCAAAGACTTTTATGATGTGTGATTTATCTACATAAATGCCAACGATCTGTTGACACTTTCGTATAGAGGAGTTGTATGTGCCTGCTCATGCAGCACCTGAACCTGATTCGCGGAATTCCTTATTTGTAAAAGAAGATGAGTCCTGTGGGCACAGTAAGAGAACATTGTCATCAACAGCTTACCACTGCTGGAACAAGTATCGGAGTCTTTAACAGGAAACTCGAGAAATACCTCTGGCCATTACAATGGCTGCGATGGATATGTGAGAATATAATTATGGTATACAATACCGACAAGTAGATAAGTAAGACACATGTGCAACAGTTAGGTATCTTGATGTCGAAAGCTTTCGCCTACATGTAGTCGAATGCAGAGGAGGCAGCAGAGGCAGTGGAACTGGTCCAGTGACTGGACAGGGAAGAGAAAAACAAGGGCACGTCAGGAGAGGTGAGAAGACAAACAAGATCCAGTCAGGAGAGGTGAGAAGCCAAGCAAGATCCAGTCAGGAGAGGTGAGAAGCCAAGCAAGATCCAGTCAGGAGAGGTGAGAAGCCAAGCAAGATCCAGTCAGGAGAGGTGAGAAGCCAAGCAAGATCCAGTCAGGAGAGGTGAGAAGCCAAGCAAGATCCAGTCAGGAGAGGTGAGAAGCCAAGCAAGATCCAGTCAGGAGAGGTGAGAAGCCAAGCAAGATCAGCTCAAGATATATTACCAGACACAGGTAGTGAACCCTTCAGACAACGAAAACGCAAAACTCAGAAATAATATAGAAAAAATTCTTCTGTCAACAAAGCTACTGAGGAGCAGCAACTTTAATGAGTTGGAGATAAAAGGTATAAAATACCGACACAATGGGCGAAACGTAGTCAGTAAAGGATGGCATCATACTGCATTTGTGTTTAAAATTAACAGAAACTCACCAGAGGAAGCAAAGAACTTTGCCGCTTGTAGGGGTTATCCCTGTTAATAGATCTGTCCATAGATCACTTTTCCTGGGAGTCGAACACGGCTATATTTAGTTAAGCTGGAATCTTACCACCATCTCCAGGCACTGCAGTGAAGACAGTGCCATCCCCAGGCACTGCAGTGAAGTGCAGGAAAGATGGCACCATCCCCAGGCACTGCAGTGATGTGCAGGAAAGATGGCATCACTTTAATATCCTGTGGTACTCTCCTGCTGTATATCATGTTGTATATTCCATTGGGCACTGTTGGCACCCCTCACAGCATTACGAAGACATCCTTAAAGACATACACCTTAAAACCCTGTCCCTTGAAGACATATACCTTAAAGATATGCACCTTAAAGACACTGACCTTAAAAACACTAACCTTAAAGACACTGACCTTAATGACACTGTCCTTAAAAACACTGACCTTAAAGACACTGACCTTAAAGACATAAAGGCAATTACGTTAAAGACACTTATCTTAAAGACACTGACCTCAAAAAACACTGACTTTACAACCACTGACCTTAATGACACTGACCTTAAAGACACTGACCATAAAGACACTGACCTTAAAGGCATACACCTTAAAGACATTGGCTTTAAAGGCACTGACTTAAAGACACTAACCTTAAAGAGTGTGACCTTAAAGGCTCTAACTTTAACAACACTAATCCTACAGATATTGACTTTAAAGACACTGACCTTAAAAACACTAAACCTAAAGACATTGATATTGACCTTAGAGACGCTAATCTTAAAGAAACTGACCTTAAAGACACTTACCTTAAACACTAATCTTAAAAACGCTGACTGACCTTAAAGCTGAAAAAGACTGCAAATTTTTCACCTATTTGAGGAGAATGTCTCGTTACCAGACGTTACCAGTCAGTTTATGTCTGCCTCGTTACAAGACGTTACCAGTCAGTTTATGTCTGTCAAGTTACCAGACGTTACCAGTCAGTTTATGTACGTCAAGTTACCAGACGTTACCAGTCAGTTTATGTATGTCACGTTACCAGACGTTACCAGTCACTTTATGTCTGTCACGTTATCAGACGTTACTAATCACTTTATGTCTGCCTCGTTACCAGACGTTACCAGTCACTTTGTCTCGTTACCAGACGTTACCAGTCACTTTATGTCTGTCTCGTTACCAGACGTTACCAGTCGGTTTATGTATGTCACGTTACCAGACGTTACCAGTCACTTTATGTCCGCCTCGTTACCAGACGTTACTAGTCACTTTATGTCTGCCTCGTTACCAGACGTTACCAGTCACTTTGTCTCGTTACCAGACGTTACCAGTCACTTTATGTCTGTCTCGTTACCAGACGTTACCAGTCAGTTTATGTATGTCACGTTACCAGACGTTACCAGTCACTTTATGTCCGCCTCGTTACCAGACGTTACTAGTCACTTTATGTCTGCCTCGTTACCAGACGTTACCAGTCACTTTGTCTCGTTACCAGACGTTACCAGTCACTTTATGTCTGTCTCGTTACCAGACGTTACCAGTCAGTTTATGTTTGCCTCGTTACCAGACGCTACCAGTCAGTTTATGTCTGCCTCGTTACCAGACGTTACTACTCACCTTATGTCTGCCTCATTACCAGACGTTACCAGTCACTTTGTCTCGTTACCAGACGTTACCAGTCGCTTTATGTCTGTCACGTTACCAAACGTTACCAGTCACTTTATGTTTGCCTCGTTACCAGTCAGTTTATGTCTGTCACGTTACCAGACGTTACCAGTCACTTTATGTCCGCCTCGTTACCAGACGTTACTAGTCAGTTTGTGTCTGTCACGTTACCAGACGTTACCAGTCAGTTTATGTCTGTCACGTTACCAAACGTTACCAGTCACTTTATGTTTGCCTCGTTACCAGTCAGTTTATGTCTGTCACGTTACCAGACGTTACCAGTCAGTTTGTGTCTGTCACGTTACCAGACGTTACCAGTCACTTTATGTCTGTCACGTTACCAGACGTTACCAGTCACTTTATGTCCGCCTCGTTACCAGACGTTACTAGTCACTTTATGTCTGTCTCGTTACCAGACGTTACCAGTCACTTTGTCTCGTTACCAGACGTTACCAGTAACTTTATGTCTGTCTCGTTGCCAGACGTTACTAGTCAGTTTATGTCTGTCACGTTAGCAGACGTTACCAGTCAGTTTATGTCTGTCACGTTACCAGACGTTACCAGTCAGTTTGTCTGCCTCGTTACCATACGTTACTAGTCACTTTATGTCTGCTTCATTACCAGGCGTTACCAGTCACTTTTTCTCGTTACCAAACCTTGCCAGTCACTTTATGTCTGTCTCGTTACCAGACGTTACCAGTCACTTTATGTCTGCCTCGTTACCAGACATTACCAGTCACTTTATGTCTGTCTCGTTACCAGACGTTATCAGTCAGGTTATGTCTGCCTCGTTACCAGACGTTACCAGTCAGTTTATGTCTGCCTCGTTACCAGACGTTACCGGTTAGCTTATGTAGCCTCGTTACCAGACGCTACCAGTCACTTTATGTCTGCCTCGTTACAAGACGTTACTAGTCAGTTTATGTTTGCCTCGTTACCAGACGTTACCAGTCAGTTTATGTCTGTCACGTTACCAGACGTTACCAGTCAGTTTATGTCTGCCTCGTTACCAGACGTTACTAGTCACTTTATGTCTGCCTCATTACCAGACGTTACCAGTCACTTTGTCTCGTTACCAGACGTTACCAGTCACTTTGTCTCGTTACCAGACGTTACCAGTCAGTTTATGTCTGCCTCGTTACCAGACGTTACCAGTCAGTTTATGTCTGCCTCGTTACCAGACGTTACCAATCAGCTTATGTCAGCCTCGTTACCAGACGTTACCAGTCACTTTGTCTGCCTCGTTACCAGACGTTACCAGTCACTTTATGTCTGCCTCGTTACCAGACGTTACCAGTCAGTTTATGTCAGCCTCGTTACCAGACGTTACCAATCAGTTTGTCTGCCTCGTTACCAGACGTTACCAGTCAATTTATGTCTGCCTCGTTACAAGACGTTACCAGTTACTTTATGCCAGCCTCGTTACCAGAGGTTACCAATCACTTTATATGTCTCGTTACCAGACGTTACCAGTAACTGACGCAATTTGGTTTGTGGAGTTCAACTGTTCATCAATTAGGGTACACTACTGATCATTAATCAATATTGTTCACAAATACCCAATCAGATGGGAGAATCAAACTTAATGCGACGTAGCGGACTGACTCGGACCATCCAGTAGTCAGTGTGGCCAAGGTGGACCTAGACACTGTCCTAAGTCTCGGTCTCCCACGTGCGGGTTGTGTCTTGTTCCAGTCACTGTATTGTTCCAGTCACGTTATTCTTTCAGTCATTTTATTGTTCCAGTCACTGTACTGTTCCAGTTACTGTATTGTTCCAGCCACTTTATTGTTCCAGTCAGTTTATTGTTCCAGTCACTGTATTGCTTCAGTTACTGTATTGTTCCAGTCACTGTATTGTTCCAGTCACTTTATTGTTCCAGTCGCTTGTACTCTCTAAGCTGGAATACTGCTGTACACTAACTGCCACCTTCAAGGCTGGCGACATTGCAGACCTGGAGAGTGTACAAAGAACTTTCACGGCACACAAGTACGATAAGGCACCTAAACTACTGGGAACGGTTGAAGGTCCTTGATCTGTATTCCATGGAACACAGGCGAGAGGGAGATACATGATAATATACACTTGGAAGGTCCTGGAGGGATTGCTACCAAACTTACACACGAAAATCACTCCCTATGAAAGCAAAAGACTCGTCAGGAGATGCAACATTCCCCCGATGAAAAATTCAGGGGCGCCACGAGTACACCGAGAGACAACACAGTAAGTGTCCGGGGCCAAAGATTGTTCAACTGCCTCCCATAATACATAAGGGAGATTACCAATAGACCCCTGGCTGTCTTCAAGAAGGCACTGGACAGGCAGCTAAAGTCAGTACCAGGCCAATCGGGCTGTGGTTCGTACGTCAGCTTGAGTGCCGCCAGCAGTAACAGCCTGGTTGATCACAACCTGATCCACCATGAGGCCTGGTCTCAGACCGGGCCGCGGGGACGTTGGCTCCCGAAACCTTCTCCAGGTAAACTCCAGGTATTGTTCTATTCACTTTATTGTTCTATTCACTTTATTGTTCCACTCACTTTATTGTTCCAGCCACTTTATTGTTCCAGTCTCTTTATTGTTCCAGTCAATTTATTATTCCAGTCAATGTATTGCTCCAGTCACTGTATTGTTCCAGTCACTTTATTTTTCCAGTCACTTTATTGTTCCAGTCACGTTATTGTTCCAGTCACTGTATTGTTAAAGTTCCTGTATTGTTTTAGTCACTGCATTGTTCCAGTAATTGTACTGTTCTAGTCACTGTATGTTGCAGTCACTGTATTGTTCCAGTCGCTTTATTGTTCGTCACTGTACTGTTCCAGTCACTGTATTGTACAAGTCACTGCATTGTTCCAGTAACTGCATTGTTCCAGTAACTGTATTGTTCAAGTTACTGCATTGTTCTAGTAACTGTATTGTTCCAGTCACTTTATTGTTCCAGTCACTGTATTGTTCCAGTTACTGCATTGTTCCAGTCACTGTATTGCACCAGTCACTGTATTGTTCCAATTGCTGTATTGCTCCAGTCACTATTGCTACAGTCACCGTATTGTTCCAGTCACTGTATTGTTCCAGTCACTGTATTCTTCCAGAAACTGCATTGTTCCAGTAACTGCATTGTTCCAGTCACTGTATTGTTCCAGTAACTATTGTTCCAGTCACTGTATTGTTCCAGCCACTGCACTGTTCCAGTCACTGTATTGTACCAGTTACTGTACTGTTCCAATCGCTGTATTGCTCCAATAACTGTATTGTTCCAGTCACAGCAATGTTCCAGTCCCTGTATTGTTCCAGTCACTGTATTGTTCCAGTCACTGTATTGTTCCAGTCACTGCATTGTTTCAGTCACTGCATTGTTCCAGTCACTGCATTGTTCCAGTCACTGTATTGTTCCAGTCACTGTATTGTTCCAGTGATTGCATTGTTAAAGTCCCTGTATTGTTCCAGTCACTGCATTGTTCCAGTCAGTGTATTCCAGTCACTGCATTGTTCCAGTGTATTCCAGTCACTGCATTGTTCCAGTCACTGTACTGTTCCAGTCACTGTATTGTTCCACTCGCTGCATTGTTCAAGTCACTGTATTGTTCCAGTCACTGTATTGTTCCACTCACTGCATTGTTGTAGTCACTGTATTGTTCCAGTCACTGCATTGTTCCAGTCACTGCATTGTTCCAGTCCATGTATTGTTCCAGTCACTGTATTGTTCCAGTCACTGCATTGTTCCAGTCACTGTATTGTTCCAGTCCCTG
>NC_069414.1:16334172-16371672 GCF_026875155.1 Cherax quadricarinatus | reverse complement strand
CGAGGCAGTAGAGTACATTAGCAAGTGTTGGACACAATACACACAACCGGGGAGGAAGTGAAGAAACTGCTATGTGAACTACAGTAATGTTCAAATAAATTGGGACAGGAATAAGTTTTGTGATTATCTCATATGTCTTAGTATCTGGCTTAATTAATGCAGGTTGGATTCTTTTCTTTTCAGAAGAGTTTCCTACCGACTTCTGGCAACCATCCAGCTGTGGTGTTACCCTGCAAGTGTGTTCCTTGAATTAATGTGGTTTCTCCAAAGTCTCCCTTCAGTTCATGATTACTGCTGAAGTTCATGATGGATGTTAAACCTAAAAAGTGTGCAAGTATTGTAGCTCTTACAAAACATGCTGATTTGAACATCAGATAAATCACCGAAAATTTGATCTTAGTAAAGTCAACTGTTGGCAGGATTCTGAAGAGAGCTAACGACACTGGTAATTGAGGAGCACTGCATTGAGGAAGATGTGGGAGAAAACGGAAGACAACACCTCACGATGGGAAGGTTATCATAAGAAAACCAGCAAAGATTTGGTGTAATTGTTGATTCTTCAACTCTTCGACGAAGACTCCTTGAAGTTGACAGAACTGCCAGAAAGCCAGTAATGAAACAATTATCGACTGCTGATATGAAGAAAAAACGGCTGTGGTGGGAACTCGATCATAAAGGATGGACGACATATATATGGGTACAGATCATTGGTAGTGAGAAGGAACAAAGTTGAACCTCTTCAAAATGGACACATTCGACAACCGCCAAAACACCCACCTAAGAAGATGCTTTGGGTTAGTTTAACTGCTAAAGGCCCTGGACGACTTGTTATTATTGATGGAATGAAGGACAGTGACAAATACAAGGCAATCCTGGTAACGCATTTGCTTCCCATTGTTGGTAGAGACTTTCCTGATGGAGAAAGCCTTTTCCAATAGGACCCTGCTTAATGCCACACTTCCAGAAAAATGCTGACATTCTCCGAAGAGAGTGGGCTAGGCATTCTAAATCGGCCTAGAAACTCTCCTGATCTCAATCCAATTAAGAATTTATGGGCAATAACCAAATGCAAGATAGCAAACAGGACTGTTCAACTGTGGAGAAGAAAATTTCTGCTGTTATTAGGACCTGGTATAACGACGAAGAGCTTGCCAAAATGTGTTTATCTATCGTTGAATCTATACCAAAGTGTGTAGCAATGTTTATAAAAGCAAAGGGTAGTCATGTCTCTTATTAAATCAATTGTCATATCATTGCCGTCTACTTTTTAAATAAACATTAATTATCCAAATAAATGTCTTATTTCATCACTGTCCCAGTTAATATTGCACACAACTGTATTTACCTCGAAGGCGGTGGGACCAGATAATATGAGGGAGCAGACGAACTGTGTGTGCCTACAGTAACAATCTTCAACAGGTGTGGTAGTCAGCAATTTTAAAAAAAGGAGACAGACAGGCAGCATTAAACTACAGACCTGTGCCGCTAACATGTATAGTAAGTAAAATTATGGAGAATATTATTAGGAAAAGAATGATGGAGCACCTAGAAAGGAACGGGCTCATACATGACAATGAGCACGACTTCAGGGATGGAAAATCCTGTGTCACAAACCTACTGGAGTTCTACGACAAGGTAACAGAAGTAAGACAGGAGAGAGAGAGAGAGAGAGAGAGAGATGGGTAGATTGCATTAACTTGGATTGTAAGAAAGCTTTTGACACAGTACCACGCAAGAGACTGATACGAAAACTAGAAAAGCAGTCAGGAAGGAAACAACGAGTGATGGTCCGTGACGAAGTGCAGGAATGTGTGCATGTGTCGAGTGGGGTTCCAAAACAACATGTCAGAAGGGATAGAGTCACAGGTATCCCTGCTAGCAGACGACGTGAAACTAATGAGGAGAATACAAGTAGATGAGGACCAGGAATTGCTACAAAAAGATCTGGACAGGTTACAAGCCTGGTCTGACAAATGACTCCTGAAGTTTAACCCCATTGAGTGCAAAGTTATGAAGCTTGGGGAAGGACAAAGAAGACCGCAGACGAAGTACAGGCTCGGGTGAAAAAAAAGGGCTACAAACTTCACTCAAGGTGAGTGAGTATTATATCGAGCAAATCCCCTGAGGTGCATAACAAGCAAATAACTGTTGCAGGATATGTGCGTCTGCCAAATCTAAGAATAGAGTTTTGACATCTAAGTAAGGAGTCATTGATGACACTAAAGCGTGTACGTCAGGCCCATATTGGAGTATGCAGCACCAGTATGGAACCTACACCTGGTCAAGCTAAGGCGTATGTCCTACGAGAGGTTAAGGGAACTGAGCCTGATGACACTGGAGGACAGGAAGAATAGGAGAATATGATAACGACATACAAAATACTGAGAGAAATTGACAAGGTGAAAAGAGACAGAATGTTTGTGACAGGGGAAAGAGGAACAAGAGGGCACAGCTGGAAGTTGAAAACTCAGATGAGTATAGGAATGATATGAAGTATTTCCTCAGCCTTAAACCTGTCAAGCCGAAAGAGTGGACCTAATAGCGACCAGTGATAAGGCAGGGGACAGGAGCTGCGAATCAATCCTTGCAACCACATATAGGTGAGTATATATGGGTGAGTACACAATACAGTGAACCACAATACAAATACAGTGAACCACCACACAAATACAGTGAACTACCAAACAATACAGTGAACTACAACACAATACAGTGAACCACCACACAATACAGTGAACCACCAAACAATACAGTGAACTACAACACAATACAGGGAACCACCACACAATACAGTGAACAACCAAACAATACAGTGAACTACAACACAATACAGTGAACCACCACACAATACAGTGAGCCACTACACAATACAGTGAACCACCACCCACTACAGTGAACCACGACACAATACAGTGAGCCACTACACAATACTGTGAGCCAGCACACAATACAGTGACCCACCACACAAATACAGTGAACCAACACACAATACAGTGAATCACAACACAAATACAGTGAACCAACACACAAATACAGTGAATCACAACACAAATACAGTTAACTACCATACAATACAGTGAACCACCACACAAATACAGTGAATCACCACGCAACAAAGTGAACCACCACACAATACAGTAAGCCGCTACACAATACAGTAAGCCACGACACAATACAGTGAGCCACTACACAATATAGTGAAACACGACAAAATACAGTGAATCACCACACAATACAGTGAACCACCACACAATACAGTGAACCACCACACAATACAGTGAACCACAACACAATACTTTGAACCACCACACAAATACAGTGAATCACCACGCAACACAGTGAACCACCACACAATACAGTAAGCCACTACACAATAAAGTGAACCACTACACAATACAGTGAGCCACTACACAATACAGTGAACCATGACACAATACAGTGTGCCACTACACAATACAGTGAACCATAACACAAATACAGTGAACTACCACACTAACAGTGAACCACCACACAATGCAGTGAACCACCACACAATACAATGAACCATTACAGAATACAGTGAACCACTACTCAATACAGTGAACCACCACACAATACAGTGAACCACCACACAGTACAGTGAATCACTACACAATACAGTGAACCACCACACAATACAGTGAATCACCAAATAAATAGTGAATCACAACACAGTACAGAGAACCACAACACGATACAGTGAACCAACACACAATACAGTGACCCACCACACAATACAGTGGAGAATCCCAAAATACAACGAGAATAGATGAGTAGGGGTTATTTAAGAGAGCTTGTAGTGAGAAAGAGAGAGAGAGAGAGATAGCAGTGTCATGTCACACATTGCTCTCCCTAACCTGCTCTCCTTCTCATCATCTCTCCCCCATCCCCCCTAAAAGACGTCAAGGGTGCTTATTTCCCTTAGCTAACTTCTCCCTCCCTCGTCCCCTCCCTCCCTCCCTCCATCCCTCATCCTCTCCCCCCCTTTCTTTCCTCCCCCCCTCCCCCCCCCCTTCCTTCCTCCCCCGCCCAGACAAATTTCATTCTCTGATATATGCAGCATCCCATGCTGTGTGATGGAACATAGCAGGGAAACATAGCCAGCCTTCTCTACCCACTGTGTAACTCTCATACTGATTAGTTTAGCAACACACTGCTGGTGTTCCCTCTATGTAAATATAGTATAGCAACACACTGCTGGTGTTCCCTCTATGTAAATATAGTATAGCAACACACTGCTGGTGTTCCCTCTATGTAAATATAGTATAGCAACACACTGCTGGTGTTCCCACTATGTAACTATAGTATAGCAACACACTGCTGGTGTTCCCACTATGTAACTATAGTGTAGCAACACACTGTTGGTGTTCCCACTATGTAACTAAAGTGTAGCAACACACTGTTGGTGTTCCCACTATGTAACTATAGTGTAGCAACACACTGCTGGTGTTCCCACTATGTAACTATAGTGTAGCAACACACTGCTGGTGTTCCCACTATGTAACTATAGTGTAGCAGCACATTGCTGGTGTTCCCACTATGTAACTATAGTGTAGGAGCACACTGCTAGTGTTCCCACTGTGTAACTATAGTGTAGCAACACACTGCTGGTGTTCCCACTATGTAACTATAGTGTAGCAACACGCTGCTGGTGTTCCCACCATGTAACTATAGTGTAGCAACACACTGCTGGTGTTCCCACCATGTAACTATAGTGTAGCAACACACTGCTGGTGTTCCCACTGTAACTATAGTGTAGGAGCACACTGCTAGTGTTCCCACTGTGTAACTATAGTGTAGCAACACGCTGCTGATGTTCCCACTATGTAACTATAGTGTAGCAACACGCTGCTGATGTTCCCACCATGTAACTATCATATACAATAGCGTAGCATCACACTACGAGTGCATTCAAATTTTGTTTCATAAAATACATTAGACAAGAGAATAAATCTCCCCCCCTCCTACATACGCCCCTTTCCTCTTACCTCCCCCTTTCCTCCTCAGCTAAGACAATGACGCCTCCCCACTATTCCTCCCCTCCCCTCACACAGGCCACGGGGATCCCTACTTAAATGTTACGCCTTTTTTGTTTCGTTATAAAAATCACAGCGAGTATTGAGAATTAACGAAGACTTCCGTTACAGCGGTGACGCCATCTGTACCAGTTTACAAAGGCCAAGGAGACCCACTCAGCTGCCAGGAAATGTATCTCTCTGAGCTAGGTGATCCATAATTTGTAATTATGTGTATTATATATGATACGTAATCGTGTGTTGAAACTGCTGCGTCGCCTTTGCTTGTTGTGGCATTTTATGCGTTGTTGGTAGACAGCAACCATCCAGGGAGGTACTACCTTCCTGTCACTTGAGGAACATACGCATACGGTAGGATGGTAGACAAGAACCATCCAGGGAGGTACTACCTTCCTGTCACATGAGAAACATACACATGTAGTAGGATGGTAGACAGCAACCATCCAGGGAGGTACTACCTTCCTGTCACATGAGAAACATACACATGTAGTAGGATGGTAGACAGCAACCAATCAGGGAGGTACTACCTTCCTGTCACATGAGAAACATACACATGTAGTAGGATGGTAGACAGCAACCAATCAGGGAGGTACTACCTTCCTGTCACATGAGAAACATACACATGTAGTAGGATGGTAGACAGCAACCATCCAGGGAGGTACTACCTTCCTGTCACATGAGAAACATACACATGTAGTAGGTTGGTAGACAGCAACCATCCAGGGAGGTACTACCTACCTGTCACATGAGCAACATACACATGTAGTAGGATGGTAGACAGCAACCATCCAGGGAGGTACTACCTACCTGTCACATGAGCAACATACACATGTAGTAGGATGGTAGACAGCAAACCATCCAGGGAGGTACTACCTACCTGTCACATGAGCAACATACACATGTAGTAGGATGGTAGACAGCAACCATCCGGGGAGGTACTACCTACCTGTCACATGAGCAACATACACATGTAGTAGGATGGTAGACAGCAACCATCCAGGGAGGTACTACCTACCTGTCACATGAGCAACATACACATGTAGTAGGATGGTAGACAGCAACCATCCAGGGAGGTACTACCTACCTGTCACATGAGCAACATACACATGTAGTAGGATGGTAGACAGCAAACCATCCAGGGAGGTACTACCTACCTGTCACATGAGCAACATACACATGTAGTAGGATGGTAGACAGCAACCATCCAGGGAGGTACTACCTACCTGTCACATGAGCAACATACACATGTAGTAGGATGGTAGACAGCAACCATCCAGTCACATGAGTGTGAAATACGTTAACAAATCTTTCTGTTTCATGAACATCTAAGGCGACTGGTCAACCCAACACACACATATATTTGCACTCAGAATGTACCTATTTTTACTCAACTATGTGCTAGAAATCAGTGTGCTAAACCTATGTGCTAGAATCGGCACACAGCTAGATATAGAGTAACTTTACACACAAGGTGCTTAGACGTCACCCCGGATCAACATAACCATGGGTCAATACACATGACATAGAGTTGTCAGTCATGCGCTACAGAGAAGTAAGTCAAGCGATGTACTCTCTCTCATGATCACACAGGTGCACTACACAGTCAAGACACCTGGCTATGTTGGTCACCATGGGACTTCAAGCGCAGCAAGGTGTCATGAAATGCCTGCACGCCTGCCTGCATGGCTGCCTGCACGCCTGCCTGCACGCCTGCCTGTGCGCCTGCCTGTGGGCCTGCCTGCACGGCTGCCTGCACGGCTGCCTGCACGGCTGCCTGCACGCCTGCCTGCACGCCTCCCTGTGCGCCTGCCTGTGGACCTGCCTGCACGGCTGTCTGCACGCCTGCCTGTGCGCCTGCCTGCATGGCTGCCTGCACGCCTGCCTGCACGCCTGCCTGCACGGCTGCCTGCACGGCTGCCTGCACGCATGTCTGCACGCCTGCCTGCACGCCTGACTGAAGTCGTGTTACCCATGTGTTACGCTTAACGCCCATCACTTATCAAAGTGGATACTGCAACAATGAAGAAACACTGTAACACTGAAGAAACACTGTAACACTGAAGAAACATTGTAACACTGAAGAAACGCTGTAACACTGAAGAAACACTGTAACACTGAAGAAACGCTGTAACACTGAAGAAACACTATAACACTGAAGAAACATTGTAACACTGAAGAAACACTGTAACACTGAAGAAACGCTGTAACACTGAAGAAACATTGTAACACTGAAGAAACATTGTAACACTGAAGAAACACTGTAACACTGAAGAAACATTGTAACACTGAAGAAACGCTGTAACACTGAAGAAACACTGTAACACTGAAGAAACGCTGTAACACTGAAGAAACACTATAACACTGAAGAAACATTGTAACACTGAAGAAACACTGTAACACTGAAGAAACACTATAACACTGAAGAAACATTGTAACACTGAAGAAACACTGTAACACTGAAGAAACGCTGTAACACTGAAGAAACACTGCAACACTGAAGAAACATTGTAACACTGAAGAAACACTGCAACACTGAAGAAACATTGTAACACTGAAGAAACGCTGTAACACTGAAGAAACACTGCAACACTGAAGAAACACTGTAACACTGAAGAAACACTGTAACACTGAAGAAACATTGTAACACTGAAGAAACATTGTAACACTGAAGAAACGCTGTAACACTGAAGAAACACTGTAACACTGAAGAAACACTGCACACTGAAGAACACTGTAACACTGAAGAAAACTGTAACACTGAAGAACATTGACAGAAGAACACTGTAACACTGAGAAACATTGTACACTGAAGAAACACTGTAACACTGAAGAAACATTGTAACACTGAAGAAACACTGTAACACTGAAGAAACATTGTAACACTGAAGAAACACTGTAACACTGAAGAAACGCTGTAACACTGAAGAAACATTGTAACACTGAAGAAACACTGTAACACTGAAGAAACATTGTAACACTAATGAGACAACATGTACACTGAAGAAACATGTAACACGAAAAACGCAGTAACACTGAAGACAATTGTAACACTGAGAAACACTGTAACATGAAGAAACGCTGTAACACGAAGAACTGTAACTGAAAACACGTAACACTGAAGAAACGCTGTAACACTGAAGAAACATTGTAACACTGAAGAAACACTGTAACACTGAAGAAACGCTGTAACACTGAAGAAACACTGTAACACTGAAGAAACGCTGTAACACAAAAAAATAACAAAGACATCAGGTATGTACAGGATATACTAGAACATCCTGCCAGCCTGCAGGCTCAGGTTGAGTGTTGCTGACATGACACCGTCACAAGTGACATGACAATACTCATGACACCGTCACAAGTGACATGACAATACTCATGACACCGTCACAAGTGACATGACAACACTCATGACACCGTCACAAGTGACATGACAATACTCATGACACCGTCACAAGTGACATGACAACACTCATGACACCGTCACAAGTGACATGACAACACTCATGACGCCGTCACAAGTGACATGACAACACTCATGACACCGTCACAAGTGACATGACAACACTCATGACACCGCCACAAGTGACATGACAACACTCATGGCACCGTCACAAGTGACATGACAACACTCATGACACCGTCACAAGTGACATGACAACACTCATGACACCGTCACAAGTGACATGACAACACTCATGGCACCGTCACAAGTGACATGACAACACTCATGACACCGTCACAAGTGACATGACAACACTCATGACACACCGTCACAAGTGACATGACAACACTCATGGCACCGTCACAAGTGACATGACAACACTCATGACACCGTCACAAGTGACATGGCAACACTCATGACACCGTCACAAGTGACATGACAACACTCATGGCACCGTCACAAGTGACATGACAACACTCATGGCACCGTCACAAGTGACATGACAACACTCATGGCACCGTCACAAGTGACATGACAACACTCATGGCACCGTCACAAGTGACATGACAACACTCATGGCACCGTCACACGTGACATGACAATACTCATGACACCGTCACAAGTGACATGACAACACTCATGACACCGTCACAAGTGACATGACAACACTCATGACACCGTCACAAGTGACATGACAACACTCATGGCACCGTCACAAGTGACATGGCAACACTCATGGCACCGTCACAAGTGACATGACAACACTCATGGCACCGTCACAAGTGACATGACAATACTCATGACACCGTCACAAGTGACATGACAACACTCATGACACCGTCACAAGTGACATGACAATACTCATGACACCGTCACAAGTGACATGACAACACTCATGACACCGTCACAAGTGACATGACAATACTCATGACACCGTCACAAGTGACATGACAATACTCGTGACACCGTCACAAGTGACATGACAATACTCGTGACACCGTCACAAGTGACATGACAATACTCATGACACTGTCACAAGTGACATGACAATACTCATGACACCGTCACAAGTGACATGACAATACTCATGACACCGTCACAAGTGACACACTCATGACACCGTCACAAGTGACATTACAACGCTCATAACACTGTCACAAGTGACATGACAATACTCATGACACCTTCACAAGTGCCATGACAACACTCATGACACCTTCACAAGTGACATGACAACACTCATGACACCGTCACAAGTGACATGACAATACTCATGACACCTTCACAAGTGCCATGACAACACTCATGACACCTTCACAAGTGACATGACAACACTCATGACACCGTCACAAGTGACATGACAACACTCATGACACCGTCACAAGTGACATGGCAACACTCATGACACATTCACAAGTGACATAACAACAGTCATGACATATTCACAAGTGACATGGTAACTTATGACTCCGTCAAAAGTGACATGACAACACCTATGACACCGTCACAAGTACAGTAACACTCACAACACAGTCACAAGTGACATAACTCATGACACCGTCACAAGTGATATAAGAATACTCATGACACCGTCACAAGTGACATGACAACACTCATGACACCTTCACGTGTGACATGACAACACTTGATGACGCAGTCAGAAGTGACACGACGCTTCTCAGAACCCATTTAAATAATCACCTCTCACTCTGGTATCTGCTGTCGAGGACGTCCGGTGGAAGTCTAAATAATACATACATACATACATACATACATACATATATACATATGCAATAAGATCATAGTAAACAGGTGATTTCAGAATATGCAAAACAACCACTGTGAAAGAATAGAGAAATTCCAAGCTCTTTCGTGACTACTCACATTATCAATGATAATGTAAGTAGTCACGAAAGCGCTTGGAATTTCTCCATTCTTTCACAGTGGTTGTTTTGCATACATACATACATACATACATACATACATACATACATACATACATACATACATACATACATACATACATACATACACACACATACATACATACATACACATTATATATATATATATATATATATATTATATATATATATATATATATATTTATATATATTATATATATAATTTTTATTTTTTATACACACTGGCCGATTCCCACCAAGGCAGGGTGACCCGAAAAAGAAAAACTTTCACCATCATTCACTCCATCACTGTCTTGCCAGAAGGGTGATTTACACTACAGTTTTTAAACTGCAGCATTAACACCCCTCCTTCAGAGTGCAGGCACTGTACTTCCCATCTCAAGGACTCAAGTCCGGCCTGCCGGTTTCCCTGAACCCCTTCGTAAATGTTACTTTGCTCACACTCCAACAGCACGTCAAGTATTAAAAACCATTTGTCTCCATTCACTCCTATCAAACACGCTCACGCATGCCCGCTGGAAGTCCAAGCCCCTCGCACACAAAACCTCCTTTACCCCCTCCCTCCAACCTTTCCTAGGCCGACCCCTACCCCGCCTTTCTTCCACTACAGACTGATACACTCTTGAAGTCATTCTGCTTCGCTCCATTCTCTCTACATGTCCGAACCACCTCAACAACCCTTCCTCAGCCCTCTGGACAACAGTTTTGGTAATCCCGCACCTCCTTCTAACTTCCAAACTACGAATTCTCTGCATTATATTCACACCACACATTGCCCTCAGACATGACATCTCCACTGCCTCCAGCCTTCTCCTCGCTGCAACATTCATCACCCATGCTTCACACCCATACAGGAGTGTTGGTAAAACTATACTCTTATACATTCCCCTCTTTGCTTCCAAGGACAAAGCTCTTTGTCTCCACAGACTCCTGAGTGCACCGCTAGCCCTTTTCCCCTGATCAGTTCAATGATTCACTTCATCTTTCATAAACCCATCTGCTGACACGTCCACTCCCATATATATATATATATATATATATATATATATATATATTATATATATATATATATATATATATATATATATATATATATATATGTCGTGCCGAATAGGCAAAACTTGCGATCTTGGCTTAAATAGCAACGCTCATCTTGCCATATAAGAAAAGTGAAAATTTGTGTATGCAGTAATTTCCATAAAATCATTCTGAACCTAACGAAAAAATTATATTTGATTGTGTTTGTTTAGTACTAAATTACTATAAACATATTTAAAATATATTTAGTTGGGTTAGGCTAAAATAAATTGCTCTTGTTATTATAAGGTTAGGTAAGTTTTCTAAGATTCTTTTGGTGTAAAATTAAAAATTTTTACATCAACATTAATGAAAAAAATATATCTTTAAACGTATAAGAAAATTTTTTAGAAAGGACTTAATTTTAAATGAGTTCTTGCTAATTGACCAGTTTTACATATTCGGCACGACATATATATATATATATATATATATATATATATTATATATATATATATATATATATATATATATATATATATATATATATATATATATATATATATAAGATGGGGTCCACCTCTGGTGTCAATTGTGGGACCCATAGCCTCGGAGAAGTTGGTAAAAGGGCTTCAAGGAAGAATATTTGGATTTCTTCCTGAAGCCGTTTGAATATTCCACTTCCCCTACCACCCCATCTTTTCATAGTTTTTTTTTTTTTACCAGGAATATTTTATTACATAATATGGTACAGAAGATTTAAGAGATACATTGTTGATATAAAGGTGGCATATACGGTACATGTTGTTACGTGTGTATCACCGATTATAAGGCGAAAATCTCATCCAGCTCCTCAGAGCTGGGGCGTGTGCCCAAAATAGAGCACTGAGCCGCTGGAACAGAAAACTAGCTGCCCTGGGATCCCTAGTTACCGTGATGAATCTTTTTCCCAGCTCCTTAAGGAATTTAGATGCATTCTTTCCCCATGAGCCAAGGGTCTCTGAGCCTATGGGAACAAACATATAATGATGGGCAAGTTCTAGATATTTTCTAGACTTTTGGGACTCCCTGAAGCTGGCAGCTGCCCCTTCTTCCTCCCTGGTGTATTGGAGATAGGTATCAGCCAAGGTAGATGCACTTGAATAGTCCCACACCACCTGCTTCCCGTCTGTCCAAGCTTGAAGGGTGATACCATCTGGACGCTTCTGGCTGCCATCAGATCTGCATAGCTGGGGTGGCTCCCTTACTGCTGGGCATCCGGCTGTTGTGAGGCTCCTCTTGATAATGTTATTAACCTCCTCATGTCTTGCAATCTTTCCCTCGGATTTGCGGCACACAAGACCATGGTACCCGAATCGGTCTGCTGCTTCACTGCCACAAATACACCTGTGTTCGGCGAGAATAGGGGCGGCAAGTCGAAGGGCAACACCGATGCGGATGGTCTGTGGGTCGAGGCGTGTGCCAAGGCTGGAGCTGGGAATAGCCAACAGAAAGTCCCCTACATGAGGGGCTCTCACTGCCAGGAGGCGGGCTCTATCCTTCCCTGACACACTGAAGCATTGTTGAGACTGTATTTTCCACTATTGGACCATCCGAGTGCGATTGTTTGTAGTTGTTGGGGGGAGCAGGTCTGGTTTCAGAGCCCGTTAGATTATCCCAGACCATGGCTCCGTTAATGAACTTTCGGTCCTGCACTCCAATCTTGTCCCTAAGATGTTCAGGGAGAATCGCTGCTACAAGCTCTCTGGATGCAATACACGAGGACAGAAAAGCAGGTAGCGCAATCTGTGATGAGTTGCGGACACCAATGCCTCCTAGTCTGACTGGAAGTGTAGCTTGGTTCCACTGCCCGTCTTCTAGAGTAAGGTTAAGTACTTTCGTAAAAGTCTGCCTCAGGATACTGTAATATTCGTGCAGTATAGGGTTATCATATGAAGGTGCACATCTTAGGAAATATGTCAACCTGGGCAGACTCAAGCACTTTGTTAGAAGATACAAGGCATCGTGGGTGTCCAGATTGCCTACACACACATATATATATATATATATATATATATATATATATATATATATATATATATATATATATATATATATATATATATATATATATATATATTATATATATATATATATATATATATATATATATATATATATATATATATATATATATATATATATATATATATGACGATGATGATATGTTGATGATATTTTGTGTCTTATGGCCAAGAATGTAGATATACACCGTTTCCTTGTTAAATTAAATAGCTTAGCCCATTCTATAAACTTTACTGTTGAGTTTGAGGAAAATAACTCATTGCCTTTTCTAGATGTCTTAATTATTAAGGGTAATAATGAATTCAAATTTAAAATTTACAGAAAACCTACAAATAACTGTTCCTATGTACACTATTATTCTTCCCATCAAGATAGAGTTAAACTGTCTGTTTTCTCATCAATGTTTTTGAGAACTTTACGTATTTGTAGTCCAGAGTTCATAGATGAGGAAATATCCAAAATTTAGAAAATAGCTAATGATCTGAAATACCCAAGAAACGTAATTGATAAATCTTTTAAAATTGCTAGAAATACTTTTTACAATCCAAAAAGGGACAACCAACTTTATTCAACTAAAAATATGTTGGTTCTCCCTTACCATGAAAACTTGGTTGATATGTCTTCTCTTCTTAAGACTTTTAATATCAAAGTTGTATTTAAAAATCTTGATACAGTACAAAAAACTTTTGATAAAGAATTCCCCCAAAATGCTGACGGATGTGTCTATAAGATTCCTTGTAAAATTTGCGATAAAGTTTATTACGGTCAAACTGGTAAAAGTCTCGAAATAAGATTAAAACAACATAAATATAGCATTAGAACTGGACAAGATTCCAATGCTTTATTTATTCATGTGAGAGATTTTAAACATCCAATTGATTTTTAAAAAGTTGAGAAAGTTGTATCAAGCAAGTCCATGGTCGACAGGAATATAATTGAATCTTGTTTCACAAAAAGCAGTTTTGACAATAATATGAATATTTCCTTTGGTTTATATAAATTAAATCCATTTATAACTAATAAAATTTGGGAAGAATTTAATAATACATTGGACAAATAATAAATCTTAATTCTTGGGTAGAATATTTTGTTAGTGGGATGTTGTGAAGGATCTGTCTAGTTGGGCCAGCGGGCCTGCTGCAGTGTTCCTCCTTTCTTACAAGTCGGGTGTTATCGCGCATCAGGTGTTGCCTTGTTGTGGAATGTGATGATGAGGTGTGGTCTAGACCCTTTATATGCCTTCCTTTGATATATTACTCTTATAGTTCCTTGATAATGTGAGTAGTCACGAAATCACTTGGAATTTCTCTATTCTTTGACAATGGTTGTTTTGCATATTCTTAAATCACCTGTTTAATGTGATCTTATTGCACACACACACACACACACACACACACACACACACACACACACACACACATATATATATATATATATATATATATATATATATATATATATATATATATATATATATATGTATGTATGTCGTGCCGAATAGGCAGAACCTGCGATCTTGGCTTAAATAGCAACGCTCATCTTGCCATATAGGACAAGTGAAAATTTGTGTATGCAATAATTTCTCCAAAATCATTCTGAACCTAACGAAAAAAAAATATTTCACTGTGTTTGCTTAGTATTAAATTATTGTAAACAAATCTAAAATATATTTACTTGGGTTAGGCTAAAATAAATTGTTCTTGTTATAATAAGGTTAGGTAAGTTTTCTAAGATTCTTTTGGTGCAAAATTAAAAATTTTTACATTTACATTAATGAAAAAAATATATCTTTAAACGTATAAGAGAAAATTTCAGAAAGGACTTAATTTTAAATGAGTTCTTGCTAATTGACCCGTTTTACATATTCGGCACGACATATATATATATATATATATATATATATATATATATATATATATATATATATATATATGCAATAAGATCACAGTAAACAGGTGATATTATCAAAATATGCAAAACAACCATTGTGAAAGAACAGTAAAATTCCAACGCTTCAGTGACTTCTCACATTATCAAGGAACTATAAATACAATACATCAAAGGAAGGCATATAAAAGGTCGAGACCACACCTTACCATCACATCCCACAGCAAAGCAACACCTGACGTGCGACGACACCCGACTCATAAGAAAGGAACAGGGCAGCAGGCCTGTTGGCCCCAACTAGTCAGGTCCTTCATAGCATCCCACTAACAAAATACTTGCCCAACCCAAGTACTCTACCCAGGTGAAAGAGGATTTCCCATTGCCATACCAAACTTCTGAAAGTAAAACTTATCATTAAATACAAATTTTGCGTCAACAATGCAAATCTTAATAAGTTTAATGATAGTAGGAACTGGCAATGGTAACTCGTAATTAACAATTCTTCAGATATGAAACTTAATAAATCATCAACCGGAACTTTTGTAAACAAGGAAGTAACATCAAAACTAACCATGTTAAAATCATTTAAGTCAGTCAAGATGCTTAATTTAGCCAGTATATTTATGTTGTTTTTAACATTAAAGTTAGAAATTTTACCAACAATAGGGCTCAAAATGTCAAATGCCATTTAGATAATTTATATACATATACATTATATATATATATATATATATATATATATATATATATATATATATATATATATATATATATATATATATATATGTATGTGTGTGTGTGTGTGTGTGTGTGTGTGTGTGTGTGTGTGTGTGTGTGTGTGTGTGTGTGTGTGTGTGTGTGTGTGTGTGTGTGTGTGTGTGTGTGTGTGAATTCATCAAGGTGCTGGAAACATTCCTGAGACACTCTGCTCCATGTTAACGTGACAGCAACACGGAATTGCTGCAGATTTCTCGGCTGCATGTCTGCCGTTCCACCAACCAAGTTCCAAAGGTTTACACCAAGCTCTGACTCTACCGTCTGCGTGTCGCAGCAGAAGTCGTGATTTCCTCAGACCAGGTGTTACGCATTGAGATTACATATTTAAACTGGCGCCTAGGTGGGTGAAGTTTTGTCTAGGGGGATTTAAAATATTGAATAACATACACCAGACTAGGACCAGAAAGGTAAATTCACTGAAAGTGCTAAACAGTTGGGAAATACTTTCTAGGAAGGCCAGATGAAGTAACTCGTACAAAAATATAGTTTATATAACGCTATATACAACACACATCTACCAGTATATCTTTACGAGGTACTTAAAAGTTAGCACACATGAATATTATTACTAGGTTGCCATATCTCCCTGCTGGCTTCCAACCTACCAGTAGAAGTGTAACCATTTCTGCACTTTCCACTAATCGCCCCGGCCCTACATAAATACCATGGCCTCTCATACCATAAGAGTACACAATAAATCACCAAAAAACATCCTTCTGCCTAAACAACACTAAAACACCAAATACTATATAGCCTAACTCCATGACACCTTCCAACAACTGCTTCCTCATCCCTGCCTTCCACACTGTCTCTCTCTCTCTCTCTCTCTCTCTCTCTCTCTCTCTCTCTCTCTCTCTCTCTCTGGGATACACTCAAACTAGCCGTGTCTAAAACACGTCCGTTTTCTTGTTCAGTTCGCATCCACTGATACTATATATTAAACTATATACACTTTTTAAATATGTTACATCAATTTAGTATCCTGCATAATACCTGGCGACGTTTTACCAATCTTTAATTGTCCAGTTTTGGTGAGGCTGAGCTCACTGTAGCCTCAGTTTCTTGTTCTTATTGAGTCGAAGTGAAACCCCGTGAGGTCTTCTGGTGTTGTAATCCATCCACGTGTTGTGCATTCAGAGACGGTCTGTGCATACCACTGTTGTAATGTGTGATTATTTGAGTTTCTGTGTTACTTTCCTGTCAGACTGAATCAGTCTGGCCTTTCTCCTCTGATCTCTTTGAATATTAAGGCGTTTTTGACTACAGAAAAGCTACTTTTTTTTTTTTTATTCGCCGGTATTCTCCCGGCCCGGGTCTTTTCAAAGTAGTGGTGGCCCGGCCTTGGCTCCCTATCTGGGGAGTGTCTCGAGACTTAAGTCTCCCATGGGAGGAGGTACAAGTACCCCCTCATCTTTGGGACCAACTGTAGAAAAGCTACTCACTGGATGTTTCGTGTCTTTCACACCATTCTCTGTAAACTTTAGAGACTGCTGTACGTGAAAATTCCAGGAGATCAGCAGGTTCTGAGATACTCAAACCAACCCATCTGGTACCAATAGTAATAGTCACGTAGATCACATTTCTTCCCCATTCTGATGTTTGGTGAATAACTAAATTTGCTGACCATGTCTGCATGTTTTTTTTGGCATTGAGGTGCTGCTATATGATTGGTTGATTAGATATTTGCTTAAACAAGCAGGTGTACAGGTGTAGCTAGTAAAGTGGGCACACACACACACACACACACACACACACACACACACACACACACGGAACTCGACCTGACAACACTGAAGGACAGGAGGAACAGGGAAGACATTATAACGACAAATACAGAGGAATCGATCAGGTGGACAGAGACAGGATATTCCAGAGAGGGGACACAGTAACAAGGAGTCACAATTGGAAGTTCAAGACTCAGGTGAGCCACGAGGATGTTAGGAAATATTTATTTAGTCATAGAGTTGTCAGGAATTGGAATAGTCTGGAGTGTGAGGTAGTGGAGGCAGGTACCATACATAGTTTTAAGAAGAAGTATGGTAAAGCTCAGGGAGCAGAGAGTGGACCTAGTGGCGACCAGTGAAGAGGTGGGGCCAGGAGATATGAATCGACACCTGCAACAACAATTAGATGAGTACAATTAGGTGAGTACACACACACACACACACCCACACATGCGGCACCAGTTTGGAACCCACACCTAGCCAAGCACGTAAAGAAACTAGAGAAAGTGCAAAGGTTTGCAACAAGACCAGTCCCAGGAGAAGTTACGGGAAATCAACCTGACGACACTGGAGGACAGGAGAGATAGGGATGACATGATAAAGACATACAAAATACTGAGAGGAATTGACAAGGTGGACAAAGACAGGATGTTCCAGAGATGGGACACAGCAACAAGGGGACACAGCTGGAAGTTGAAGACAGATGAATCATTGGGATGTTAGGAAGTATTTCTTCAGCCACAGAGTAGTCAGGAAGTGGAATAGTTTGGGAAGCGATGTAGTGGAGGCAGGATCCATACATAGCTTTAAGCAGAGGTATGATAAAGCTCACGGCTAAGGGAGAGTGACCTAGTAGCGATCAGTGAAGAGGCGGGGCCAGGAGCTCGGACTCGACCCCCGCAACCTCAACTAGGTGAGTACAACTAGGTGAGTACACACACAGAAGACAAAGGACCCAGGAAAATAAAGAGATTAGTCGAAGAGCCAAAAATGAATATGCACAGATACGAAAACGAAAACGACATAGCATCGAAAGTCAAGTCTGACCCAAAGCTGTTGTATAGCCACATCAGGAAGAAACTAACATTCAAGGACCAGGTAATCAGGCTAAGGAAGGAAGATGAGGAGTTCACAAGAAACGACCAAGGAGTATGAGGAGACAGGAAAAACTCCAGGAAGTTAGAATATAGAGGGACACCAACAAGTGTTGGATGAAATACACACAACAGAGAAGGAGGTGAAGATTTTATGTGAAGTTGATACCTCAAAGGCGATGGGACCGGACATCTCCCTGTGGGTCCTTAGAGAGGGAGCAGAGATGCTGCGTGTGCCACTAACAAAAATTTTCAACACGTCCATTGAAACTAGGCAACTACCTGAGGTATGGAAGATGGCAAATGTAATCATAATTTTTTTAGATAGAAGACAGACACGAGGCATTAGACTACAGACCAGTGTCACTGACGTGTATAGTATGCAAAGTCATGGAGAAGATTATCAAGAGGAGAGTGGTGGAGCACCTAGAAAGGAACAAGCTTATAAACGACAACGAGGACGGTTGCAGGGAATGGAAATCCTGTGTCACAAACCTACTGGAGTTATATGACAAGGTAATGGAAGTAAGACACGAAAGAAAGGGGTGGGTAGATTGCATCTTCTTGGATTGCAAAAAGGCCTTCCGCAGACAGAGTGTAGGCTAGGTGGCCAAAGGCTGCAAACCTCAATCAAAGAAAAGGATCTTCGGGTGAGTATAATACCAAGCACATTTCCTGAGGTTCACATCAACCTGATAATTGCTGCAACATATGCGTGCCTGGCAAACCTAAGAATAGCGTTCCGAAACCTCGCTAAGGAATCGTTCAAGACTCTGTACACCGTGTACGTCAGGCCCATATTGGAGTATGTAGCACCAGTTTGAAACCCATACCTGGTTATGCAAAGGTTTGCCACAAAACTAGTCCCAGAGCTAAGGGGAATGTCCTACGAAGAAAGGTTAAGGGAAATCGGCCTGTCGACACTGGAGGACAGGAGGGTTAAGGGAGACATAATAACGACATACAAAATACTGCGAGGAATTGACAGGGCGGACAAAAACAGGATGTTTCAGAGATGGGACACAGAAACAAGGGGTCGCAATTGGAAGTTGAAGAGTCATCTGAGTCAAAGGGATGTTAGGACGTATTTCTTCAGTCACAGAGTTGTCAGGAAGTGGAATAGTCTGGCAAGTGAGGTAGTGGAGGCAGGAACCATACATAGCTTTAAGACGAGGTTCCATAAATCTCATGGAACAGGGAAAGAGTGACCAATTAGTGATCAGTGAAGAAATGGGGCCAGGAACTATGAATCGACTCCCTGCAACCATAAATAGGTGAGTACACACACACACGCCGCCTCCCATCGAGGTAGGGTGACCCAGAAAAGAAGAAACACTTTCACCTTTATTCAGTCTGTCCCTGTCGTGCCAGAGAAGCACCGATGCTACAATTTAGATGTGCCTCCAGTCTGCATATATATCACCACCCTTTCTTCAAAGTGCAGGCACTGTATGTCCATCTCCAGGACTCAAGCTCGGCTAACCAGTTTCCCTGAATCCCTTCCAGCAGCTCATCAAGTCCCTAAACCCATTTTCCTTCACTTACTCTTATCTAACATGCTCACACTCGGCTTATGGATGTCCGAGCCCCTAGTACACAAAACCTCCTATATCCCCTCCCTCCAACCTTCCCTAGGGCGACCCCTACCCTATGTTCCCTCCACTATAGTTTATACACCCTCCAAGTCATCCTATTTTGCTGACCTCCAAGCTATGAATTCTCAGCATAATATTTACATCACACATTGCCCTCAGACACATCTTCACTGCCTCCAGCCTTCTCCTTGTTGCAATATTCACACCCACGCTTCACACCCATATAAGAGCATTATACCACTTGGTCTCCACAGGTGCATCGGTGCACCACCCACCTTCTTCCACCTATCATTTCTATGGTTCACCTCGTCTTTCATGGACCCACATGCCGACAAGTCCGCTCCCAAATTTCTCAACACATTCGATTCCTCCTTCCAATCTGATATCCAAATTTCATTACCTAAATAAGGTGTTAACCTCGTTATCTTGCTCTTTCCAATGTTTATTTTTAATTTCCTTCTTTTACATACCTTCCTAAATTTGACCATCAACCATGGTGACTTCACGCATCCCTGTCTTTCTCCTACTTTTACTGGGAAATAATCTCCCTCTCTTCTACATACCTGAGCCTCACTATCCCCGTAGAATTCTTAACTGCTTTCACTAACCTACCCTAACCTACCATCTATTCCATACACTTCATTTCCTTTATCTAAGTACTGTTCACATATATATATTCTTCAATGTATGCACTTGGCCTACACATCCCCTACCCTTCCTAAAGCCGTCTTATTTATCTGCGATCCTGCTCGCCATCATGTCCTTAATTCTTTCAAGAAAAACTTTACCATACATCTTACCAGGTATTCTCAACAGGCTTAGTCCCCTATAATTTTTGCAAGTTTTTTTGTCCTCCTTTTCTTTGTACAAAGGACAGAGCTGCGGGGGCGTTGACCCCCCGAAACCCTCTCCAGGTATACTCCAGGCATGCTCTGTGCTAATTCCTAAGCACTTTCCCCTTTTTCATACGTCTGTCTTGATCCCATCAATCCCAGCTGCTTTAACCTCTCTCATTCAACCCACAGCCTTACGTACCTCCCCCACCCTTACATCAGGTTCTTCCTCACTCTCACATGCTAACTTTTTTTTTCTTACTACTCTCTTTGCCTCATCATTCCACCAGTCGCTCCTCTTCCATTCCACACCCACCCTCTTATATCCACTAACTTCTGCTGCACACACAAACACAGCATTCTTAAATCTACCCCATACCTCTTCAACCTCCTCGTTACCTAAACTCTCATTAGTCCATCTTTCTCCACACTGCTCCTTGTATTTTATTCTAACTATCTCCTCCTTTAGTTTATAAACTTTCACCTCTCTCTCACTCGCTGATGCCATTCTCCTTGTACCTCACTTCCCTCTCTCTCTCTCTGTAGCTACAACTGAAGATCTGATCTGATATATCTGTTTTCCCTCTATAAACTTGCACATCCAGAGGTCTACCCATCAGCCTTTTATACACCAATACATAGTCCAACAAACTACTGTCATTATGTACAATGTCATATCTTGTATGTATACTTATTTATCCTCGTTTGCTTAAAATATGTATTACTTATTACCAAACCTCTTTCTTTTCAAATTTCAATCAAAGGTCCCCATTATCGTTCATCCCTGGCACCACAAACTTACCTTTACAATAATTGCTCCTACTGAAGCATCTAAATCCTTTACCACAATTACTTTGATTTGCTTCAAAACTCCCTAAACACTCACTTAGCATTCCCAAAATATCTCTACCCTGCACTCCTCTTTCCTCCAGGTGGATATATATTTAGTATAACCCACTTTTTGCAACCGACCCATATTTTAATCTACATAATTCTGAACTTTATGCATTTATGTTCCCACTTATATTGCCATAACTGATCTTCCAACATTATTGCTACTTCTTCCTTAGCTCTAACTGTCTCAGATACTCCTGACCTAATTCCATTTGTTTCTACCCACTGAAACTCTCCTATCCCCTCCAGCTTTGTTTCACTAAGAGCCACGACATCCAGCTTCTTTTCATTCATAACATCGGCAATCATCTCGTTTTTTTATCATCCACGCACATTCAAACATGCCAACTTTATAGTTGTTTTTCTTGTATTTAGTAATTAATACAGGTATTAATACAGGTAATTACTAATTAATACTCGGTATTTTAGTCGCCTTTTACGACACGCATAGCTTACGGAGGAAGGATTCTTCTCCACTTCCCTATGTAGCTTAAAGGAAAATAAATAAAAACAAGAATTGAAGAAATAGTAAAAAACTCAAATGAGCGTGTATATAAATACATGTACATGCGTGTGTAGTGTGACCTAAGAGAAAATAGAAGTAGGAAGATATACCTGTTGTCTTGTATGTTTATGAGACAGAAAAGAACCAGCAATCCTGCCATTGTATAAAACAATTACAGGTTTCCGTTTCACACTCATTTGGCAAGATTGTAGCACTTTCCTGGGTGATTACTATCTACCTACTACTATTACCACTACGACTACTACTACTACTGCAACTACTACTACTACTACACACACACACACACACACCACACACACACACACACACACACACACACACACACACACACACACTCACACACACACACACACACATACACACACACACACACACACACACACACACACACATACACACACACACACACACTCACACACACACACACACATACACACACACACACACACACACACACACACACACACACACACACACACACACACACACACACACACACACACATACACACACACACACACACTCACACACACACACACACACACACACACACACACACACCCCACACACACACACACATACACACACACACACACACTCACACACACACACACACATACACACACACACACACACACACACACACACACACACACACACACACACACACACACAAAGACAGGATGTTCCAGGGAAGGGACACAGAAACAAGAGGTCACAATTGGAAGTTGAAGACTCAGATGAGTCTAAGGGAAGTTAGGAAGTATTTCTTCAATCATAGAGTTGTCAGGCCGTGGAATAGCCTAGAATGTGACGTAGTGGAGGCGGGAACCATACATAGTTTTAAGGCGAGGTTTGATAAAGCTCATGGAGCAGGGAGAGAGAGGAGCTAAGACTCGACCCCTGCAACCACAAATAGGTGAGTACAAATAGGTGAGTACACACACACACATATATCTATATATATTATATATATATTTATTTATATATATATATAAATTATATAATATATATATATATATATATATTATAATATATATAAATATATATATATATATATATATATTATATTTATATATTATATATATTCTATAGAGAGAGGAGTGAGAGAGAGAGAGAGATTTGAAATTGCTATCAATTCGCAAACAGGAGAAATTATTTATAATAATGGTCTCTCCGTTCACAGCAGGACTCGAACCATGCAAACTCAGATTTATATCCCAGAACCACAATTAGGTGAGTACAAATAGGTGAGTACACAACACCCCACACACACACACACATCGTGGAGGAGTCACGCGGTTTGTAGCTCGTTGTTGTGTTTTTGTGTTGTTTTGGTGGTAATTTCTGACGGAGCATAAGGATTTGAGTGTAGGGATTGGGTATAGGGGTCGTGCAGCATAAGAGTGCATATAATCACTTTATGCCTCGAAAAAAAAGGAAATATAACGATCCAGAAAAGAAAACAAAGGAAATATTGGCCTGAGTGTTTAGTGGGGGCCGTCTGGAAGGTGTGAACGGTTGTGTGAGGCCTAAATTAGTGTTGCATTAATAAAACGCAGGTGGGGGTATTTTGAAAGAATAAGTGCGACTCAAGACCAGGGAGATAAGAGATATGTATTGTGTGTCAGAAATACAGTGAGGTGAGTGAAAAAATAGATGAGGCTGTAGAGGACTATAGTGCATCAGGATGTTAGTGGAAAATTACCGAGAAGCATCAAAACTTCTTCAACTTCTGGGACAGGGACCGACCCGCATCGATACTCCACTGCCTCAGCCGCAAGTAATATTCACCTAGTTTGAGTTGCATGGGTCATAGTTACTGCTCTAGCTGGGAGTTGGGGGTCACTCTCCGCGAGCTTTCAGGAATTAGAATAAGCAGCATTTACTGGCATTTAATAGAATTTAGAGGTAGCGGCATATAGGCGAAGCCTAGTGTATTATTTTTTGAACGTAATATTTAAACTGATAAGACAGTACAGTGGGAACCAAGAGATACGGGTACATAACAATACATATGTAGTACATACGGGGAAATAAGGACTGTTAAACATAAACATATACACACACTAGGTGAGAACAGCTCAGCTGTTAGCACTTGAATAGCTGTAGCACACAACACACACACACACACACAACACACACTACACACACCACACACACACACACACACACACACACACACACACACACACACACACACACCACACACACACAAACATATACAGGATTTTACACCTTCCTGTGAAGTGACCCTATAACCCTTCCTTTCCCCCCCACCTCTCCTCTCCTCTCTCTCTCTTCCTCTCTCTCTCTCTCTCCTCTCTCTCTCTCTCTTCTCTCCCTCTCTTCTCTCTCCTCTCTCTCTCTCTCTCCCTCTTCTCTTCTCTCTCTCTCTCCCTCTTCTCCTCTCTCTCTCTCTCTACTCCTCTCTCTCTTCTCTCTCTCCCTTCCTCTCTCTTCCTCTCTTACTCTCTCTCTTCCTCTTCTTTCTTCTCCTCTTTCCCTCTCTCCCCTTTCTTTCCTTTTCCTCTCTCTTCTCCCTTTCTTACTCCCCTCTCTCTCCCTTCTCCTCATCTCTCACTCTCTCCCCTTTCTTTTTCTCTTTCTCTCTTCTCTTTCACTAAAAAAAAAATGGTTGGGACTCGCAGGAATCAGGGATCAGATGACAATGGTACTGGTAGGGAGGAATGGATGGAGGAACAGTGGAAAAGGATAGAGCAAGAATGGGAGAGAGAAAATTAGGAGAGCTTTCTGAAAAAATGGAGAAAGAGCTCTCTGTGAAATGGGAAAAGAGGTTGGAGAAGGAGACGAAGAATGGGGAGGCACAAGTCGAAGCTGCAGTAGCCAGGGTTAAAAGGATCTAGGATTTGGATGTAAACAGGACTGAAGCAAAGTCTCAGGGGTAGTGAACCAGAGAAGGACACACCATACGATAGATGACGAGGCTCTTGAACAGGAAGGAAGGAGATATGATTATGTAGGTCATATCAGCCTGCCAAAGAAGGGCCATGGAGTGGAAGGGAAAGAGTAGATGGGGTGCAGATGGAGAGGGAGAGAATAAGGTTCGAATCGCTGAGGCACAGCCATGCTACCCAAGAAGCCACTGGAAAAAATCAAGGTCGAAAATGGGGACCAAATACAGACAGGAACCAGAGTCACAGAGGGAGAGGCAAATAATGGGAGAAGGAAAGGGCAAAAAATTCAGTGATTATCCTGGGTTTCGGGATGTAGAGAGGGAAAGGACCACGCACTTGAAAGACGGAGGAAGAGAATGAAAGGTGTGATTGAGAAAATAATCACAGAATAGGGGGAAGAAAGACATGGATGAGATTGTAAATTTTCAGAGAATAGGGAGGTGGTACTTGAAGGGGGGAAACGAACCGGATTTCAAGCTGATTCTTCAGGACAGAAAAACAGTGCGGAACAGGATCCTCAAGAGAAAACCACGGTTTTTTGAAAAGCTCGGAAAGAGTACAAGAATGGTGAGTTTCCTGACAGAGAAGAACACAAACAGAGAAGAGACGGCAGCTGAGGGAGAGGACAAAAAAGCGGAGAAAAGGAGAAGGAGTAGGGAAAAGGAGACAAGGATGGAAAAAAAAACAGCAGAGGTCGTCAGAGCAGAACAGGGCAGCTAAGGGCAAGAACACACACAACTATCCTCAGAACCCCACAAACCTATCACACCATTCCCAAACACACAATACAATCCATACCCACAGCTTCCACCAACCCAACCATAGATTCCCACAGTTGCCTACCAGGTCTCCCACCACCCACAGGCCCCCTAACCACAGGTGTTGGAAAAGGAAATGAAGGTATGGTACACAAGACGTTGTTGGCGAATAACAAACAAGTGGGAAGGAGTGGCCATGAAAGAGTCAAAGAGGCATCACCAGACATCATAGCGTTCACAGAAACCAAGTGTTACAGGTATGATAAAGATGCCATCTTTCCTGCGGGTACCAGATCTCTGAGAAAAGACAGAAGGAACAGGGGGGCGTGGAGGTCAAGGAAGAAGAAAGTGGCATTGCTGAATCACAAACACCGATGGACATTCTTGATGAGCTGGAGAGAGGAGAGAGACAGCGGAGAGAAAGTATTACATAGCAGGAAACGGCTTCACTCTGGTGGTCCCCAAGGTGTGATAATTGCAGTGATGTATAACCCACCACAGAAACAGCATGAGGCCAAGGCAAGGAGTATGACGAGAGCAATAGAGCGTTGGTTGACACACTGGCTGCAGTGGCGAGAAGAGCTCATGCAGCAGGGCAAAACTCCTGATCATGGGGCGACTTTTAACCACAAGGAGTAGATCGAAATGGGAGAACTTGGAGCCACATGGGGGCAAGATCATGGGAGGGCTAAATGATGGAGGGGGTACTGGAAAACTCATGTACCAAACACACCCACATTCACCACACACCACCAACACATACATACAACACACACACACACACACACACACACACATACCATACACCACACACACACACACTCACACAAACACTCACACCACACCACAACACACACACACACACACAAACACACCACACCACACACACCAAGAAGCATAGGGGCAATAACTAGGAAGCGGACCTAAAGGAAGGAAACACTCCACGGGAAGGAACTAAAAACACATCAGAGGATGCAATGGAGTCACAGGTGGGAGGTGGAAAAGGGGAAAGATCCGTGTTGCCTCTATGGGAGACGAAGCTAAAAGGGGAAAACTTATGATGAAAAGAAAGCAGGAGGAGGAAAAAAGCGATTGAAGATATCATGATGAAGGTGATAGGTGAGGGGGGACATGACCCAGGTGGCAAATTTTGGAGAATTTGGTGGTTCACAAAAGAAAAGGAATCGGCCTCTCAAAGTAATTTTCCAAGGCAGAATCAACCGAGCCATGATCCTGGCAGGAGGGGGGGGAGGAAAGCAGGGTTAAAGGGGCAAGCAGGGATTTCCGGGTGGTACCTCGTCGAGACGAACCGGGACGAAAGGAAGAAAAAGAAAGAGGAGTTCAAAAACAAAGGGGGAAAATGGGGGGAAAATGAAAAAGGAGACAAATAATCCGGGAAAAATGGAAGGGGGAAAAGTGCCCCCCAGAAACACCGCAAAGGACTCCCGCCACGACACTCCCAAGGGAACGAACAATCCAACCAACCATCACACACCGATCCCTCTGTTTCACCCCCCGCACCACAGTTACAGTATTTTAAAAAAGAAAATAAGGTTTGGTAACAAAGCAGATGGTTAACGAATAAACAGAGGAATGGCAAAAAGATCAATAAAGTCCCCAGACATCATAGCATTACGAAACAAAATCATGGAGAAATAACAGATAAACTTTCCCCCCAGGAACCAATCATGAGGGAAAAAAAGAAGGGGCAGGGGGGGGGGGTGCTCGTAAAAAAAGATGGAATTTAGAAAATGGAAGGAAAGATGAGACGGGGGAAAAAAGACACAAGAGGTTTCACTTCAGTTGGGGAACACAAAGTGGTCTTTTCAGTGATGTAAACCACCACAGAATTCAGGGCCAAAAAGAGAAATAGAAGAGGCAAAAGAGCAGTGGTGGACACACTTGCGAGGTGGCAAGAAAGCTCACTCCACAAGCAAAGTGCGGTTATGGGGACTTCAAAACAGGAATGACTGGGGAAAACCCGGACCACATGGGGGTCCCCCCAAACATGGAGAGCGGAGTTGGACGTGGTGTGGAAAACCCCATCCCAAAAGTTTAAGGGAAATACCAGAGTGAAGGGGAGATGAACCAGCAAGATTGGCCCTTTGTTCACCCTGGGCAGCTCAGATTTGAGGACATCAAGTATGAGATCCCCTAGGAGCAGCGACCACGTGGTCTGTGCTTTGAATACATAGTAGAGCTGAAGTGGAGAGAATAACAGGAGCTGAATGGGAAAAGCCTGACTATAAAAGAGGGGACTAAAAGGGGTTGAAGAACTTCCTGGGGGAAAGTCCAGTGGACAGAGAACTGGCAGGAAAGCCAGTAAATGAAATGAGGAATATGTAACAACAAAATGCAAGGAGGCGTGGAAAGGTTTATTCCCAAGGGCAACAGTACAACGGGAAGACCAAACGAGCCCCTGTTTACCCGACGTTGTAAGGAGGAAAAAAACAAAATGCAATAGAGAATGGAAAAAGTACAAAAGGGCAGAGAACACACGAAAATAGGGAGATCAGTCGCAGAGCCAGGAATGAGTACGCACGGGAAGGGAGGGGGGCCCCAGCGACAGTATAAAATGACATAGCATCGAGAATCAAGACTGACCCGAAACTGTTGTATAGCCACATCGGGAGGAAGACAACAGTCAAAGACCAGGTGATAGTTTAAAGGACAGAAGGTGGAGAACTCACAAAAAATGATCGGGAGGTATGTGAGGAGCTGAACAGGAATTTAAGGAAGTTTTTTACAGTAAGACAGGAAGGGCTGTGGGAAGACAGCACAGGGGGGGAACATCAAGGGGGAATATACCAACAAGTGTTGGATGACATACGAACAACTGAGAGGAGGTGAAGAAGCTCTTAAGTGACCTTGACACCTCAAAGGCGATGGACCGGACAACACTCCCCATGGGCCCCTTAGAGAGGAGCAGAGATGCTGTGTGTGCCTCTAACCACAATCTTCAACACATCCCTTGAAACTGGGCAACACCTGAGAAATGGGAAAACAGCTAATTTAGTCCCCATATTTAAGAAAGGAAACAGAAACGAGGGACTAAACTACAGACCTGTTTTCTGACATGTATGTGTGCAAAGTCATGGAGAAGATTATCAGGAGGAGAGTGGTCGAACACCTGGAAAGGAACAAGATTATAAATGAAAACCAGCATGGGTTCATGGAAGGCAAATCTTGTATCACAAACCTCCTGGAGTTTTATGACAAGGTAAACAGAAGTAAGACACGAGAGAGAGGGTTGGGGAGATTGCGTTTTCCTAGACTGCAGGGAAAGGCCTTTGACACAGTTCCCCACAAGAGATTAGCGCAGAAGCTGGAGGATCAGGCGCACGTAAAAGAGGGCACTGCAATGGATAAGGGAATACCTGACAGGGAGGCAGCAACGAGTCATCGTACGTTAAGAGTATCACAGTGGGCGCCTGTTACAGGGGGGGTCCCACAGGGTCAGTTTTTAGGACCAGTGCTATTTTTGATATATGTGAACGACATGATGGAAGGAATAGACTCTGAAGTGTCCTGTTCGCAGATGACGTGAAGTGATGAGAAGAATTAAATTGGACGAGGATGAGCAGGACTGCAAAGAGACCTGGACAGGCTGGACATGTGGTCCAGCAACTGGCTTCTCGAATTCAATCCAGCCAAATGCAAAGTCATGAAGATTGGGGAGGGGCAAAGAAGACCGCAGACAGAGTAATAGGCTAGGTGGACAAAGACTACAGACCTCACTCAGGAGAAAGACCTTGGGGTGACCATAACACCAAGCACATCACCGGAGGCACACATCAACCAAATAACCGCTGCAGCATACGGGCGCCTGGCAAACCTGAGAATAGCGTTCCGATACCTTAATAAGGAATCGTTCAAGACACTGTACACTGTGTATGTTAGGCCCATACTGGAGTATGCAGCACCAGTCTGGAACCCACACCTGGTCAAGCACGTCAAGAAGTTAGAGAAAGTACAAAGGTTTGCAACAAGGCTAGTCCCAGAGCTTAAGGGAATGTCGTACGAGGAAAGGTTAAGGGAAATCGGACTGACGACATTGGGGGACAGAAGGGTCAGGGGAGACATGATAACGACATAACAAGATACTGCGGGGAATAGACAAGGTGGACAGAGATAGGATGTTCCAGAGAGGGGACACAGGGACAAGAGGTCACAACTGGAAGCTGAAGACTCAGACGAGTCAAAGGGACGTTAGGAAGTATTTCTTCAGTCATAGAGTTGTCAGCAAGTGGAATAGCCTAGCAAGTGAAGTAGTGGAGGCAGGAACCATACATAATTTTAAGAAGAGGTATGACAAAGCTCAGGAAGCAGAGAGAGAGAGGATCCAGTAGCGATCAGTGAAGAGGCGGGGCCAGGAGCTGAGTCTCGACCCCTGCAACCAAAATTAGGTGAGTACAATTAGGTGATTACACACACACACACACATACACACACAAACACACATACACACACACACATACGCACAGGCAGGATCCATACATACCTTTAAGCAGAGGTATGATAAAGCTCACGGCTCAGGGAGAGTGACCTAGTAGCGATCAGTGAAGAGGCGGGGCCAGGAGCTCGGACTCGACCCCCGCAACCTCAACTAGGTGAGTACAACTAGGTGAGTACACACACACACACACACACAGTGCTATTTTTGATATATGCGAACGACATGATGGAAGGAATAGACTCTGAAGTGTCCCTATTCGCAGATGATGTGAAGTTGATGAGAAGAATTAAATCTGATGAGGATGAGGCAGGACTGCAAAGAGACCTGGACAGGCTGGACATGTGGTCCAGAAACTGGCTTCTCGAATTCAATCCTGCCAAATGCAAAGTCATGAAGATTGGGGAGGGGCAAAGAAGACCGCAGACAGAGTATAGGCTAGGTGGACAAAGACTACAGACCTCACTCAGGGAGAAAGACCTCGGGGTGACCATAACACCGAGCACGTCACCGGAGGCACACATCAACCAAATAACTGCTGCAGCATACGGGCGCCTGGCAAACCTGAGAATAGCGTTCCGATACCTAAATAAGGAATCGTTCAAGACACTGTACACTGTGTATGTTAGGCCCATACTGGAGTATGCAGCACCAGTCTGGAACCCACACCTAGTCAAGCCCGTCAAGAAGTTAGAGAAGGTACAAAGGTTTGCAACAAGGCTAGTCCCAGAGCTCAGGGGAATGTCGTACGAGGAAAGGTTGAGGGAAATCGGACTGACGACACTGGAGGACAGAAGGGTCAGGGGAGACATGATAACGACATACAAGATACTGCGGGGAATAGACAAGTTGGACAGAGATAGGATGTTCCAGAGAGGGGACACAGGGACAAGGAGTCACAACTGGAAGCTGAAGACTCAGACGAGTCAAAGGGACGTTAGGAAGTATTTCTTCAGTCATAGAGTTGTCAGCAAGTGGAATAGCCTAGGAAGTGAAGTAGTGGAGGCAGGAACCATACATAGTTTTAAGAAGAGGTATGACAAAGCTCAGAAAGCAGAGAGAGAGAGGACCCAGTAGCGATCAGTGAAGAGGCGGGGCCAGGAGCTGGGTCTCGACCCCTGCAACCACAATTAGGTGAGTACAATTAGTTGAGTACGCACACACACACACACACAGCTATAGAATGAATTACGTAACGATGATAATAAAATACTATAGTCAACAGTATTAGTTCTCATCACTAACCTGATTAATCGGCTTGCGATATCTATGTGGGCTTGCTAACACCAACAGCTTGATGAACCGACAAAGAAGCGTGGCCTCAGGGTGGGCTACAGGGGTAGAAAACTCTTCCAAACAACATACAGTTATGTCAGCTTTTTTCCCCTACTAACAACAGTTCATTAAACATTATTATTATTATTATTAAAGATTCGCCGGTATTCTCCCGGCCCGGGCCTTTACCAAGTGGTGGCCCGGCCTTGACTCCCTCTCTGGGAGTGTCTGAGACCTAAGTCTCCCATGGGAGGAGGCACAAGTACCCCCTCATCTTTGGGACCAACTGTCCCCAGACCTAGCCACAAGCTAGGCCTCTCTGGTCTGCCATCCCCTCCCCAAGGGGGCTAATGGGAATGACAGTCTTGTGAGCTGAGAGCTCGGGCTCAGGCACCTACCCTACCCTAGAAGGGCTGGGCATGGTGTCGATCTCGTCATTAAACAGCTACACACAATACTTTCAATTTAATATGCTGCTGAAACGAGATTTTCGTACAAATTTATGTAAAAATATTGTAAATTGGTCAATAAAACTATCGCAGGAAAAAATCTTTGGCGTTGTAATATTCGTAGTCTATGATGGCAGGGAATGACAGGGGGAAATTTGAGGGGGGGAGAGAAAGCAGAGGGTAACAAGGAAGAGAAGGGGGAGAAGACTTGGAGGGAGAAAAAAAAGGCAAAACGAGGTAAATAAGGAAAGAAAAAAAATCCGAGTGAAGGAGAAAGAAAAAAGACAGGATCAGGACGAAAGAAAGGAGAAGGGAAGAAAATGTAAGAGGATGGAGTATAAAAAGGGAGAGAGATTGAAGGAGAAGATAGAGGGAGATAGGGGAAATTATGAGGAAGTTACAAGAAAGACAGACGTGAACGTCATAGAAAGGCAAGAAGAAGGCCAAGAAAAATGTGGGAGAAGACCAGAGAAACGCTGGGAAACAAGTCAGCGAATGATAGGAAAATAATTATGTGAGGTTAAGGAAAAAGAAAGACAGTAGGAGCTAGATAGAGCAAGGATGGTGGGCAGGGGGAGTAGGAGCTGTTTGTTCGAAACTAAGAGTCAATTCTCGGAAGAGCTAAGTACAGAAAAGAGATGGATAGGATGGCATATAAAGTAATTCAATTCGTTGATCTGATAAAGATTTGAAACGACTCGCAAAATCTTAATAAAGCAACTGTAAACAGCTCACGCAACAAGCAGGATTCAAACATATTGTAGGCTAGTCATGAAGCTAGCAGGCCAGTGCACTAACCACTCTACCATGCTGGCCTAGAAATTTTTCTGTAAAAGTATATTGATACCATCAATATTGATGAAAGAACACAAGAACACTAAGAACCTCTCTATTAAATCTTTATTAGATACATTGTTAGATGAGTCTGAAGATCATAGTACAAAAAATGTCATTTGTGCTGAACTGTTTGGTGAAGACCTACGAAGGTCGCATATTTAGAGGTCTGAGATGGCAAGGTCATATATTTGGGGTCCCAGACTGTAAAAGGTCACATGTGTAGGGGTCCTAGACTTAAGACCGGCATCACATTCTCCAGCAATATTTCTACCCCTGGGTCCAAAGCGATTTTCGAAGCAACGGCCCGGAAATGAGTACGAAATAAGCTATAATTTTTAGAGACGTGAGCAGGAGAGCGCTTTGTCTGTGTGTCTGGACTGTGTCTTGTGTCTACTGGTCTGTGTGTCTGCTGGCATGTGTGTGTCTGCCTTATGTCTGCATTTCTCTTGTATGTGCTGAACTGTATCTTGTGTCTTCTAGACTGAACATCTTGTGTCTGCTGAACTGTGTCTCTTGAGTCTGCTGGACTGTGTATCTGCATCTGTGCTGTGTGTCTGCTGACCTGTGTGTCAGCCTGTCCATCTTATGTCTACTAGACTGTCTATATGTCGTAAGTTTGCTGGGCTTTGTATCTGCATGAGTCTTGTGTCTGCTGATCTGTGTCATGTGTATACTGGACTGTGTGTATTGTATCTACCAGACTGTCTTGTGTCTGCTGACCTATGCATCTGCATCTGTATTTTGTGTCTTCTGGTCTGTGTATCTACCTCTGTGTTTTGTGTCCTCTGACCTGTGTGTCAGCCTTTGTGTCTTGTGTCTGCTGCACTGTGTGACTGCATCGACGTCTTGGGTCTGTTAGCATGCGTTCCTGCTTCCGTGTCTTGTTTCTGCTGGACTGTGTGTCTGCCTATATATTCCGTGTCTGCTCGCCAGCTATCTGCTTCTGTGTCTTGTCTGCTGGCCTGCATATCTACCTTTGTGTCTTGTGTCTACTGGCTTATTTGTCTTGTACCTGTTGGTATGTGTGTCCACCTATGTGTCTTCTTAAATATTTTTTTTATAAATGTGTGAATTATTAAAAATTAAGAAACATGTACTATATCGCTATTTTATTGCAAATTTCGACGATTCAGAGCAGTTTAAAGCATTTTCTGACCTATTTTATTTCTTAGCTAAAGTAAGTTAATTATCACTGTTTATTTAAATTGCTGCTGGCTTGTCTATTTAGAAATAACATGCATAATGCATGCAAACAGAGACCATTATAGATTTGGGATGGTCAACCAAGTCACACCGAAAGGTCACTGATGATGACCTTCAGTTCAAAAAACCTGGTTTGCTTAATCCAGCTCACCAGGGTTTAAGCAAGTCCATCTCCACGAGGATAGTCAAGAGTTAACTGCATTCTCCAACACTACAGATCATTATTATCATTTCCTTAAAATGGCATTTGTACTACACTTCTCCCCTATCACATTTTCAATGCTATTTACAAATATTTTAAAAGCCTTGTAGGTAGTGCCTTTATAGTGTACTTAGATTATGTAATCGTCATATCAGAAGATATGAAAATGCATCTAAAGAGAGTAGATTTGGTACATTTACCAAATCTAAAGATAAAGCTCTCAAAATGTCAGCTCCTTAGATCAGAGATCAAGTTGCTTGGTCACCTAGTCACTCCTACAGGGGTTATGACTGACCAAAGTAAAGCAACTGTTGTATTAAAGTTTCCAATACTAAATACTGAATTGCTTAAGAAAGATGCTCTTTTACCCTGGATCTTCCATGAAGAAAGAACATTCCAGACATTAAAAGATTAGCTAACTTCTGCTCCTGTATCAAAGTTTCCTAATTAAAAAAAAAAAAATCTTTCTACCTGACAACAGATGGTAGTACTATTGACACTGGTGCCGTACTAGCACAAAACACCAACGAAATTATTCTGTAACTGGGCTTTAAAACATTTCCGAGATATCATCTACCAGTACCCAGTCCATTTATTCATAGATCACACTCCACTAAATCCTTGGGTCCAGAATAAACAGCCTACTGGACGATTATCAGGATGGTCCTTGAGTAACCTTAACCATACAGGAGTTCAATGCTTCCTTTGTACATTTACTCGGCAAATCAAATGTGGTTGTAGATTCTTTGTTTCACCACATTGGTGCAGTTATCGGTCCTCCATTCAGTGCAGAGGATATTAAATTTGCTCAACGAACAGATCCAACATAGTCAGGTGTAATTAAATTTCTGATGAAGTACAATCAAATTCTGTGAAACCACCAGCTTCAGTTAGTGACTTTGTCATGAATCAAAATTTGTTGTACCTTGTAAATGAGATTAGTATTCCTAGTCGAAATGTACATCAATTAGTTATTCCAAAGTCTCAAGTGAATGTAACCTTGCAACTGCTTCATGATGACTAGGTGTTGCTCGCCCTGGCATGGATCCTTTTATTAAACAAGGTAGGTTGAATATTTTTGACCTCGTAGGGCAACAGATATTTCTGACTATGTAAAGAAGTATAGAGAATGCATGAAGCATAAAGGTAATGTTGGAGGCCCACACCCCATTCAGGTTTATGCTATTACCAGTGAAGTATGGGAAAGAGTAAACGCTTGACTTGTTGATCAATTTTTAGCATTCCCTCTAATGTAATTAGCATTTATGTGTAATGGATGATCATTGCATATGACACTGTGAGTTAGTACTTATTGCAGATAAAACTGCAGAGACAGTAACTAAAGTATTTAAAGAATGAATTATCTGCAGACGTATTACACGGATAACTGAGGCGACTTTCACAATGAGATCCTTGAGAAGTTGTGTACTTAATACAAGATGAATAAGTCAACTATTCTCCCTGACCATCCTGCCAGTGATGGCTTATCTGAAAGGTTAAGCAAGAAAACACTCGATGCTTTACGAGTAACGATTAATTCTAACAGGAAAACATGAGATGAAGCAATACCTAATGTTCCGTGATATTCCAGATTATGCCTTGTTTGGTGTAGATCAGGGTTCCACAAAGTAGTCAATATCTAACAATATCGTCCACTAAAGTGGTCGATAAATTGTTGGGGGTTAAAAGCGGCCAGTAAATGTTTGGGGGACGTGCCTGACTGGATTTACCTGGCTGAACGTGCCTGGCTGGAGTGTCCTCATATTTCCATTTGATTTGGAAATATGAGGACACTACATGTGTCAGCCAATGTCATAATTTTTGTTTCTCTGTCAGGACTAGCGTTAGCCACTGCCACTGCCACTGAATTTGACTTCCTTATATCAGATGAATACGCTGTATACGTAAATCTTACCCTAGCAAAGTTGGAATTAAATGTGAATACTTTGTATAGGAAAGGTATCTCCAGTCATTACCTTATCATTTATATTTTTGCTAAACTCTGTCATCTTTGACTGTGTCCTTTTACAGTTGCTCTGTGACTGTGACACCTCAAGTTGTAGTGCCATTTTTAAGTTAAAAAATTAAGACTTATTCGCACATTTAGGTGCTTCCAAAATATTTTTTTTATGTGTGATCATGTAAATTTAGCTGCATAGATGACTGTAAGATAATGCCATATGACTGTAAGACATAGCACATGACTGTAAGACATGTCACATGACTGTAAGACATGCCATATGACAGTAAGACATTTCACATGACAGTAAGACATGTCACATGACTGTAAGACATGTCACATGACTGTAAGACATGTCGCATGACTGTAAGACATGTCACATGACTGTAAGACATATCACATGACTCTGTGTCAGTTTATTTAGGATGCAGATAAATGGCTCAGAGAACCACCGACAAGTTGATAAATTAGACACATATGCAACACTTGGGTATCTATATTGAGTAAACATTTCGCCACACAGTGGCTTCATCAGTCCATACAAAGGAGAACGGTGAAGAACAAGAGGAGTTTGACGTAATCAGTCCCTCAGCCTTGACTCGATTTAATC
>NC_069414.1:16311672-16324172 GCF_026875155.1 Cherax quadricarinatus | reverse complement strand
ACACCTACCTCCACACACCTCCATCAACACACCTCTTTCCACTCACCTCCCTCCAGGCACTTCCCTCCAAACACCTCCTTCCACGCAACTCCCTCTACCCACCTCCCTCCAGGCATCTCCATGCAGGCACCTTCCTCCACGCACTTTCCTCCACACACCTCCCTCCCACACCTCCCTCCATTCACCACTGTTCATACACCTCCCTCCATACACCTCCCTCCACACTCCTCCATCCACACACCTCCCTCCACACACCTCACTCCACGCACCTAGTGGGTGGAGGGAGTCTGATGGGTCTGACACAGATGACAACAAAGAAATGAATGAGACTTTGAAATCCCAGTACGACGCTGTGTTTAGCTAGCTACTAATAAGTCTAAAGATCGATAATCCAGTTTTATTTTCATGGCTTAGCTTCAAAACTCTATCAATATATGCCAAATTTCTGACATTTCCCTAACTCCTACAGACTTTAAGAAAGCCATTGACAACATTCCCATGGACTCAGCCCCAGACCCAGACTCGTGGAACTATGTGTTTATAAAGAACCAAGAAACTCCTTTCGTGTGCCATAAGTAAACTCTGGAGAAGGAGCTTAAACATATGTGAAATTCCACAGTCACTGAAAACAACGGATACAGCCCCACTCCATAAAGTTGGCAGCAAAGCATTAGCTGCGAACTATAGATCAATAGCCCTTACATCCCACATCATAAAAATCTTTGAAAGAGTACTAAGAAGCATGATTACAAACCACTAGGATTCCCAAAACCTGCACAATCCAAGGCAACATGGGCTCAGAGCAGGTCGCTCCTGCCTCTCGCAACTATTGCGTCACTATCATATGGTCTTGGATGCACTGGAAGTAAAACAATGCAATATACACAGACTTTGCAAAAGCCTTTGACAAGTGCGATCATGGTGTAATAACACTCAAAATGCGTTCTAAAAGAACAACTGGCAAAGTGGGCAGATGGATCTTCAACTTTCTAAACAATCGAACGCAAAGAGTAGTGGTAAACAGAATTAAATCGGAAGCTGCCATAGTGAAAAGCTCTGTTCCTCAAGGCACAGTACTCGCCCCCATTCTGTTCCTCATCCTCATATCAGACATAGAGAGATATGTAATCCACACCACCGTGTCATCTTTTGCAGACGATACTAGGAACTGCATGAGACTGTCATCTATTGAGGACACGGTTAACCTTTATGAAGATATTAACCAAGTTTTCCTATGGGTAACGGATAACAATATGATGTTCAATGAAGACAAATTCCATCTACTTCGTTATGGAAAACTGGAGGGGATAATAACTAGAACTGAGTATTCTACAAACTCTGATAATACATTAGAGCGGAAAAATAATGTGAGGGACATGGGAGTGGTAATGACTGAGAATCTCGCTTTCAAGGATCACAACAGTGCCATGACCACAGCTGCAAAGAAAATGATAGGATGGATAACGAGAACGTTCAAAACAAGAGATGCCAAGCCAATGATGATCATTTTCAAATCACTTGTTCTCTCTCTAGGCTGGAATACTGCTGTACGTTAACATCTCCCTTCAAAGCAGGTGAAATTACAGATCTAGAGAATGTACAGAGAACTATAACTGCACATAAAAGTTCCATCAAACACCTTGTACTCGTAAGCGAGAGAGATACATCATAATCTACACTTGGAAAAATCCTAGAAGGAATAGTCCCAAATCTGCACACAGAAATCACTCCCTACGAAAGAAAAGCTTGGGAAGACAGTGCAAAATACCCCAATGAAAAATAGGGGCGCCATTGGTACACTAAGTGAAAACACAATAAGTGTCCAAGGCCCAAGACTGTTCAACAGCCTCCCACTAGGCATAAGGGTAATTACCAATAGACCCCTGGCTGCCTTCAAGAGAGAGCTGGACAGAAACCTAAAGTCGGTGCCGGATCAGCCGGGCTGTGATTCGTATGTTGGACTACGTGCGGCTAGCAGTAACAGCCTGGTTGATCAGGCCCTGATCCACCAGGAGGCCTGTTCGTGGACCTGGCCGCGGGGACTTTGACCCCAGGAATACCCTCCAGGCAGGTAGACTCCAGGTAGACTTTCCTCCACCCACCTCCCTCCACCCATCTTCCTCCACCCACTTTCCTCCATCCATTACCCAACGCCTCTCCTGCCACTCGGGATATCTGATGAGGTTGGTGGTGGTCATCACCGAGGTGGAAATGGGAGTGGGATTATTGCGGTGGTGGTGGCGAGCCGTTGAATGGGAGACCATGGATGGAAATTAAGTGCTCACCCAGTGACAAGACTGATCTCCATGACTACCATCTCCAAGAGGAGAGCAGTCAATTTCTGATCTTCAACCTTCCCAGACTCCAACCTCAAAAACGACACCTTCCAGACTCTGACTCCAAGATTAGACCTCGGAGACCTCGCCTCACAGGTGATATCGTAGAAGCATGCCATTTCCTAGTTTCTGTCGTTTCCAACTTCGTGCCTTCCTGGCGGAGACCTCACAGACATTTACTCTCTCCTGAGGACTGGGAGAGAGTGAAGGGTTGGAAGGGAGAGGGAAGCTGGGAGGGAAAAGATGTAAGAAACATTTCTCTGTTACAGTTTTAACTTTATCTATCCAGGAAAGGATTTATAGTCAAATATTTGCATTCTGCAACAGATACTGTGGTTGTAGAACACATGGTACCATGTTATCTCTGACTCAGAACTATTACTCTACATTATCTATCTCTGCGATACTTCATCTTCTTTTATTTTAACCGTTAACAAAAAATAGTGACATAATAGTGTATGTGTTATATATATATATACGTATATATATATTAGGACTGTGCCAAAGTATCTGCTACGTTATCGGTGGGTTTCGGCCATTTTTACGGCATCGGTGTCTGTACTGATATTGGTTAAAAACAGCCGATACTGTTGAAAACATAATATTACATATGTGCTTAACATAAGCACTCAACCTCACGATTGTGAGAGTTACTCAAACACACTCACACACACACACACACACACTCTCTCTCTCTCACACACACACACACACACACACCACTCCACACACACACACACACACACACACACACACACACACACACACTACACACTCACACACACACACACACCACACACACACACACACACCACACACACACACACACACACACACACACACACACACACACACACACATTTTTATACACGTACACACACAAACACTTCGACCTTTCAGAATAACTTTACGGCCCTAATTCCCTGAGCGTCATTACGACTTCTCCAACTTCTTTACTTGCGCTAGCCAATTGAAGATTCCTGTAAAACACTTAAAATAGTCCACCTCTTATGTCTGGTTCTTCTCCAGGGAAAATGATGCCAACTTTAGTCTTCCGCTTTGAAGGGCTTTTGTGTGTGTGTGAGTTTGTTTGTGTGTGTGTATGTGTGTGTGCGTGTGTGCGTGTGTGCGTGTGTGTGTGTGGTGTGTGTGTGTGTGTGTGTGTGGTGTGTGTGTGTGTGTGTGTGTGTGTGTGTGTGTGTGAGTGTGTTTGTGGTGTGTGGTGTGTGTGTGTGTGTGTGTGTGGTGTGTGTGTGTGTGTGTGTGTGTGTGTGTGTGTGTGTGTGTGTGTTTGTGTGTGTGTGTGTGTGTGTGTGTGTGTTGTTAGGTACCATTTTGTCCTAGGCACATGTCAGTTAGACACTAGAGCCATTGGTCTATAGTTCTTAGCTAATGCTTTGCTGCCACTTTTATGGAGTGGGGCTGTATCCGTTGTTTTTAGTGACTGTGGAATCTCATTAATGTCTAAGCTCCTTTTCCATAATATACATATGGCACGCTTAAGAAGTTTCTTGCAGTTCTTAAGGAACACAAAATTCCACGAGTCTGGTCCTGGGGCTGAGTGCATGGACATGTTGTCAATGGCTTTCTCAAACTCTATAGGAGTTAGGGTTAATGTCGGAAATCTGGCATACACCGATGGAGTTTTGATCCTCATTCATAAAAAAAAACATTTGAATTGTCGATCTTTAGACTGATTATTAGCTCGCTCAACACAGAGTAGTATTGGGATTTCATTCTCTCACTGATTTCTTTGTTGTCATCTGTATAAGTCCCATCTTGTCTGAAAAGAAATATTTCGAATTTCTTTCAATTTCACTAATCACTTATAGTTCCTCTTGTCTCTCCTGGGTCCTATAAGAGTCCTTTAGCTTAAGTCCGATACTTTCCACTTCAAAGGTCAGCGTTTTCTTCTGTGTATCAAATAATCTAGCGTTCTTGAGGAACTCAATGATTCTTCGTCGTCTTCTGTAGAAGGAGCGTCTTTCTGTCTCCAGTTTACTTCTTCTCTTCTTCTTCCTTAGGGGAATTTGCCCTGAGTATACTTCAGCTGCCAGGAAGTTGATCTTTTCAGCTTATTTAAGATATCTTCCCATCATGTTTCATTTAAGACATGGTTCACCTGCTGTAGTAATCACAATATTATTGTGATCCTCAAATGTGAGATCTTCGGATATTGTTGCTCCCAAGTCTTTCACGTGGATCTTTAGCTGTATTGAATGGTTTACGTTTGTCCTATTCTCCATGAAAGTCTGAACTTTCATCAATCGCCCACTGCAGTGCAACTGAAACTTATCCTCGTTGAACATCATATTGTTGTCTCAGGCCACCGAAAGACTTGATTTTAAGTTTTACGTTTTACTGTATCTTCAATGAAATTCACTGTTATAGAAATTCTGGTGTCATCTGAAGTTGTTTGATATATGTACTCGATGTCGGAGTGAAGTATGAGAAACAACACTGGGGAGAGAACTGTGCCTTCAGGAAGAAAACTTTTTACTATAACATCCTCGTACTTCACTCTGTTTACTATTCCTCTCGGTTCTATTTAGGTTACATATTCATCTACCCAATGTACCAGTTATTACTTTTGCATTTGTTTACTATATAGCACCATGATTGCACTTATCGAAGGCTTTTTCAAAAATCAGTGTACACTACATCAGCACTTAGCGTGCCTCCAGTGCATCAAGTACCACGTTGTAATATATTCCACAAATGAATCTTGGTGATGGTGATTGTTTTTTAAAGAAACGTTGATTGTACCTCAATAAATGTCCTAAGAAACATAATATAAATTAAAAGAGTTAAATTCCTTGGAATATTTGGATCACTGGATACATATAAAACAGTCAGCATGGAGTTAGAACTGGCAACTATTTCCTCACAAATTTCCAATTTATATGGTAGTGATGGAAATAAAGGAAAATAAAGCTGTGATACCCTGTTTTTCTCGACTATGAAAAAATATTTGTCACGGTACCATTCAGAAGGCTAAATATAGTGAAAAATAGGCAGGCATATTAGTCTCTCCATCGGGAGGCCAGGTTTGGGATAGGGCCGCGAGGATACAAGTATTGACTCCCGAAGCAATCTCCAGGTAAGTTCCAGGTAAGGAGGTGTTGGAGTGGACACTGGTGACAAGTGTAATCTCTCAAGTATCAATGCTTGGGCTTCTGATTTTACTGTTATGTGTAAATGATTTGCCAGGAAAAAAAATGAATCACTTCTATCGCTGTTTGTGTACGAAGTGAAATTAGTGTGGAGGATGACAATCGATGGGGACAAGGAGAGACTCCCTTAAGAAAATTTGAACACTAAGCAAGGAGCCTATTTGAATTTTATACAAATAATTGCAAAGTAACTAAGAGGAGAAAGATCAGAATGGAAAACAACCTGACAGGAGAGACGCAGTAGACAACGTTCGCTGACGAAGATCTGGAAGCAAGCATATCTCCCAGCATATCACCAGATATGCACATAAATTGCATAACTTCAGCAGGACAAGTTAACTAAAAAACTACTTTCACTTAGAGCATTATACAAACGATCCATCTTGCAGTATGCAGCACCGGGCATTAAACTTGCAAGTGATCAAACATATATAGAAGAAAGAGACGAGATATTAGCTTGCAGCAATTTTGGTGGCGGAGCTGAGGGAAATGAAATACGAGAAGAGACTTAAGAAACTCTAAAAACAATGAATTAGAGGAGGACTACGATGGATAAATACACAACATACAAAACGCTCAGGCACTCAAGGGTGGAGTGGATACGGACAGGATGAGAGAGATCCGGGGAACATAGATGACAAGACGAAAATGAGCCAGTGTCACGTAACGAAGTACATTGTCATTCTTAGAGCGGTTATCGGGATGCAGTAGATAGGTACTTCTCATTTACTATCGCAATAAAAAAAAGACAGACATATTCCATTTTCAGATTTAAGTTGTTAGCCATAAATAACATCTACTATGCAACGCAACTCCGAAAATTAAAAGATAATACAAGAAATGTTCAGATAAACCTTAACTTGCGAGGGGAGTGTCTTAACTGCCAAAACATAATGATATATGATGTACTGTGTTGAACCAGCTGAAGATCTTTTCTCCTTAATTTTAGTGGTGAAGGCAAAGCGTGATACAAGCGTAGCTGCAGCTCCATCACAACAAACAGCAATCAACTTTTCATGTACATTCTAACATCCTGTTTTTTTACACATACACACACACACACACACACACACGTGTGTGTGTGTGTGTGTGTGTAGATATTTAACCCCGCCAAATGCAAAGTCATGAAGACCGGGTAAGGGCAGAGAAGACCGCAGACAGAGTACAGGGTAGGTGGCCAAGCCTCACTCAAGGAAAAGTATCTTGGGATGAGTACAATACCGAGCACATCTCCTGAGGTGCACATAAACCTGATAACTGCTGCAGCATATGGGCGCCTGGAAAACCTAAGAATTGAGTTCCGATACTTCAATAAGGAATCGTTCAAGACTCTGTACACAGTGTACGTCAGACCCTTATTGGAGTATGCAGCACCGGTTTAAAATCCACACCTGCTCAAGTAAGGGGATTGTTCTACGAAGAAAGTTTAAGGGAAATCGGCCTGACGACACTGGAGGACAGGAAGGTTTGAGGAGACATGATAACGACATATAAAATACTGCGAGGAACTGACAAGGTAGACAAAGACAGGATGTTCCAGAGATGAGGCACAGAAACAAGGGGTCACTATTGGAAGTTGAAGACTCAGGTGGGTCAAAGGGATGTTAGGAAGTATTTCTTCAGTCACAGAGTTGTCACGAAGTGGAATAACCTAAAAAGGTGACGTAGTGGAGGCAGAAACCATACATAGTTTTAAGACGAAGTTTGATGAAGCTTATGGAGCAGGGAGAGAGAAGACCTAGTAGCGATCAGTGAAGAGGCAGGGCCAGGAGCTGAGTCTCGACCACTGCAACCACAATTAGGTGAGTACACACACACACACACACACACACACACACACACACACACACACACACACACACACACACACACACACACACACACACGCACACACAAGGGATATACCAATAAGTGTTGGGTGAAAAACACACAACCGAGGAGGAGGTGGAAGGAATGTGGGACCGGACATCTCTCTGTGGGTCCTTAGAGAGGGAGCTGAGATGCTGTGCGTGCCGCTAACCACAATTTTCAACACATCCATTGAAACTGGGCAACTATCTGAGGTGTGGAAGATGCCAAATGTTGTCCCCATTTTTAAGAAAGGAGACAGAAACGAAGTACTAAACTACAGACCAGTGTCACTGACGTGAATATTATGCAAAGTCATCTAGAAGATTATCAAGAGCAAAGTAGTGGAACACCTAGAATGGAACAACTTATAAAAGACAAGTAACACGGATTCATGGAAGGCAAATCCTGTGTCACAAACCTACTGGAGTTGTATGACAAGGTAAGGGAACTGAGACATGTAAGAGAGGGGTCGGTAGATTTTATTTTCTTGGACTGGAAGAAGGCCTTCGACACAGTTCCTCACAAGAGATTGGTGGTGCAAAAGCTACAGGATTAGGCACGTATAATATGAAGGGCACTGCAATGGATCAGAGAATACCTGACAGGGAGGCAACAACGAGTCATGGAACGTGATGAGGTACTGCAGCGGGTGCCTGTGATGAGCGAAGTTCCACAGGGGTTAGTCCTAGGACCAGTGCTATTTTTGGTATTTGTGAATGGCAAAATGAAAGGGTTAGACTCAGAAGTGTCCCTGTTAGCTGATGATGTAAAGTTAATGAGGAGAATTAAATCAGATGAGGATTAGGCAGAACTTCAAAGAGACCTGGACAGGCTGTGCGCGTGATTCAGCAACTGGCTCCTCGAATTTAACTCCGCCAAATGCAAAGCGATGAAGATAGATGGGCAAAGAAGACCGCAGACAGCGTATAGGCTAGACTGAAAACCCCACTCAACGAAAAAGAACTTTGTGTGAGTATAGTACCATGCACATCTCCTGAAGCCTACCTCAACCAGATAACTGCTGCAGCATATGGGCGCCTGGCAAAACCTAAGAATAGCGTTCCGATACCTCAGTATGGAATCGTTCAAGACAATGTACACCATGTACGTCAGGCCCATACTGGAGTATGCAGCACCAGTTTCGAACCCACACCTGGACAATCACATCAAGAAATTAGAGAAAATGCAAAGGTTTGCAAGAAGGCTGGTTCCAGAGCTAAGGGGATTGTCATACGAAGAAAGGTTAAGGGAAATTGGCCGAGGGTTAAGGTAGACATGATAACGACATGCAAAATACTGAGAGGAATAGATAAGATGGACAGAGACAGGATGTTCTAGAGATGGGACACAGAAACCAGGGGTCACAATTGGAAGTTGAACACTCAGATTAGTCAAAGATATGTTAGGAATTATTTCTTTAGTCATAGAGTTGTCAGGAAGTGGAACAGTCTGGCAAGTGATGCAGCGGAGGCAGGAACCATGCATAGTTTTAAGACGAGGAATGATAAAGCTCATGGAGCAGGGAGAGAGAGGTCCTAGTAGTGATCAGCGAAGAGGCGGGGCCAGGAGCTATGTCTCGACCCCTGCAACCACAAATTTTTGAGTACAAATTGGTGAGCACACACACACACACACACACACATACATACAAACCACACACACACACACACACACACACACACACACACACACACACACACACACACACACAAACACACACACACACTCACACACAGACACAGAGGGCAGTGAGCCACAACTATGTTGCGGCAGTACCGCTCACAAGAACATCACTCCATCCAAAATCATTCATTTCTAAAGTTACTTCAGTATGGAGCATGTTCGTACATATAACATCATTGATGAAAAAAAATTTTAGTTAAATGAAATCTCCGGCCCACAGCAGACTCCAACTTCATCCTGTTCCCTGCATTTCATAAAAATAAAACTGTAGTAAAGGTAATGCTAGAGGTAAATAATAGCACATAATAGAGCCAACGAGCCTGGAGAATACACTGGACCTCATCTTCACTAGCAATGATAATCTGATACGAAATATTACCATAACAAAAACACTATACTCAGATCACAACATAATAGAGGTTCAAACATAAGGTGGGACCAAGTCAACCAGGTCCTAAATGATATAAACTGGGAACATATCCTAAGCAACATGGATCCATCCTATATCTAAACAATTTATCTCTCTGGCACTCGAGGTATGCTCAAGGCATATTCCATTAAGGAAAAGAAAAAGAAGATATAAACGAGAATGATAAAGGCGCTCCCTATACAGGTGAAGGTGAAGAATAACAGAGCGGCTAAAAGAGGCCAGTATATCTGTAATATTGTAGGGCATAATGACACTATGTAGTTTGTTAGACTAAGTGTTGGTAGATAAAAGACTGATGGGTAGACTTCAAGATGTACATGTTTATAGAGGGCCACAGATATATCATATCACTTTTTAGTTGTAGCTACAGTGAGAGTAAACGGTAGATGGGATACAAAGAAAACGGAAGCAGCAAGTAAGAGAGAGGTGAAGGTTTATAAGCACAAAGAGGAGGCAGTTAGGGAAAGATGTAAACAACTATTGGAGGATAGATGGGCTAGTAAGAGTATAGGCCAGGAGTGGGCAACCATTAGCACGCATGCCTACGACTTTTTTCCGCACGCTAACCTCTGGACTCATCTCAAAAAAAAAAAAAAAAAAAATGCGACATTTATCACGTATCCGTTCCAAGAAAAGTGGGGAAATAGTTCCCATATGTTCACATAGATTTTGTATCAAAGATATGGCCGACTGTGGCACGCACACTTAAAAAGGTTACCCACCCCTGGATAGTGGAGTTGAAGAGGTATGGGATAGGTTTAAAAATGTAGTGTTAGAGTGTTCAGCAGAAGTTTGTGGTTACAGGAAAGTGGGTGCGGGAGGGAAGAGCAGTGATTGGTGGAATGATAATGTAAAGACAGTAGTATGAGAGAAAAAGTTAGCATATGAGAGGTTTTTACAAAGTTGAAGTGATACAAGGAGAGAGGAGCATATGGAGAGAAAAAGAGAGGTTAAGAGAGTGGTGAAGCAATGTTAAAAGAGAGAGTGGGTGAGATGTTATCAACAAGTTTTCTTGAAAATAAGAAAAAGTTTTGAAGTGAGATTAATAAGTTGAGAAAGCCTATGGATTTAATAGTTAAAATTAGGACAGGAGAGTTATTAAATGGAGAGTTAGAGGTATCAGGAAGAGGGAGGGAATACTTTGAGGAATTGTTAATATTGAAGAAGAGAGGGAAGCTGTGATTTCCTGTATAGCGCAGGGAGGAATAACATCTTGTAGAGTGAGGAAGAGCGAGTTGTGAGTGTGGCGGGAAGTTCATGAAGCAGTGGGTAGAATGAAAGGGGGTGAGGTAGCTAGGATTGATGGAATTAAGATTGAAATACTAAAAGCAGGAGGGGATATTGTTTTGGAGTGGTTGGTGCTTTTATTTTATAAATGTTTGGAAGAGGGTAAGGTAACATGACTCACGAAGTCGTAATGACACGATTGTTTGCAATCGTAAAAGTAGGCCATAGACAAGGATGTGTCTTGTCACCATGGTTGTTCAATATATTTATTGATGGGTTTGTAAGAGAAGTGAATGCTCGGGTGTTGGCAAGAGGCGTGGGGTTAAAAGATAAAGAATTTAACGCAAAGTGAGAGTTGTTACAGTTGCTCTTTCCTGATTACACTGTGCTTTTGGGAGATTCTGAAGAGAAGTTGCAGAGATTGGTGGATGACTTTGGTAGGGTATGTAAAAGAAAAAAACTAAAAGTGAATATTGGAAAGAGTAAGGTGATGAGGATAACAAAAAAAATTAGGTAACGAAAGATTGGATGTCAGATTAGAGGGAGAGAGTATGGAGGAGGTGAATGTATTCAGATATTTAGGAGTGGACATGTCAGCAGATGGTGACGGTGACGGTGTCTTCCACTGAAGACACTAAAGGACTTCAGGCGGACATCAACCAAATCGTTAAATAGGCCGCAGACAACAATACGAAGTTTAATGATAAGAAAATTCAATTACTCCGAAATAGAAAACGTGAGGATACTAAAAATATATCGGAGTATAAAACAAATCCCAACCACACAATAGAGCGAAAAACTAATGTAAATGACCCGGCAGTAATAATGTCAGAGGATTTCACTTTCAAAGATGACAACATTGTATCAATCGTATCTGAAAAAAAAATGACAGGATGGATAATGAGAACCTTCAAAACTAGGGATGCCAAGCCTATGATGACTCTCTTCAGGTTTCTTGTTCTATCTAGGCTGGAATATTGCTGCACATTTTACACCTCTCAAGGCAGGTGAAATTGCAGACCTAGAAAATGTACAGAGAACCTTCACGGCGCACGTAAGTGCGATAAAACACCTCCGTTACTGGGATCGCTTGAAGTTCCTTAACCTGGCCTCCCTAGAATGCAGGCGGGAGAGATAGGATTAGTACCAAATTTGCACGAAAATCACTCCTTATGAAGGCAAAATACTAGGCATACGATGCAACATCCCCCCCCCCAATGAAAAGCAGAGGCGCCACTAGCACGATAAGAGATAACGCAGTAAGTGTCAGGGGGCCCAAGACTGTTCAGCTGCCTCCAAGCACACATAAGGGGGATTACCAACAGACCCCTGGCTGTCTTCAAGAAGACTTTGGACAGGGACCTAAAGTCAGTACCTGACCAGCCTGGCTGTGGTTCGTAAGTCGGATTGCGTGCCGCAAGCAGTAATAGCCAGGTTGATCAGGCCCGCATTCACCACAAGGCCTGGTTACAGACCAGGCTGAGGGGGCGCTGACCCTCGAAACCTTCTCCATGCATCCTCCAGGTATCCAAGGCAGGTAACAATTGTAATCTTGTAAATAAACGTAGGAACTCTTCATCTCTACTTTTAAAATCCTTGGGTAAAGAGATGGAGAAAGGGGGAAGGAGAAAGAAAGAAAGAGAGAGAGAGAGAGAGAGAGAGAGAGAGACGGGGTGGGGGAAACAGAGTGAGAGAGAGAAAAGAGAGGAGAGAGAGAGAGAGAGAGAGAGAGAGAGAGAGAGAGAGAGAGAGAGAGGAGAGAGAGAGAGAGAGAGAGAGAGAGAGAGAGAGAGAGAGAGA
>NC_069414.1:16301672-16306672 GCF_026875155.1 Cherax quadricarinatus | reverse complement strand
GTTCAGAGTAAAATGGATGCAGTTCAACTGCAACTCATACTATGGTGTGTGTTTCTATAAAAAAAAGTTGAGTACTTCCTGATTTGCTTATTACAATTATGGAATACTTTCGTCCTTAAAAAAATTAGACTTAGTTCAAATTCCATGCATCTGTAACTGTGCTTGAAGTACCATTAAAATAGAATGAACACCTTCATGATATGTTGACTGATATCGTCTTCTTTTTCTCATAAATTTCCAAACTTATTTGTTTCTTTTGTGAAATTCGCATATCTGTATAAGTATCATTGTACCCACGAGCAAGTGGTATTGATCAGTAACAACACTGGACTTGCCAAAGAGTCGAATCCATGCTGCTCTGGCCTGCCTCATGGTGGGCGAAAACTCATGACGCCTTAATCCACGGGGACCACACAATCCTTAAGAGTAGTGCATACAGCAGAGCTGGATGTTGTACCCACTACCCAAGAACATACGGTGGTGAAATTAGCCTCTAGGTTAATTTCATTCTACTCCCTGTTTTGTGTACAAGTACAACGAGCATCGTACAATGAGGCAGGCCAAAACAGCATGGGTTCAACTCCTTGACAAGTCACAGTGTTGTTATTGATCAATACCACTTGTTCGTGGGTACAATAATATAAAATACTGCTCGTTGTACTAGTACACCAAACAGGGAGCAGAATGAAATTAGCCTAGAGGCATCCACACCATTGTATGTCCTTAGGATTGTGTGGTCCCGTGGATTAAGGCGTCATGAGTTTTCGCCCACCATGAGGCAGGCCAAAGCAGCATGGATTCGACTCCGTGGCTAGTCGCAGTGATGTTACTGTATAAGTAAATTGCATTCGGTATATTACACAAAGTACAAACAAAGTTTTGTTACCCTGTTTCTGTGACATTAAAATTTAAACTTTCGCTTAAGAATCGGGAATATGTTTTAATATAAAGGTCTGTGACTTCAAAATAAAATTTTACCTTTTGGCTAAGTTTTCGATTTTTTTTTTAAGACACAGACGTCCTGTGACTTCAAAATCGTTTGAATACCACTGAAATCTTGTCACTGATGAATGAGTCTCGTACAGTTGCTGTAAGGTAAGACACATATGCAACAGTTAGGTATCTTTATTTCGAAACGTTTCGCCTACACAGTAGGCTTCTTCAGTCGAGTACAGAAAAGTTGATAGAAGCAGAAGATACTTGAAGACGATGTAATCAGTCCATCACCCTTAAAGTTTTGAGGTGGTCAGTCCCTCAGTCTGGAGAAGAGCATTGTTCCGTTGTCTGAAACAATATTGTTTCAGACAACGGAACACTGCTCTTCTCCAGACTGAGGGACTGACCACCTCAAAACTTTAAGGGTGATGGACTGATTACATCGTCTTCAAGTATCTTCTGCTTCTATCAACTTTTCTGTACTCGACTGAAGAAGCCTACTGTGTAGGCGAAACGTTTCGAAATAAAGATACCTAACTGTTGCATATGTGTCTTACCTAACAATCTGTAGGTATTTTATACCATTTTAATGTTCATACAGTTGCTGTAACTGAGAAGTGAAATTTCTTTTAAACATGATCGTTAGTCACTTACCTCATAGAAGTAGTAGGAGTCTCCCGGGACAGAGGTGGAGTTGGTGGCGTTAGAAGTGACGGTGTAGTTGTTACAGGTGCTGTTAGACGAGCCCAGATCCATCATCTCTGAGCAGTTAGCCTCTACGAGCGCGTTTTCTAACACGAGGAGCGAGTTTTCGCTGCTCCTTGCTGGGCTTGAGACACTATGCAAGGGTTTGGACTGGCTAGCATTCCTGCCGTCGTGGTTGGGATTTACTCTCGCATCCGTGTGATTGAAATGTGGACTGACTACCTCGGCCGGCATGGTGAGCGATATCATAGCAAGTCAGGACGGGTCACTAAGAGGTCGAGGCCACTGTCGTATTTTTATTTTGCAGCGGATTTGAGCGGTTCTAAAATAACTGTTCACAAACCAACTCGTTTATCCTTCAGTTCTTGATGTTGCCACTGCTCAAGCTTGATGGATCAGGACTTGAAGAGTTGAAAATCAAATGGTGCATCTGTTTCCACCTTGAGCCTTCCTGGTGTAGCCAGTAGGGACTCAGAGAGATGCTGGTGCTGTCGGAGCTGACCTGTGGGGAAAGAAAAATGTCATTAACTCATTGAAATAAAAATGTTGAAATTATTTGTAATGCGTGAAGCCTTTTATGTATTTTTGTGAAGTTTTTCTCCATTGTAAATCTTGTTATAGGATTGTTAATTTAACTGTATCTGTATGCTTCTCTGTATTTCCATTTTATTCTCTCTCTCTCTCTCTCTCTCTCTCTCTCTCTCTCTCTCTCTCTCTCTCTCTATTTTTTTACCCAAGGTTCTACAAGGTTAGGGTTTATTTACAAGCTGATGTGAAAGTCGTTTATTGTTAATAGGTTTATAGATAGAAAACAACATAAAGTTGGAGCCATCTGTGGGCTACCAATTTCATTTGGTCAATTGACTATAATTCACTGATGTCATTATGCTGTACGAACATGTTCCAGACACAAGTCATCCTAGGAATAAATGATCCCAGATCTCCCTCTCTCTCTCTCATCTATCAATTTTGTAATTATATAAATCACACACAATCTCATATTCCGTGAGAGTGAGTTTATATTTAGCCTGTACCTCATTGTATCAAATCTTATTTCCATTTCTCATATTTCAAGGCAAAAAAAAAAAAATATATAACTAAAACATTTTCGTGAAGAAACTATTATTTTCCTTCCTTCCAGCCTAATTTCCAGCCTTCAAGTATATTTCCCAAGATTGGTTTCCTCTCAGCTCGACGAGGCACTTTATCGCTCCTCCAAACGCGGGGGTGTCGGCCTCGCCACTGACTTTGATAGATCAAGGAATTAATTATTTTCGTAGCTTGAAGACGTAGTCCCCGAGGTGGGAGGGGTGAGGAGGAAGGATGTGGAGGATGAAAGTAGAGGGAGGGGAAAATTGGGATTATATAAGTGAAGCAGGAGGGGATTAATAAAGATGAGGGATTAAGGTAGGGAGTAATTTGAGGAAAGAGGGATTAAAAAGGGAAGGAAATTTGAAGGAAGGAGAGAAGGTTCAGAGGAGGTAGAAATTAAAGAAGGGATACTAGGAGGCATTAAAGGCAGGTGGGATTGAAATAGGGAGGGAGAGATAAGAGGATTAACGAAAAGAGGGAGAAAGGGATTAAGTAAAGAAATGGCGTAGGAATTATTAAAGGGATGCAGAGATTATACAAGGGCTGGAGGGTCTTCCAAGGATGCTGGTCGGGAGAGATGTATTCAATGAGGAAGAAAATGAGAATTTAAACGATTCATAAAAAGAAGGGAAGGAGGGAGAAAATAAAGGAGAATGAGATCCGAAGAAAGATATTTACTGAAGTAATAAATGAGGAAAAGAGTGTGAAAACAGAAAATTATTATTGAAGAATTAGATACATGAGCAACATCTAGGTTTCTTTATTTGTAGACGTTTCACCATCCAATGGCGTTATCAGTACATTACAAAGACATAATGTGATGTAGAACTATATAAAAAGATGAGGTAATCAGTCCCTCAGCCTTGGAGTTGATGAATAGCACAATAGTCTTCAAGAAAACGGTGCTTTTCACCAACTCCAAGGCTGAGGGACTGATTACCTCATCTTTTGCATATAGTTCTACAGTCTTCACACTATGTCTCTGTATTGTATTGATAAAGCCAGTGGATGGCGAAACGTCTAAAAATAAAGATACCCAGATGTTGTATGTATGTCTAATTCTGCATACCATTCGTGTACAAAATTATTATTTTCAAAAGGTTGATTCTCCTATACAAGAACATCTAGTAAAGGCAGATCCGGTCTGGTGAGGAAGACTGAGAGACAGACGAATATTAATGTATTACTGAACATTACACAGTTGCTGGAACTAAAGAATACATTCGGCATTGAAAATTGGGTTAGTCAAATGTTTGTTAGTGGGATGAATTGTAAAGGACCTGCCTAGTATGGGCCAACAGGCCTGCTGCAGTGTTCCTCCTTTCTTATGTTCTATGTTCTTATGTTCTTATTAACTCTGAGAGAGTCTTCAAGACCTAGAGTCCTGGGAGACTAGAGTCATGGAACAACTAGAGTCCAAGAAGAACTAGAGTTCTTGAAGAACTAAAATCCTTGAAGAACTAGAGACCTAGAAGAACTAGATTTCTTGAAACACTATAGACTGGAAGGCCTTGAACAAATAAAGTCATGAAATTCTTGAGGAACAAGAGTCTGAAAAGCTAGAAACCTTGAGAAGCTAGAGCCATTGAAGAACTAGATTCCTTAAAGAGCTAGAGCCCATGAAGAACTAGAATCCTTGAATTATATTATTATTATTATTATTATTATTATTATTATTATTATTATTATTATTATAGTCATCGTCATCATCATCAAAATTAAGTACAAAACTCAATAGGGTCTACAGTTCTTGAATTAACAAAGTTATGAAGGCAATAGATTTATTAAAATACCAGAGTTCTCGAAATATTAGAGTTGCAGCAGTACTAGAGCTCTGGAAGCATTAGAGTTGCAGCAGCACTAGAGCTCTGGAAGCATTAGAGAAAATGAACTATTAGAACTCTTGAAGCATTAAAGATCTTGAGGTTTTAGAGATCTTGAAGCATTAGAGTTCTTGAACTACAAGAACTGCTGAAGTATTAGAGCTCTTGAGGTATTAGAGCTCTTGAACCATTAGAACTCTTGAAGTATCAGAGTTCTTAAGGTATCAGAGCTCTTGAAGTATTATAGCTCTTGAGATATGTCAACTCTTGAGTTATTAGAGTTCTTGAAGTGTTAGAGTTTTTGAAACTATAATACCTCAAGAAGTCTTCAAGAATTCTAGTTCTTAACGAGCCTAGGTTATTGAAATCTATAATATTTTTAAAGAACTAGACTTTATGAAGAGCAAGGTTAATGGAGTACTAAAGTTCTTGAAGAACTGTTTA
>NC_069414.1:16279172-16299172 GCF_026875155.1 Cherax quadricarinatus | reverse complement strand
GCTTTGTTTGATAGATTTACAACCTGATTCTTCACAGCATTTTGGACTCAGATTTCACCACAAGGATATCCAACACTCTCCCATTCATTCTGACCACTGCTCCAGCTTTACCATCATGGTGCCTAAGAAACCATCATCATTTGTATTTTTACAGGAACAAATGTGATCTAGCCATCGTTTCTCCAGGCTGATATGGCAGTAAGCTGGTGATTGATGCAACTGAGAGCATCTGGCATTATCTTTCTTGGATAAATGAATGTCAGAGTACAGTCTTCTGCATATGCATGGGATTTTAGAATGAGATGAAGGTTACTGAAATAGACATTCTATAACAATGGACAAAGCACACTTCCCTGTCTGTTGTTGACTCTCCCATTGAAAATCACTGAAGGGACAGTGTAGTGCTTGCAGTTTTGCCAAGAGTCCCTGGTGCCATACTCGGTCAAAAATACGATCAATATCTAGTGCTACTACACAGCTGACCTTGGATTCGTCCAGTGATTGGTGACATACAATGGACAGGTTTAACAGCAAATCAGCAGCAGAGTGACCTTTTCTGAAATCATGTTGACGATCATATAGATGCAAGTGGTAGTCGAAATACGATGTCATCTGCCATGAGATTATTGTCTGAAGAATCTTACCAGTAATTGACCTGAGTGACTCTGGTCTGTAGTTGCTGATTTCTGCTCTGCTCTTCTTATTTGTTAGCGGAGAGTATATTTGCCTTTTTATATTGAGAATGCCATTTATAATGTGCTGATAGCTACGAGTTAAAGGGTATAGTATCTGGTTTAAATATCTACTCAGCAATCTTAAGCAATCTCGAGCTGCATAGACAAGATTGGACTTACACAGATGCCAACAAAGAAATGAGTGAGATATTAAGGTCCCAGTATGATTCAATGTTTGGCGAGCATTTAACCAGACTAAGGGTAGACAATCTAAATGATTTTTTTTATGACCGAAACTCAAAATTCGGCCAATTCAAAAATCCCTTATATTAGCCTAACACCACAAGACTTCGAAAAGGCAATAAGTGACATGCCCATGTACTCTGCCCCGGGCCCGGAGTCGTGGAACTCCGTACTCATCAAGAAATGCAAGAAGTGCCTGTCAAGTGCCTTTAACATTCTATGGAGAAGGAGCATGAATACATGGGTCATCCCACAGTCACTAAAAACAACATACATAGCCCCACTCCATAGTAGTAAAGCATTTGCAAAGAACTACAGACTGATAGCACTAACGTCCCATATCATAAAAATCTTTGAATGGGTTCTAAGAAGCAAGATCGCCACCCACATAGATACCCATCAGTTACACAACCCAGGGCAAGCCGCTCCTGCCCTCCCAACTACTTGACCACTATGACAAAGTCCTGGATGCGCTAGAGATAAACAAAATGCAGATGTAGTATACACAGACTTTGCAAAAGCATTCGACGAATGTCATGATGGTGTAATAGTGCACAAAATGAGTGATAAAGGAATAACAGGAAAAGTTGGTAGATGGGTCTACCAACAAAGTCTGAGGCAGTTACAGTGAAAAGCTCTGTTCTACAATGCACAGTACTCCCCCATCCTTTTCCTCATCCTCATATCTGACATAGATTGTGATGTAGGCCACAACACTGTGTTTTTCTTGGCGGATGACACCCGAATTTCCATGATAGTGTCATCCATGAAAGACGCTGCAAGACTCCAAGCGGACACCTACTAAATCTTTACATGGGCTGCAGAAAACAATATGAAGGTCGATGAAGAGCGAAAAACTAATGTGAAGGACCTGGGAGTGATAATGTTAGAGGATCTCACTTTCAAAGACCACAATAATGTATCTACCATATCTGCTAGAAAAATGATTGGAAGGATAATGAGAGCCTTCAAAACTAAGGATGCCAAGCCAATGGCGATTCTCTTCAAATCGCTTGTTCTCTCTAGGCTGAAATACTGATGTACACTAACAGCTTCTTTCAAGGCAGGCGAAGTTGATGACCTGGAGAATGTGCAGAGAACCTTCACAGCAAGCATAAGTAAGATAAAGCACCTAAATTCTTGGGAACCGTTGAAGTCCCTTGATTTGTATTCCCTGGAATGCAGGCGAGAAAGATACATGATAATATACAATTGGAAAATCCTAAAGGGATTAGTACCAAATATGCACACGAAAATCACTCCCTACGAAGGCAAAAGACTAGACAGGAGATGCAACATCTTCCCAATGAAAAGCTGGGGCGCCAATAGTGCACTAAGAGACAATATAATAGTGTTAGGGGCCCAAGACTGTTCAATTACCTCCTAGCATGCTGTCTTCAAGAAGGCACTGGACAGGCACCTAAAGTCAGTACCTGATCAGCCGGGCTGTGGTTAGTATATCTATTTACGAGCGGCCATCAATAACAGCCTGGCTCATGAGGCCCTGATCCACCACGAGGCCTGGTCATGGACTGGGCCCCAGGGGCGTTGATCCCCGAAACCCTCCCCAGGTACACTCACTTTATCTGGGCCGACAGCCTTTTCTTGATCCAGCGAATTTAGAAGATGCGTTTCATCCTGCCTTATAGTCACCTCCGACAGCTCTCACTCATTCTCTCTCTTTCTCTCTCTCACTCTCTCTCTCTCTCTCTCTCTCTCTCTCTCTCTCTCTCTCTCTCTCTCTCTCTCTCTCTCTCTCTCTCTCTCTCTCTCTCTCTCTCTCTCTCTCTCCCGTTTCTTCTATCCTGATTTCCTTCGTCTCTTACAACCTCCTCTCTCTCGTTTCCTCTCTCCCCTCCCTCTCTCTAATTTCCTTTTTCCCGTTTCCTCTGTACCCCTGTCTCTCGTCTCTTTCTCTATCATGTGTCCTTTCTCCTGTTTCTTCCCTGTCCCTCCCTAAAATAATTTTCTCTCACCCTCTACTCGTTTCCTCCCACCGTCTCCCTCATTTCTATTCTCTTTCTTTCTATTTTAATCACCCCACCATTCACCCTTTGTTCATCGTTCTTCTGTCAAAGACTTTACTTGCTACATATAACAGTCTTTTCACTTTCCACTAAAACCCTGTGTGACCTGAAGCTCCGTCCTTGTTCTTCCACCTATCCTAGACTCAAAACTCAGGCTCAGAGAGAGTGTGTGTACTTGGGAGTACATGGGGAAGTGTGTATACTTGGGAGTACATGGGGAAAGCCAGATATCAGTGAACTTGAAGGTTCACTGTGAGCCTAACTGCTCAGAAATTCTGTCTGCCTCACTCTAAATTGAGAACTATCATGTATTATGTAGGTGTATATATCAAGGATAGAAAAACAAGGCTGTCTACCAACTACTCTTATCTTACCTTACCCGCCACTCCCTCCTGTCACTGCCGGCATGAAAAACTGAGGGAAAAAATGGCTTGGAATTTTTAGAAAGAAGAGATGAAAGTGGATGGAAGGTATCGCCTACGACTATCCTTGCTTAATTAATACCGTTTCTATTGTAACTGCTTGTGTTAACGGTCTACTTCTCGTTATACACAGTTCTGCTGCCACACAACTTCTACCACCACTACTACTGTTAACTTGATTGCCTCGCTGTCAGCTGATTGTCCAGGTACAACTGCTTAATAATCAGGAAACCGTTGCCTTCAATTTGTCCCATCTTACTATACAGAATCTTCTGAGACTGTGTTGTCGTCGCGTTCACCACTTAAGCGGGCGTTCACCACTTAAGCGGGCGTTCACCACTTAAGCGGGCTCTATATAAGAATAATAATAATAATATTAATATTTTTATTTCTACAAGTACATGTACAAGGTATACAGGCCTAGATGACATCAGTAACATACTAATATATATAGAAAGCCCCTAGTTATGTGGAGCATTTCGGGCAAATTAGATCCATTTTGTCCCCAGGATGCGACTCACGTCAATCGACTAACTCTCAGGTACCAATTTTAGTGATGGGTGAACATAAACAACAGGTGTAAGGAAACACGGCCAACTTTTAAACCCATGCAGGGAATCAAACCGGGACCCTCAGCATGTGAAGCGAGAGCTTTGCCTATCAGGCCACGAGCCACCTACTGCAGTAATTGCATAAGTTCGTGTTACATCTTCTGCTTCACAATTTCATAATATTATTAATAGTTACGGACTCATCCAGGACATTAAAATGTTCTTCTTGCTAGGATGTGTTAGAACTTTTCTATATTTTATCGGTTTGGACAAGATATCCTCGTTATGTACATTTCCTTTGTTCATATGATTTGTTTCTTAAGTGATAATACAAGATGGTTGATCTTTTCTGTGCTTATTTCTTAGTGATAATATAAGACTGGTTGATCTTTTCTGTGCTTATTTCTTAGTGATAATACAAGACTGGTTGATCTTTTCTGTGCTTATTCCAGTATATCATCGTCTTTCATATAATTTGGAGACCATGACTGGGTTGCATATTCAAGACGTGGTTTAATAAGAACATTATATTCAACTTGGTATTTGGTGTTTTATACTTTGTTAAGCTTGAAGCTCACAAAGTGCTCCTTACTTATGATTACTTTGTGGTCTTCTGTCGCCACTCATTTTGTATTCTTGATTTTGAATTACTGCATCCAAAATTTGTAAATGTTTACATATCAACGTAGAAATTCATTTTCCACGATTTCGGCCACAGCGCCAATTTGTCCGGATCTCTCTGGATAAGATAAGATAAGATTTCGTTCGGATTTTTAACCCCGGAGGGTTAGCCACCCAGGATAACCCAAGAAAGTCAGTGCGTCATCGAGGACTGTCTAACTTATTTCCATTGGGGTCCTTAATCTTGTCCCCCAGGATGCGACCCACACCAGTCGACTAACACCCAGGTACCTATTTGCTGCTAGGTGAACAGGACAACAGGTGTAAGGAAACGTGTCGAAATGTTTCCACCCGCCGGGAATCGAACCCGGGCCCTCCGTGTGTGAAGCGGGAGCTTTAACCACCAGGCCACCGGGCCACCCTGGATGCTACATTGTGAAGTAGCTTGGATAAAGAGCCCATCCTTGATATATCCTTTTCTTAAATAACCCTTTTCCAAGTATATAACCTTTTGGGTTTTTCTGGTTTTCATTTCAGTATTTATGAGAAATCCAGTTTTGATACCCTTTTGAAAACCTCCGAGGAAATCGCTATGCTAAATTTTTAAAGTAAAAGTACTTTCATCATGAAATTCATAAACGCAAAAACTCTTGATTTTGTGGTTTGTTTGTTAATGGGAAACTACATAAGTACACTTAGTTAAACCTCCGGGTACCTCTAATATTGAACACGGTGTTTCCCTGTAATTACACTCTAATACTCAAATAACCCCAAGTATGTACCTTATTTTCAATACCCCAGTACACATGGCTTCGCGATTTCATGAGTACACAGGTTGCCTGTTCCCTTAATTCAATATCCAAAACCCCGAAGGTTGTGGTAATTACATCATCAAGTACACGAGGCTGCCTGTCACCTCTACATTCATGGACGCTTTAACACTCAATATTGAAATTACGTTCAAATTTTATATATTCATTACACGCACACGAGGAAATATTTACTCTTCACAATATATACAGAGAGTTTTAATGATCTGGAGAAATGTTTACGTAGTATGTTGCCTCTTCTCTGTGTTTTAAATGCTGTTATCTAACAGGTTTTTCAAATGTTTGTACAACCCTCGTTAGTCAGACAGGCATATCAAAGTTTTAAATATTTTAACAATGTTCGCCTATCTTAATTTATTTGCGAAATACGTTTACTCACCGATAAGTTTTTTTGTGAGTGTCAAATCGGGATCTTGGCCCCACTTTCTAGACTCTTTAAATAGGCACTATTGATTTTTGGTATATTGAGTTTTATCAGACTTCGTCTTGAACCTGCGTTTAGTTTCCTTCAATTACTTCTTAATCAGTGTCATTACAAAGACACGAAAGAACTACAACACAATTTGGCATGAATTCATAAGGTGACTGGTGTGTGTATGTGTGTGTGTGTGTGTGTGTGTTTTTTTGTGGGGGGGTGTGTTGTTGGTGTGTGTGTGTGTGTGTGTTGTGTGTGTGTGTGTGTTTGGTGGTGCGTGCGTGCGTGGGTGCGTGCGTACGCAAGCACGCTCTTGGCTTGAAAGCTTTTGTCATCTTGCCTATCATTTTCCTTGCAGTAGTGAAAACACCAGTATTTTAATCCTTGAGTGTGAGATTTTTTGATCGTCTGACCTGTGTTCAGATACCTTCTCGACAGAACAATGAAGGTGTGAGATAATGGATTCTCGATACTTTTGATGAAAATCGAGTTTCTCAAATTTGGGTCTGGAGCAGAATACATGTGCATGAAACCAATGACCTTTTCAAAGTCTCCTATGAATAAGGCTACCTTAGAAATGTCTGGAGATACAGGCGTGTTTTGTGTGTTATTCTTAAAAAATATGTAAACTGATGAGTAATTCACTGCAGACATACGTATTTGTGTTATTACTTCAATGTCTCACTCATTTCCTTATTGATTTCATTTCCTTATTGATATCAGTGCATCTTCCATCTTCCTTAAGCAAAGGCCCAATACTGAATGAGGTTTTCGCAATGGATTTTGCGTAAATGTATTTGAGATTTCTTCAAAATTCGTTTCTGGGTTTTTGCTTCCTCTGTCTCAACTTCACTCTCTATGATGCTTTAAATTTTTCTTCGATGTTCTCTATTACTGACCCTTCTAAGGCTAAATTAATATTTCCTAACATCCCTGTGATTCATTTGTGTTCTTAATTAACTTCCAGATGTGCCCTCGTGTACCTGAAACCTCGCCTTTCACACAGATTTGCACTGTCCAATCGATCAATTCCTCTACATATATTGTTCATCATAATTATGTTACCCCTGGGTCGTGTTGTCAGGTATAGTTCCTCTAACCTTCCCTAACAGCTCCCACTCCACAGCACTAGAACTCATCTCGCTGTCAGCCTTTGTACTTTCTTCCGTTTTTTATATGCTGTATCAAATAAAGGCTTCATACTAGTTCTGCATACCTAAAGGGGCCTCATATATGCTGTGTATAGTGTCATAAAAGCCTTTTTAAGGTTCCTGAAAGATGACCTTGAATTTCCCAATTCGTTTTTTTTGTGCCCGATATTCGGTTGATGTGTGCCTCAAGTGAAATGCTTGGAAACATTCTCACCCCGAGGTTCTCTTTCAGGGAGACTTTCAACCTTTGTTTCTAATCCCTGTACTCTATTTCCAGTTTTCTTTTCCTTTATCCATTCTCCACAACTTTACATTTCCTAGAGTTAAAGTCTATCAGCTACCTGTCAAACCAATCCTGTAACTTTCTCAGGTTCATTTGTAGTCTTTCCTGGTCTGCTCCAGTTTACATTCTCCTTTTCAGCTTCACATCATCTGCGAGCAGGAACACCTCTGGCTCACTTTTTCTGTCATGTTAACTTACACAAAAAACAGTATTGCTCAAAGTATCGACCCTTGTGGAACGTCACTCATCAAAATCGCCCATCCGACACCTACTTTGATATACCTTTGATGAGTTTTAAGAGTTTTTCAGCTTCCGGATCCCGACCCTGGGACAAGCTTGTCTGTTGCTTGTTTAATCAATCAGGTTGTTGCTGCTGGCAGTCTACTGACCCTCATACACATAACATCCAGGTTGATCTGGCATTACTTGGAGTCTACCTAGAGGGTATTCTGGGGATCAACGCCCCCGAGGCACAGTTCACTACCAGGACTCCCGGTGGATCAGGACCTGATTAACCAGGCTGTTACTGCTGGCCGCACGTATTCCAATGTACGAACCACAACCAGGCTGATCCGGCACTGACTTTAAGTACCTGTCCAGCTCCCTCTTGAAGGCAACCAGGGGCCTATTGGTAATCCCCATACGCATGGTGGGAAGCTTTTGAACAGTCTTGGGCTCCGGACACTTACGGTGTTTTCTCTTAGTGTACCAATGGCGCCTGTACTTTTCACTGGGGGTATTTTGCACCGCCTGCCTAGTCTTTTACTGTTGTAGGGAGTGATTTCTGTGTGCAGATTAGAGACCATTCCTTCTGGGATTTTCCAAGTGTAGAATATGATATATAACTCTCTCCTGCATTTCAACGAGTACAAGTCAGGTGCTTCCAAGCGTTCCCAGTAGTTGGTGGAGATATTTGTGTAGTTACCACTCGAAGACTTCTACACTTGTCATAGTAGTGTTTCTGATATTTTCTGGTAAGGTGTTGAATTGTTTGGACGACAGTTCCACTGCTTTTCACTTGGTTTATTTTACACTTCCTCCCATATCTCTCGTTCTCGATGTTGTTGTTATGGTAGTGTGCGGATTAGGGACAATACCCTCAATTACTTTCCACTTACATATTATCAGGCATCTCTCCTCCGCTCCAACGAGTATGCATTTATGCATTTAGGACTGTGAGGTGTTCCCAGTAACTCAAGTGTTTTATTGGCTCTATGTGGGCTGTAAATGACCTTTGTACTTGTGTTAGTTTTGGTATCACCTCTGCCCTGAATGAAGTCAACAACACAGAACAATACTCTAAACGAGAAAGCACAAACTCTTTGAATAATTTACCCATTGGCACTAGTTCCCATACTTAAAAATTTCTCAATATTCACTCATGAATTTTCTTGGCTGTGGTGACATTTACTTGAATGTGTTCTTTGAAAGAGATGTCAGCCGACATAATTACTCCCAGGTCTTTCAGGTCTTCCTTTTGTTCTATTTGATGATCTTGGGTTTTGTATATAGAGTGATTTTAGTTCTATATTCGTTCCATATTTAAGCAACTAAAACTGGTCACTATTGAACGCCAAATTATTCTTTACCAACCACTGGAAAAATCCTGCTTATATCTTTTTGGAATTTTTCATTGTATTTTGCCGAGACGACTTTCTTGTTTATTTTGGTGTCGTCCGCGGATGATACAAAGCTGTGCTGACGGGTATTGAAGATTGAGACACTTATGCAGCATATGGGAATCTTTATTCAGGAAACGTTTCGCCACACAGTGGCTTCATCAGTCCAATACAAAGAGGAAGGCGTAAGGAGAGGAGGAGAATGAGGTAATCAGTCCCTCAACCTGGAGTCGATGTGTGGACTGAACACATCGACTCCAGGTTGAGGGACTGATTACCTCATTCTCCTCCTCTCCTTACGCCTTCCTCTTTGTATTGGACTGATGAAGCCATTGTGTGGCGAAACGTTTCCTGAATAAAGATTCCCATATGCTGAAAAAGTGTCTCAAACTTCAACTTGTCGGTTTTTCAAACCCTTCATACAACTGACGGGTTTTTTTATTATGTTTTGCTGTTTTTTTGGGTGGAAACAGTAGAGGGCCAGACCGTGCCCTTGGGGGGCCCTTTGCCTTTTTACCTTTTTCAAAGCTGGATTTTTTCTCTTTAACCCTTGCCTTTATGTTTAGGTTTTCAGAAAGTTGAAAATTTTTTGCCTTTTAAATGTGCCTAAGTCTTTTTAAAAAACAGTGTTTACACGTCTAATTTTTTTTTTTCAAACGCCCCCTTTAAATTTTGAAAGGGGGCCCGCAGAATGTGACAAGCATGATCTTGTAGGGTTTTTAACCCCGGGGTTTGGGGGTTTTACGATTTTGTTGGTTTATAAATTTGCAATTTGGTGTCTCATTGTTTTGTAGACTTTAAAGATGTAGGGCGTTAACTAAATTTTTTGTCCGGAAAATTTTTCCCCCCCAGCGCTCCCCACCCGCCTCCCCTATAAAAGGCTAAAGTCTACATTTTTTAAAGGGCCTTTAAAGGGACTTTATTCAGAGGGTAAGATCCCTTTTTCGAAAGTCTATGAGTGTTCGTGCTAGTGGAACTTTGCAAATTTTTTAAAAAAAGAAAAATTTCCCGGGAAACTGGAAATCTTTATGAAATTTTTAAAGGTTTTTACACTCTCCATTCAGCTTTCCCTTTTGTGAGTTTGTGAACACGAAAAAACATTGCTCTTTTAAAAATTTTGTTCATTTCCTATTTATAATGCCCCTTTTGAAACCCCCTTTTGATTATTGGTTTATTTCTGCATGTAGTTCTCAGCTTTGGGGGTTTTTTTATATAAATTTTAAAAAAAATTTTTGGGGTTCCCTTTCATAATTTGAAAGGGGGTTTTTTTTTTTCCCTTTGTTTCTTCTGTCTGGTAAGACATTTTTAAATTTTTGTTTACCCAGTAAATTTTCTAGATTTCTTTCCCTTTTTTCCTATATACATAATTTTTACTATGTATTTAAAGTAACCCCCTTTTTGGAAAATTTTAAAAAACACAAATGCAGTATAATGTGATCCTTTATTGACAACGTTTCACCCACACAGTGGGCTTTTTCAAGTCACACACGGATCCGTGTGTAGATCCGTGTGTGACTTGAAAAAGCCCACTGTGTGGGTGAAACGTTGTCAATAAAGGATCACATTATACTGCATTTGTGTTTATATTTCCATTGTGTCGGTATTTTATACCATTTATTTCCAACCCCTTGTATGCTTCTGCGTTCAGTTTTTCCGGGCATTAGGTTGCTCGTGACTGTTTCCTAGGGTGTAAATTTTGCCCCAGTCAGTCTGTGATTCAGGAGGTTAAATTTACTAAACATCCCTTCTCGTACATTACTGCCAGAGTTCTCCAACCCTGAGATTATAATCGTTTGCACTTCTATGACGATGTGATCAGATTATATTGAGTTTTTGATTATGTCTCTGGTTAGTTCCTCGTTGTTCGCTAAGATCAGATCCAGCGAATTTTCGTTTCTAGTGGGTTCTATTATCTGTTGGTTCAATGTAAACTTCTCACAAAACCTCATTAGTGACAGAGTATGTACCTGTTGAGCTATCGCGCGTCCAGGAACTATTTCTAGTACAGTGCTGTGGTGACTCACCTTCCTTTCTTACATTTGGGGGATAATATTCGGTATGGGCTTTTCAAGCCTTTCAGGGCAGCTTCCTTATTTAAACTGTAAATTTTCCCTGGCTTTTGCAGAGGGTTTGGTTTGTATGAAAAGGAAAATTTTTAGATTCCTTTTTTTTACTTTAATATTTTAAAATTTTTTTGGTCATGAATTCGGGCCGTTCTGTGCAAAAAAAATTGAATTTTTCACATAGATCTTTTTCCTCCCGTGATCTTTTTAACTCTGCCACATCTTTTTATTTTAATAGTTTTATTGTTATCTCACCACCCAAAAAAACCCCTATTATTTATTAGTTTTAAAAGGGCCCCAAGACAAAACCCACTCACTCCTATAAGGTGCCACTAATGTACAGTAGTAACTTTGACATTTTCCCCGGGGCAATAACTGGGGGTTCCTTCATCTGCTATAGTTTCCCCCTGTTATTAAAGATTTTTTCCCGAGCTTTTGTTTACTGTATACCAGCGGCAGGGGGGGGGGGCAGCGGCAACGGGAAACCCTTGCCTCTTTTTTTAAAATTTCAAACCGGAGGTTCCCAGCCCCCAAAGTGAGGGGCCTTTAATAAAAGCCCCACATAAAAAAATAACATGTGGGGGTTTTACCGAATGATTTTAAACCCAACTGCAGAAACCAAAAAGTTCCCCCAAATTCCCAACAATAGGACTCTTTAATTACCACCCCCTTTACCCCGTGCACTGAAGTGAAAACCCACAACTTTCCCACCCTTTCCCCTATTTTTTCCCCCGAAGCCACAGCCAAGGGGAAAAAGGGTCGGGAAAAAATAAAAAAAGATCCAAAAAAACCAGCTAAGGTCCCCCAAAAATAAAAAGGTGGAGAGCAGATAAAAAACCGGGAAAATTTGTGGTACTACCAGCCAGGACCCCAACCCTCTTTCCCCCAAACCGGGCACCCCACAACCACGACAGACAACAACAAAAAAGGGCTGCTGCCACAGCCCAAAAGATAAAACCTTCCCAGTATTTGATGTTCAAGAAGATCACCAAACCCAAAATAGCTAAACCCCCTTACGATTCGGGAAAAACAAAAACGATTCCCAAAACTAACTCAAAAAATTTGCAAAAAACTAAAAGCTAGCAAATGCAGATTCCCTCAACAAGATCACTGCTCAAAGAATTTAAAAAATAAAACACTTGGAACAAAAAAAGCAACCCCCACACCCTTTCCCTGACACTATCAACACTAAAAAAAGACCAAGTAAACCTATTTAATACCAAAAATTTCAGAGGAAAAAATCAAGAGGGGGCCCAACAATTCCCAAATTGTCATAACCAATTTTCCAAGACCAAAATTGACCAAAAAACAGCAATCTAAATGCTGTTGTATTTAAAACCCGGGCAAAAAATTCCCACCCACATCACCCAAGAGCCCCGGAATGGGACCCCCCCCTTTTACGGGCCATAAAGGGAAACCCCCCTTCCCCTTTTTAAATTACGTAGTGATGACCAAAAGGGTTTTTGAAAAATGATGGGCTCCCAAACCAGGGAAAAAAAAAAACGGTTGCTTTTTTTTTTAAAAAAATTCCCCAAATTGGGCCTAAACCGAAAAAACCCTTACAAAAAAATTATTTCTAGGGAAATGATTTTTTACGTCAAGAGTGCCTTCCCAAAAAACAAGGACAAAACCTTTATCGGCAAAGAAAAAATTACGGCTATCCCCAAAAAAATCCACCTTTGGGGCTTTGTGAGGGAGGGAAAAAAAATCGCATTTTTAGGAAACAGCCCACTGGGAAAAAAAAAAAGGGTAATTATTTTCAGAAGTGCCCTTTAAAAAACATTCCTAAGTGAGGTGGGATTAACAGATTTTTAATTATTATAATAAGGGGGGGAAAGCGCAAAACCCGGAGGTTTTTATTACAGCGCCTGGGGGGGGGGTGATGTGGAAAAGGCATTCGGGCCTTAATTGGGGGGGAGGGGAGCCCCAGACCCAAATTTCCCCTAAATAAAGGGGCCCCTCACCAACATCAAGGAAACCTTCCTTGGGGGGTTGGGATTTAACGGAAGGGGGTTTAAAGTGCGGGTTTTTAAAAACCCACAGCCCAAAAGGTTAGTGTTATATTGTCATAAATTTTTGTCCCCCCCTAAAATTTTTTAATTTCCCCAAATACTTTTGATTGTATTGTTGTATTAACGACCATTCTCCCCTTCATAGTTTTAATTTTTTTAAATATCAAACAGAATCTTTCCTTTTTTTAAAACTTACTGCTTTCACGTTCCTTCTTATTTTATTATAAATAGCCAAATTTTGTCCTCAAAAAATTTTCAAACCTCACTTTAAAAAAAATACTCAATTCCCCCAATTTTATTTAAACCCCTATTATTCCCCAAATTTTTGTTTTAAAAAAATATATTGACAAACTTTTTGGGTAAACTTCTTTTTTTGGGCCCATCTTATTCAAATTTTTTTTTAAAATTTTGTATTTTCAACTCAACTTTTATATTATCCTGTTTTCCACTTATAGATATTATAACCCAAAGTCATTGCCATTTTTATTTTTATATTTTTTTCTTTTTTTTATTATTCTTTTACTCCCTTTAAAATTGTGTATTTTACCCTGTAAAATTTAAAATCTATTTTTACTCTAATTTTTTGGAAAAAAAACTTATAAAAGCCTTTTTATTTGAAATTTTCCCTTTTGAGAGCCCTTGTCCCTTTTTTTTTTTTTAAAATTTTTTGTTTTTAAAACTCAGTTTGTATTTATCAATCCCAAATTCATTATATTAGACCATAGTGCAATTATTTGGAAAAGGATGGTGCTATTTTTAATTTTTTAATTTTTTTTTATTATTAAAATTAAATCTAGTTGTTACTATAGCCCCAATTTTTAAACCCCCAAAAACAAGACTCCAAAAAATCATTATTTTAAAAGCCCTTTGTGAAAATTACAAGTAAAAGGGGGCCCTTGTTCTTTTTTAAAATTTTTGTATTTTTATATTACTGGGTTTTCCCTAGTTTTTCTTTATTTTTTTTCCCCCGAAAAAACACATAGACCCAAAACCCTTTTTAATTTGGGTTTTGAGTAGTGACTTTTACTCATATGCCCCAAAATACTCTAGCTTTTAAACTTACCCCAAACTTCCCCCATTTAAGAAACAGTACTAAAAATCAACACACAATTCGGGATATAAAAAACCATTTTTTTAAACCTAGAAGTTTGTTGATTACTTTGGACCCTGACCCTAACCTCCTTAATCTGACCCCCAAATTTAAAAACCTTTTGGAAAAAGTAACTGCCTTTATTCCCACAGAAAACACAAGCCGCACTATCCTAAACAATGCTAAAATTTCTATCAGTTTTTTTAATTTACAACATCAGGTCCCTTAAAAGAAAAACACTATGATGACCTCCTGGACTCCTTGAATCACTAAAGACCCCTTCTCCTGCATTATTCTTACTGAGGGCCTGGCTTAAGCAGGACACAATTTGATAAATTTCCTCAAACCCGGATACACAAAAATTTTACAACTGCGCCAAAACCCGTTGGGGGTGGTATTGCCAAAATTTTTACTCTAACCCCAAATTTTCTTGTTTAGCACCACGGGGTTTAGTGATTTAATATGGGGAAAACATTTTTGCTAATTTTTAGTTTAAAAAAACCCTTAAGACACCCATAACAAAACGGTGCCCTTTACCGGGTTTCCTCCAAAAAAACATCCCAAAATTTTAGTGAGAAATTTTTAAAATCCTAATAACAAACAGGGCAAATGAATAAGCACAACCTTTTTTTTAGCTGGAGGGCTTCAACTAAACTTGGTTACTAGATGATCGCCGGTTTAATGATTTCATTAACCCAAAATTTTAAAAACACAAATTCTCAACCCAAAAATAACTAAACCAACCAGGGTCACGGGGACCAAAGGGAACCTAATAGACCCAATGGCCAATATTACTGCCCCCCCAAATCAGGGATAATCACAATGCACTACGACCAAATTTCCCTACCTTCCTCCTGACAAAAAATTTAGTAAACCAAACCCTTGAATTCAAACAAAGTCTCTTTTTTAAATCCCTGGGCGAGGCCCCCAATAAAAAAAGGGGTTTTTTTCCCCAGCTGACCTTTGAAAATTGTTGGGCTGGTCTACAGAATTTCAAAACCAAAAGGTATTGATGATGGGGCAGGGCATTTTTCTTAAAAAAATTACTTTGGGCTATACAAAAAAAACATTGTCCCCATTTAAAAAAGAAAAAAGCACAAAAAACGGGGTTTGGGTTTCCCTTGGGTAACCCGTACCTTTTGAAATCCATTGGGCCCAAAAAAAATACCAATATTTAAAAGCAAAATTTTTAAAAGGGCTTAATACCAAAGAAAATTCTTAAACATATTCATCAGTTCTCACCCAAAATAAAAAAAGAAAGCCAAAAAAAACTATATACTCCAGTAGATTCACAGGGCACTAGAGGGGGATTAAAAAAAAGGGCTGGAAAAAAACCCTCTTCAAAATTTTTGGGAAACCCCAAACTAAAAAAAAAAAAAAAAAGAAAAATTTTTCCAACTAAAACCTTTAAAGAAACCCCCTTCATCCCACTGCACAGGGAAAAAAAGAATAAACGACTTCTTTTCAACCTAAGGGTCAAACTCGCCAAAAAAAATCCACATACCAAAGGGCCCCTTTCTGGGGATACCTAGATGGGAATTTCCCCAAATTTCCTTCTATCTTGCACCAACGAGCCTCGGAAGTCACCCAGATTATAAAGTCAATTAAAAACAACTCAGGGAAAACTTTTCTAATTTTCTACCATTATTTTTCAGGGGGCGGGCCATATCCTTTCGCATTTCTATTTTATTAACCCTTTTTTTTTTTAAAAAAGTCACTAGAAAATAAACACCCTTTCCCCAAAAAAATACTCAAAATGGCAAAGGGGTTTAACCAAAAACATAAAGGTTTGGGGACCCTTTCAGACTTTTAAAAAACTTAGGCCAATATAAACTTTCCATTTTCTATCCAAAAAAATTTTTTGAGTAAAACCCTTTTCACAGGGATATATTTTATTTTTAACAAAAACCCCAAAACATACTCAACCCCTGCCAATTTTTGGGTTCAGGAAAAAATAAAAAGCAATAATGAGGGAAAACATAAAAATGCTAGATGTGCTTTACACAGGGATTGGAAAATAAGGAATATCCCCCTAGGGGAATTTTTTTTGACCTAAGGAAAAAAATTTTGGGGCCCCAGTAGACCACGAAAAATTTCCTACCCACAAAAATTGCCATTTCGTATAAGAGGCCAGGGTTGCTTATTTTACAAAACTTTTTACTAATAGGTATCAGTATGTCACCAAATTAAAAACACAAAAACATCAACAACACGGCCCTTGATAATGGGTTCCGCGGGGAAATGTCCTTTGGGCCCCCCTCTTCCTAAAATTTCACAAAGATCTTCCAAACATTTTCCCAACACCCGAAACCCATTCTTTGCTGCCCAAAACGACTTATGTCATCTTCACCTAAACATGCCACCCCCAAAACCCCTTGTTAACGAGGGTGTTTAAAATATCGGCTTGGTTTACAGCCAAAAAAAACTTACGCTTAAACTGACAAAAAACCCACTTTATTTTGTTGGTAGCGAGAGGAGATGCACAAAAATTTAAATTAAGATCGACAACACCCCTTTAAATTTCCAAAAATAATGGGGCAAATTCCTAGGCCTTTAAACCTTTACAACAACCTGAATTTTAGCACCCCCTATCCAACCATAACCAAAAAAATATTTCCCAAAAAAATTGGGGTCCTCTCCAAAATACGATTAAATACGTGCCGCAAATGGGCCCCTTTTACACTACACCATTCCAAATTTCATATCCATAACCCCCACCTATGCTATTTTTGCTTTGGGGGTCAAAAGGGCGCAACACACCTAAAGCCAAAAAATAATCCAACAAAAAGCTGCAGTAAGGAAAAACATAAATCCCATCCCGGGCAACCACCCCCCACTTTCTGATCTAAACTACCCCCTGTTCAGAAATCCACACTTACTACTGTGCAATATCATCTACGGACCTTAAACCCCAATATAAAACCTTGACCAAAAAAGTTTTTGATAGTTGTGACAGAACCCAAGGGCTAAACCAGACAAAAACATCTCTCGACTTCCCCGTGCCCGACAAAACCCTTTACAAAAATTAAATGTAGTAAAAAGGCCCTAAAATCTGGAACACCCTACCTGAAAACTCTAAAATCAGACACATTCTCCCCTTAAAACTCCCTTTAGAAAACTCTTATCTCCCTGATACACCCCAACTAACTACAGGAATACCCCCTGGGGGTTTCACACTAACACTCACTACCTATTTGCCCAAAAACGAAATTTAATCTCAATCCTAAATATGAATCCTATGATCCTCCAAATACTGAAAACTATGACGTGCCAAACAAAAGCTTCACATTGCAAAAATCACAAACTGTATTTAGTCTTTTGGGCCTTTAATACCAGTTACCTCATAATTTGTAATTTTTAAAAAAAAAAAAAATAAATAAGTCTGCCCAAATGCCTGCCCATGCTAGGCGTTCAGTGGTCATTTGAAATCTTTATTTAACTAATGAAAACCACCCAAAACCAAATTCGTAAATTCAACTTTGTAATCTTTTAGGAAAAAATTTTGGGGAATTTGAATTTGAATTTGAATCTCTTGTGAGGTACTGTACCAACACCTTTCGTCCAAAAAAAACAGTCCACCCTTTCCCTCTCTCTCTCTCTCTCTCTCTCTCTCTCTCTCTCTCTCTCTCTCTCCCCTCTCTCTCTCTCCCCACCATACATCTTGCCCTGGCACCATTCATCTTCGGTTGACACTTTACTGATGATCTTTTACATAGGATAACAGGTAAAGCGTGCTTTTCGGGGATGCATTCGTTTTAATTGTTTATCTTGGGTTTGGGAAACCCGCTGATAGTTACTCATCTTTTTTTAAATACTGACAGCATTTTTTTTTGTGCTGAAACTTTCTAAAAATTTTTTTACTTCGACTAACAGTCATTCATCTTGGCCGATATTGCTGACAGTCGTTTTAAACTTGGGAACACTTGTTGGCAGTCGTTCGTTCGCCTTAGCTTTTTCTGCTGAAGTTGTTATCTTGAGGTAAGGCCGGTGAAAAAAATTTTTAAAGGGGGTTAACACCTGTTTACAGTTTTTAATTTGGGCTGACACATTGGGCAGCCGTTATCGTGACTGAAACTTGGTCAATTCATTCTGCCCACGCTTGCTGCGTCGTTTTATCTTGGCCCGAAACTTGCTGACAGTTGTTCATTTGGAGTGGTTTTTTTTCTGCTGTAAACCTACCACTTCGAGGTTGACTTTCTGTGCACTCAGAGATCCTCTTCTGCATACCAATGTTTAACGTGTAGTCTTTTGGGAAATTTTTTCGCTTTTTTCGCTCGAAAGTCGACCAGATTTTTCCTCTCTCTCATTAACAAGGGTTTTCCACCCAAAGACCTGGCCCTGGATGTTCTGTGTTTTCAAAGTACCCTGTAAACCGAGAGGTGTTGTGCTAAATATCACAGGATTTGACAGTTTGAAAAAACAAGCCACCCCTCAGGGACCAACAAATTATTCCACGTCAAAGTCATCTGATCACTTTTTCCTATTTGTTGTTTAACTAAACAAAAACAAAACTCTTGAACAGTCTGCATGCCTTTGGCACTCAGGTTGGTACGTGACTGGCTGAATAAAAATTTGCAAAAACAAACGGATATAGAGGGTACGTTATAAAGTCACACACACACCACAAACAAACACACACACACCACATACAAAAAAAAAAGAAAATACACACACAACCCCAGCACCCCGAATTTTATAACTATGTCTATTGTGGACACAGAAACTTAAAAAATTAAAAATCTTTTCGGTGGGCCTGAGCAACATAGATTTCAACGAGGGTAAATTTCAGTTGCACTGCAGTGGGCGAATGATGAAAATTCAGACTTTTTGGAGAAAAGGAAAAAAAGTAAAACCCCTTCAAAACAGCGAAAGTCCAGTGAAAGATTGGGGGGGCAAAAATATCCCAAGATCTCAATTTGAGGATCACAATATTTTGATTAACAGGGGAACCATGTCTTAAATGAAAAAAATGTGGGGAAAAAATCTTAAAAAAACATGGATCCAAACCCGGCCTTTTAAAAGGGTCAGCTTCCGGCGCTGAACTAGTTTAAAGGGATATTCCCCTAAGAAGGGAAAAGGGGAAGAATTAAACTGGGGAAAAGGGAAAAACGTCCCTCTACAGAAGACGACGAAGAATCACTGAGCTCCTCGAGAACGCTAGATTATTTGACACACAGAAGAAAAAGCTGACCTTTGAAGTGGAAAGTATCGGACTTAAGTTAAAGGACTCTTACAGGACCCAGGAGAGACAGGAGGAGCTATAAGCATTAGTGAAATTGAAATGCCAAGGCATGATAGTGGCTCTCTTTGCACTACAAATCATTGTAAACCCTCACTGTAAACTACCCATGTAAACATACTTCCTAAAATATGTCAACCACATTGTATACTTGCAAGGAAATAAAGGAATTTGAATTTGAATTTAAAGAAATTCGAAATATTTCTTTTCATATGCCAAAATCAATGCAAATACCGTATATAGTATAGGGCCCTACCTCATACGGGGTGGGACTTGCACAGGCGACGGTGAAGAAATGAGTGAGTTGCTGGGATCCCAGTGGAACTCTGTGTTTACGATCTACTGGTCAGTCCAATGATCGAATATGAAGGAGCGTCGGAACTCCATCAATGTGTGCCATTGACATCGTGCTCATGCCCTCTGCCCCAGACCCAGACCCAGACTCGTGGAATTATGTGTTTGTTGGGAACTGCAAGAAACTCCTTTCGCATGCCATAAATATACTGTGGAGAAGGAGCTTGGACATGGGTGGAGTTCCACGGTCGCTGGGAACAGCGGATGTAGCCCCACCCCATGGAGGTGGCAGCGGGGCACTGGCTCGGAACTATAGACTAATGTAACTAGAACAAAATGGTAACTAACTAACATACATACACACACACACACACACACACACACACACACACACACACACACACACACACACACACACACACACACAGAGGCACACACGCACGCACGCATATACAAAAGGCCTAGT
>NC_069414.1:16264172-16274172 GCF_026875155.1 Cherax quadricarinatus | reverse complement strand
TTAGTAGATACGACTAATGAGGCGCCGACCCGCTTCCTACTTTCATCTTCTACATTAAAATCTTCAAATAAACAAAACATGTGAAGTCTGATTCATCTTCGTTTTTGCTGCACTTTTAATGTTATGGTTGCCTGGCTTGACACATTACTTTATTAATACAAAACACAGTTCTTGTTTTTTAACCTCAAAAGAGTTTCACCTAAGTTGGCCACATTCGCGAAATTATATTTGAGAAGACTTAGCTGGCTTAGGTAATGTGAATACAACCCCCGCTTAACGATCACCTCCAAATGCGACCAATTATGTAAGTGTATTTATGTAAGTGCGTTTGTACGTGTATGTTTGGGGGTCTGAAATAGACTAATCTACTTCACAATATTCCTTATGGGAACAAATTCGGTCAGTAATGGCACCTGAACATACTTCTGGAATGAAAAAAGATCGTTAATCAGGGGTCCACGTACATTGTGAAATGTATGAAAAAGAAAAAAAACAATCGAATTTTTAGTCTGAGTTGTTTTTCTATCACATTTTTTTAGTACTTCAGTTGTTTTTTCTCCCTCAGTTGTTTTTCCTACCTTATTCGTTTTCCTACCACAGTTGTTTTTCTACCTGTTCTTTTCATACCACAGTTGTTTTTCTACCTGTTCTTTTCATACTACAGTTGTTTTTCTACGTGTTCTTTTCATACCACAGTTGTTTTTCTACCTGTTCTTTTTATACTACAGTTGTTTTTCTACGTGTTCTTTTCATACCACAGTTGTTTTTCTACGTGTTCTTTTCATACCACAGTTGTTTTTCTACCTGTTCTTTTCATACTACAGTTGTTTTTCTACCTGTTCTTTTCATACTACAGTTGTTTTTCTACCTGTTCTTTTCATACCACAGTTGTTTTTCTACCTGTTCTTTTCATACCACAGTTGTTTTTCTACCTGTTTTTTTCATACTACAGTTGTTTTTCTACGTGTTCTTTTCATACCACAGTTGTTTTTCCTACCTCAGGTTGTTTTCCTATCTCGGTTATTTTTCCTACCTTAGTTGTTTTCCTACCACACTTGTTTTCCTAAGTTAGTTGTATTCTACCTCTGTTCTTTTTTCTACCTCATTCGTTTTCCTACCTCTTCTTTTTTGTACCTCAGTTGTTTTTCTACCTCTATTGATTTTTTTTATCACAGCTCTCATAATACACTTTTAAGCCCAGTACTAAACCCCTTATTAAAGACACTGTTCGAAGAAGACCAGCCCTGTATATGGTATATTATCTCACCATTGATTGCCAGTCACAGCTGTCGACTACCATCCAGGAACCTGTTTACTGCTAAGTGAACATGGCCGGCAGGTGTATAGACATTGCCCAAGAATCGAACACTTAGATTATGAAAGTGAGTGAGTTTTTTTTTTTGTATGTGTGTGTGTGTATGTGTATGTGTGTGTGTGTGTGTGTGTGTGTGTGTGTGTGTGTGTGTGTGTGTGTGTGTGTGTGTGTGTGTGTGTGTGTGTGTGGTGTGGTGTGTGTGGTGTGTGTACTCAGTTTCAGGGGTCGAGTCACAGTTGCTGGCCCTTGCTCTTTACCGGTCTCTGCTAGGTCACTCTTCCTCCTCCATGAGCTTTATCATACCTCTTCTTAAAACTATGTATGGATCCTGCTTCCAATACATCACTTCTCAGAATATTCCACTTCCTGATAACACTGTAACTTAAGAAGTACTTCCCAACATCCCTGGTATTCATCTAAGTCTTCAAGTGTAACCCCTTGTTGTTGTGTCCCATCTCCGGAACATCCTGTCTCTGTTCACCTTGTCGATTCCTCTCAATATTTTTATACGTCGTTATCATATCCCCCCTATCTCTCCTGACCAGTGTCGTCAGGTCGAATTCCCTTAACCTCTTCTCGTAGGACATGCTCCTTAGCTCCGGGACTAGTCTTGTTGCAAACGTTTGCATTTTTTCTAGTTTCTTACGTGATTGGCTAGGTGTGGATTCCAAACTGGTGCTGTATACTCCAATATATGCCTAATGTGCAAGATGTACATGATCCTGAACGATTCCTTATTGAGATGTCGGAATGCTGTTCTTAGGTTTTTCTAGGCGCCCCTATGCTGCAGCAGTTATTTGGTTTATGTGCGCCTTAGGAGATGTGCCTAGCGTTATACTCACCCGTAGATCCTTTTCCTTAATGAGGTTTGTAGTCTCTGGCCCCCTAGATTGTATGCAGTCTGCAGTCTTCTTTTCCCTTCCCCAATCATCATGGCTTTGCACTTAGCGGAGTTGAGCTCCAGGAGCCAGTTGCTGGGCCAGGCCTGCAGCCTGTCCAGATTCCTTCGTAGTTCTGCCTGGTCCTCATCCGATTGAATTCTTCTCATCAACTTCACTTCATCTGCAAACAGGGACACTTCTGAGTCTATTCCTTCCGTCATGTCGTTCACAAATACCAGAAACAGCATGGGTCCTAGGACTGACTCCTCTGGAACCCCGCTCGTCACAGGCGCCCACTCTGACACCTCGCCACGTACCATGACTCCCTGTTGTCTTCCTGACAGAAAATCCCGGTTCCATTGCAGTGCCTTCCCTGTTATCCCTGCCTGGTCAACTTCCTTTTGCACTAATCTCTTGTGTGGAGCAGTGTCAAACGCTTCCTTAAAGTCCAAGAAAACGCAGTCTATGCACCCCTCTCTCTCTCTTTTGTCTTCTGTCACCCTGTCATAGACCTCCAGTATGTTTGTGACGCAGGATTTCCCGTCCCTGAAACCATGCTGGCTGTCGCTGACAAGCTCATTCCTTTCTAGGTGCTCCACCACTCTTCTCCTGATAATCTTCTCCATGACTTTGCATACTATACATGTCAGTGACACTGGTCTGTAGTTTAATGCTTCGTGTCTGTCTCCTTTTTAAAAATTTGGAGTACATTTGCTGTCTTCCATACCTCAGGTAATCACCCTGTTTCGAAAGATGGGTTTTAAGAGTGTTGTTAGTAGTACACATATTGCCTCTGCTCCCTCTTACAGGACCCAATGAGAGATGTTATCCAGCCCCATTGCCTTTGAGGTATCTAGCTCGCTTAGCAACCTCTTCACTTCTTCCTCGGTTGTATGTACTGTATCCTCGGTTTTGTGTATTGTCTTTCTGGAGTCCTTTCTTTCTCCTCTGTGAGCACTTCTTTGAATCTCATGTTGAACTCCTCACATACTTCGCGGTCGTATCTTGTGATCTCTCCTCCTTCCTTCCTCAGCCTGATTACCTGGTCCTTGACTTTTGTTTTCCTCTTGATGTGGCAGTACAATAGCTTTGGGTCAGATTTGGCTTTCGCTGCTATGTCAATCTCGCATTGTCGTTGGGCCTCCTTTCTTACCTGTACATATTTATTTCTGGCTCTACGACTGCTCTCCTTATTTTCCAGGATCCTTTGCCTTCTATACTTCTTCCATTTCCTAGCACAATTGGTTTTGACCTCTCTACATTTTTGGGTGAACCATGGGCTCATCCTGGCTTTCTCGTTGTTTCTGTTACCCTTTGGTACAAACCTCTCCTCAGCTTCCTTGCATGTTGTTGTTACATATTCCATCATCTCATTACTGACTTCCCTGCCAGTTCTCTGTCCCATTGAACCCTGTGCAGAAAATTCTTCATGCCTGTGTAGTTCCCTCTCTTGTTGTTTGGCTTCTTTCGTCCTGCCCTTCCTGCTTCCCTCTCCATTTGCATCCCTACTATGTTATCGACGCTCAGAACCACGTGATCGCTAGCTCGGAGAGGTCTTTCATATTTTATGTCCTCATTATCTGCAATGCTCAAGATGAATACTAGGTTAGTCTTTCTCTCTCTCTCTCTGGTAGTCTCCCTAATGTGTTGATGCATGAGGCTTTCCAGTACCACCTCCATTATCTTAGTCCTCCATGTTTCTGGGCTCCCATGTGGCTCCAGGTTTCTCCCTGCCAATTTCCTTGTGATTAAAGTGTGTGTTTGTGTGTGTGTGTGTGTGTGTGTGTGTTGTGTGTGTGTGTGTGTGTGTGTGTGTGTGTGCGTAGTAGTTCCTTGGTGTCAAAGAAACTTGTCGATGTGTGTGTGTGTGTGTGTGTGTGTGTGTGTGTGTGTGTGTGTGTGTGGTGCGTGGGTTTATGTGTGTTAATGTGCTAGTGTGTGTGTGAGTGAGATAGTGTGATTATATTGGTGTGAGTGTTTTATTGTGTGAGTGTGTACATGTATATGTTCACACCTAATTGTGGCTGCAGTGGCCCAGCCTCTTCACTGGCCGCCACTAGGTCCACTCTCTCCCTGTTCCATGTACTTTATCATACATCTCCTTAAAGCTATGTATGGATCCTCCCTCCACTACATCACTTTCCAGACTGTTCCATTTCTTGACAACTCTATGACTGTAGAAGTACTTCCTAACATCTCTGTGATTCATTTGAGCTTTCATCTTCCAGTTGTGACCATTTGTTGCTGTGTCACTTCTCTGGAACATTCTGTCGCTGTCCACCTAGTCAATTCCTCTAAATATTTTATATGTTGTTATCATGTCACCTCTATCCCTCCTGTCCTCCAGAGGTGTCAGGATGAGTTCCCTTAACCTCTCTTCGTAAGACAAATCCCCCCCCCCTCATCTCCTGGACTTGTCTTGTTGCAAACTTTTGCACTTTCTCTAAGTTCTTGACGTGTTTGACCAGGTGTGGGTTCCATACTGGTGCTGCATACTCCAATATAAGCCTCATGTACACGGTATACAGTATCGTGAATGAATCCTCACTTAGATGTCGAAATGCTGCTCTCTGGTTTGCCAGGCGCCCGTATGCTGCAGGAGTTATTTGGTTGTTGTGCGCCTGTGGAGATGTATACTCGTTGTGATGCTCACCCCAAGATCCTTTTCCTTGAGTTAGTTTTCCAGCCTCTGACCTCTTAGAGTGTGCTCCGTCTGCGGTCTCCTTTGTCTTTTCCTAAGCCTCATAACTTTGTACTTGCTGAGGTTAAACTCCAGGAGCCACTTGTTGGACCAGGCTTGTAGCTTGTCCAGGTCCCATTGTAGGCTTGCCTAATCTTCGTCCGCTTGTATTCTCCTCATTAGTGTCACGCTGTCTGCGAAGAGGGACATCTTTGACTATATCCCTTCTGTCTTGTCATTCACTAATAACAGAAGAGCACCGGACCTAGGACTAACGCATGTGGAACCCCATTCGACACATACACCCACTCTAAACCCTCGTCTCGTACCGACACACGTTGTTCCCTTCCTGTCAGATATTCCTTGATCTACTGTAGTATTTTCCCTTCTATTCCAGCCTGCTCCTCTAGCTTTCAAACCAGTCTCTTGTGTGGTTATGTGTCGAAAGCCTTCTTACAGTCCAAGGAGATGCAGTCTACCCATCCTTTTCTCTCCTGTCTTACTTCTGTTACCTTTTCATAGAACTCAAATACGTCTGTGATGCAGGATATCCCTTCCTCGGAGCAGTGCTGGTTGTCAGGTCTGAGTCCATTCCATTCTAAGTGCCCCACCTCTCTTTTCCTGATAATCTTCTCCATAACTTTGCATACATGTCAGCGATACTGGTCTGATTTAATTAACCCCGTCTGTCTCCTTTTTTTAAGAATCGGGACTACATTTGTTGTCTGCTACATCTCAGGCACTTGCTCTTTGTCGATAGATTTACTGAACGCTGTTGTTAATAGCTCCTTCTCTCAAGACGCAAGAAGAGATATTATTTGTGCCCACTGCCTTCGATGTATCTAGTTCCCCTAGCAGTTTCTTCACCTCCTCCTTGGTTGTGTGCAGTGTGTTCAGCACTTGCTGGTGCACCCTAACACCTAGGTTTGCTGGAAACATCTGTCTCCACTGTAAATACCTCCATGAATCGCGATCTGAGCTCTTCACATACTTCCTGGTCGTTCCCAGTGAGCTCCCTCCTTCATCAGTCTGATTACCTGATCCTTTACTGTTGTGTGTGTGTGTGTGTGTGTGTGTGTGTGTGTGTGTGTGTGTGTTGTGTACTCACCTACTTGTACTCACCTATTTATGGTTGCAGGGGTCGAGTCTTAGCTCCTGGCCCCGCCTCTTCACCGGTTGCTACTGGGCCCTCTCTCTCCCTGCTCCATGAGCTTTATCAAACCTCGTCTTAAAACTGTGTATGGTTCCTGCCTCCACTACGTCATTTTCTAGGCTATTCCACTGCCTGACAACTCTATGACTGAAGAAATACTTCCTAATATCTCTCTGTCTCTTTGTGTTCTTCTATTCCAATGTGGCCTTTGTTTTCTGTGTCCCTCCCTGGAACATCCTGTCATTGTCCCACCTTGTCTATTCTCACGCAGTATTTTATATGTCGTGAATCATGTCTTACCTGAACCTCCTGTCCTCAGTGTCGTCAGGCCCGTTTTCCTAATCTTTCTTCATTGGACATTCCCCTTAGCTTTTTTTCTATTTTTTAATCTTTTTTTTCTCTTTCCTTTCTGGATACTATTTTGTGTGTGTGTGTGTGTGTGTGGTTGTGAGTGTGTGTGTGTGTGTGTGTGTGTGTGTGTCTGTGTGTGTCTGGTGGTGTGTCTTGTGTGTCTCGGGTGTATGTCTGTTGTGTGGGTTCTAGTGTGTGTCTGGGTTGTGTGTGTGTGTGTGTGTATGTCATGTGTGTGTGTGTCTGCGTGTGTCTGTCGGTGTGTGTGTGTGTGTGTGTGTTAGTGTGGTGTGTGTGTGTGTGTGTGGGTGTTTATGTGTGTGTGGGTGTGTGTGTGTGTGGGTATGTGCGTTTGTGTGTGTGTGGTGTGTGTGTGTGTGTGTGTGTGTGTGTGTGTGTGTGTGTGTGTGTGTGTGTGTGTGTGTGTGTGTTGTGTGTTGTGTATGTATGTGTGTGTGTGTGTGTGTGTTTGTGTGTGTGTGTATCTGCGTGTGGCGCGCGCTCATCATACGTCCGTCCGTTCGTACTTTTGTTTTTGCTCAAGTGCGTATTTTGTACCATTGTGTATTGACTTATTAAAAATCCCAAATTTTTTCTTTACAATGACGGTAAAAAAAGGGGAAAAAAAAGCAACGTAACTAGAAAAATTTCAACAAACTTTTTAAAAATCAGAAGAAAATTTAAAAAAATGAATTTAAAACGTAATAAGGTAAAAAACAAAACATAGAGATGCAAGATAAACACACAGGAGCAAGTCGCTACCAATGAAAACACTGCCGTTGCTTTATATTTGCCATTGGTTAAATTTTTGGGTTTAGGAAAACAGCTGGGGGGGGCCCCAAAAACCTGTTTTCCTTTGGACAGAAAAATTTCTAAAGAACCCAGTCTGGGGGGAGTTACCCAAAAAAACACTTTTTGGGTTCATCGCCCCCCCGTCCCGGTAAAATTAAGCCTCATGGAGGGGCCTGATCAACTGGTTTTTGATGCTAGTTATATTAGATAGCGTATCCCCCCCAAACCCGGCTAATCTGGAAATGACTTTTGAAATTATTCAGTGCCTTCTTTAAGAAAAAGATCTGTTAATTACGAATATCTAATGATTATAATCATAACCATAAATTTAAAATGAGTGGACCAGTAAGCCGCGGAAAGGTTTTGGTTAGATGACCAAAACCTCCGGCAGGGGTTTCAATTTAGTAAGACCCCCCGTCAGGGGAAAAACTTATTTTTGAGAAAAAGGGTGTTTCGTAATCCCTTCTTTGTATGAAAGGGGGGTTGGAGACCTTGGTCTCTTTTTATTTTCATTCATCTCTTAAAGTACTCACTGCACCCTTTCCTTTTAGTGGAGGTATTTCGCAAGTTCTCCTCGTCTCTTTCTGTTGTGGGTAAATTTTGGTGTTTAGATTAGGGTTGAGTCCCTTTGGAATTTTTTTAAACTTAAATAATGATTTATCGCCTCCCTGCCCGGTTTTAAGGAGGAGTTAAGTTGCTTCAGACGGTCCCGGGAGTTGCATTAAAGAATTTTTTTTCGGACACTGAAGGGTTTTTACATTCTCCCGTTTCAAACTCGCCCCCTTTAAAAAGCTGTTAGGCACGGCAAAATTTTTGACAAAGAGAACAAATGACTTCTAAACATTCTTTACTAAACTAGCATCTCTTGATTCGAAGCTTAGTTAACCCAAAATATTAATTACCCGGTTGCCCCTGGAGCCAAAACTGCTCACTAGTGAAGACGAAGTTAGGGGAAAAAAAACAGGGAAAGATGAAGAAAAAATATGTTGTGTGCGAGTGTTATTTACCATTTTGTCACAGGCACGTGTGTGTGTGTGTGTGTTGTGGTGTGTGTGTGGGGTTTTTGTGTGGGCCCCTTGTGTGTTGTGGGGTGGTTTTGTGTGGTGGGTGTGTTGTGTGTGTGTGTGTGTGGTGTGTTTTGTTGGGGGGTTGTGGGTGGGTGTGTGTGTTGTTTGTGTTGTGGGGTTGTGTGTGGTGTGGTGTGGTTGGGGGTGTTGTGTGGTTTTTGTGTGTGTGTGCGTGTGTGTGTTGTGGTGTGTGTGGGGTGTGTGTGTGTGTGTGTGTGTGTGTGTTGTGTGTGCGTGTGTGGTGTGGGTGTTGTGTGTGGGTGTTGGTGTGTGTGTGTGTGTGTGTGGTGGGGTGTGCGTGTGTGTGTGTGGTGTGTTGGGTTTTGTGTGGGTTTTGTGTGCGTGTGTGGTGTGTGTGTGGTGTGTGTTGGTGTTGCGTATTGTGTTGTGTGTGTGTGTGTGTGTTGTTGTGTGTTGGGGGGTGTGTGGTGTGTGTTTATGTGTGTGTGTGGTGTGTGTGGTGTGTGTGTTGGGTTTTTGTGGTGTGTGTTGTGGGGGCTGTGTGGTCTGTTGTGGGGTGTGGTGTGTGTGTGTTTGGGGTGTTGTTGTGTGTGTTGTGTGTGGGGTTTTGTGTGTGTGTGTTGTTGTGTGTTTTTCTTGTGTTGTGTTTGTGGGTTTTCTGTGTGTGTTGTGGGGTGGGGTGTGTGTGTGTGTGTGTGTGTTGTGGGGGTGTGTGTGTGTGGTGTGTTGTGTGTGGTGTGTGTGTGTGTGTGTGTGTGGTGTGGTGTGTGGGTTGGTGTTGTGTGTGTGTGTGTTGTGTGTTGGTGGGGTGTGTGTGTGTGTGTGTGTGTGTGGTTTGTGTGTGTGTGTGTGTGTTGTGGGTGTGTGTGTGTGTGCTTGTGTGTGTGTGTGCTTGTGTGTGTGTGTGCTGTGTCTGTGTGAGTGCTTGTGTGTGTGTGTTGTGTGTGTGTGTGTGTGTGTGTGTGTGTGTGTGTGTGTGTGGTGTGTGTGTGTTGCGTGTGTGCTTGTGTGTGTGTGTGTGTGTGTGTGGTGTGTGTGGTACTCACCTAATTGTACTCACCTAATTGAGGTTGCGGGGGTCGAGTCCGAGCTCCTGGCCCCGCCTCTTCACTGATCGCTACTAGGTCACTCTCCCTGAGCCGTGAGCTTTATCATACCTCTGCTTAAAGCTATGTATGGATCCTGCCTCCACTACATCGCTTCCCAAACTATTCCACTTACTGACTACTCTGTGGCTGAAGAAATGCTTCCTAACATCCCTGTGATTCATCTGTGTCTTCAGCTTCCAACTGTGTCCCCTTGTTACTGTGTCCAATCTCTGGAACATCCTGTCTTTGTCCACCTTGTCAATTCCTCTCAGTATTTTGTATGTCGTTATCATGTCCCCCCTATCTCTCCTGTCCTCCAGTGTCGTCAGGTTGATTTCCCTTAACCTCTCCTCGTAGGACATACCTCTTAGCTCTGGGACTAGTCTTGTTGCAAACCTTTGCACTTTCTCTAGTTTCTTCACGTGCTTGGCTAGGTGTGGGTTCCAAACTGGTGCCGCATACTCCAATATGGGCCTAACGTACACGTGTACAGGGTCCTGAATGATTCCTTATTAAGATGTCGGAATGCTGTTCTGAGGTTTGCTAGGCGCCCATATGCGCAGCAGTTATTTGGTTGATGTGCGCTTCAGGAGATGTGCCTGGTGTTATACTCACCCCAAGATCTTTTTCCTTGAGTGAGGTTTGTAGTCTCTGACCCCCTAGACTGTACTCCGTCTGCGGCCTTCTTTGCCCATTCCCCAATCTTCATGAC
>NC_069414.1:16224172-16259172 GCF_026875155.1 Cherax quadricarinatus | reverse complement strand
CCCTGGACTCTGCTCTATTTAAACCTAACTACCGTGTCTCAATCTTTTTCCCCCCTTACTTTTAGTACAATTCGCATTTAATATATTCTTTTTAAGAACTCTCAGATCTTTCAGCACTTTTCAGCCAAGGCTTTCAGCCAAGTGTCTCTGTATCTCAGTGTTTTTTCCCAGTATTTTATAAGCTCAACCCGAGACACATCTATATTTCCGTATTTTGATCTTACCTCCATCTATCTGTACTTACATCATAACTACATACTCTATTTTTATACCCTCAATTTTTCACAAATCCGAATATAGTGAGTTTAATTCAATTCTCTTTTTTTCCAGTGTATACCTGGTTCATTGTACACCATATACATATTATGCTCAATTAATTCATCGTTCGCCAGTGTATTCAGTATTCATCAAAAATACATCTTTATTATGTCTATCAATTCATTTTGTTAACACTGGTCGTCTCCCATCAAGATAGGGGATCCTGGCAAAGTAAATATTTTCACTGGCAAACTTTTAATCACTGTCTTGCCTGAACAACGCCAACATCACAGATCAAATGATCTTCCAGATCACAACATACCCATCACTCCCTCAGAGTACAGGCACTGTACTTCTCACCTCCAGCACTCAAATCCGGCTGACCGGCTGACCGGCTGACCGGCTTCCCCGTATCCCTTCATCAATGTTACTTTGCTCACACTCCAACAGTGCGTCATATCATAAAAACTAATTGCCTCCACTCCTATCTAATTTGCATCCACAAACCTGTTGGATGTTCAAGCCCCTAGCACTCAAAACCTTTACCCTCTCCAATCACCCTTTCCTAGGACGACTCTCACCTCTCCTTCCTTCCATCCCAGATTTATACGCCTTCCAAGTTATCCATTTTCTCGCCAAACTTTCTAAATGTCCAAACCCCTTTAACAACCCCTCCTCAGCATTCTTAATATTTTGGGTAACTCCACATCTTCTAATCCCCTAACTTCTAATTCTCTGCATGATATTCACACCACATATTGCCCTCAGTCAAGGCATTTCCAAAATTCTTCAGCTCCATTGCCTCTAGCCTCCCCTTTCCTGCAACATTCAAAATCAATGCTTAACACCCACACAACACTGTTAGTATCACTACAGTCTGGTACATTCCACATTTTTCTCCATGGATAAAGTTTTTTTGCCTGCACAAATGTCTTAGTGCACCACTCACTTTTTTCCCTACGTAAGTTCTATGGTCTACCTCAGTTCTCACAGAACATTCTGCCAACAAATCCACTCCCAAATATCTGAACGCATTTATTCCTTCATGCTTCCTCTCTCCAATCTAATATCCAACGTTTCATTTCTTTTTTTTATTATTTTCTCATCATTTTCCTCTCTCTTATGATTACTTTTTATTTCCGTCTTTTACATACCCTCCTAAATTCATTTACCAATCTTTGTAGCTTCTCTTCCGAATCTCCCAAAAGAACCGTGTGATCGGAAAAAAAACAACTCCCACTTCGTACCAGCTTCACTATCTTTAAATTCCACATCTCTCTCTAACTCCCTAGCATTCATTTCTTTTACAACCCCATTTATAAATATGTTAAATAACCATGGTGGCATTACATATCCCTGTCTAATGAATGTTTTACTCCCACATACATTAATCTGCGCCTCACTGTCTACACAAAAAATATTGCTTTAAGTAACCTACGACCTATTACATTTGCATCATCTGCCAAGTTACTTCCATACTTACCCAGTCATATACCTTTTCTAAACCCATAAATGCAACGAAAAGTTCCTTACCTTTAAGCATTGTTTACTTAAGTATTACAATGTAAACATTTGGTCTTCACACTCCCTACACCTTCATAAAGCCTCATTCTTCCTCTGCAATCCTACTCTGCCTTACCTTTAATTCTTTTAATAATACCCTCGTCACGCACTTTATCCAGTATACTCAACAGGCATATTTCCTTATCTTACACTCTCTTTTATCCCCTTTGTCCTTATACGAACGAACTATACATCCTCTCTATCAGTCGCTATGTATCTTTCTCATGTATATAGTGAACAAAATAACCAAACACTCCAAAAGTATATCCCAACCTGTATTTAAAATTTCTGACTTAATCCCATCTTTTTCAGGTGCTTTACCACTTTCATTCTACACACAGCCTCACGCACTTTCCCCAGACTCACATCTGGCTCTCCCTCCCCACTTAATACACGAAATCACTTACTCTCATTATCATTCAACAATTCTTCAAAAAATTCCCTCCCTTTTACCAGTACCCCCACTTTTCCGTGTAATGGCTCCCTTCTTTTGTTCTTAACTATGAAATCCATTTGTTCCCTAGGTTTTCTCAAAAGACTGATCTCATTCCATAACTCTTATTCTCAGCAAAATTTATTCATAAAACCTCTCCTACTCTCATTAGCTCTCATTTTTTTATTCTCTACTCTTTACTCATCTCTTACTCTCCATATACATACCTCGGTATATCGCTTCTTGTAAAAACCTATCATATGTCAATTTTTATTGTCCCTTAGCGACCTCATTATCTTGCCTTTCCACTGATCACTTCCCTTCCCTCCTGCACCCAACCTTCTATACCCACAAACTTCTGCTGCTCGCTCTAACACTGCATTCTTAAATCTATCGTGTACCTCCAACTCCCTCATTACCTGTACTCTAGCCAACCTTCCTCTCAATAGTTGCTTATACCTTACCCTAACTACTTTTCTTGATTTATAAACTTCCAATTCTCTCTTGTCTACTGATGACATTTTCCTTGAATCATGTCTACCTCTTACTCTCATTGTACCTACTGCTAAATAATGATCTTGTTATGTCTGACGTTCCTCTAAAAACATACATATCCAGAAGTATACCCCTCAGCCTTTTATCTACTAATAAATAGTCCAACAAACTGCAATCATCTCGTCCTATAGAGTATTATCTTGTACACATATTTATTTTATTGTCATACAATACATATTAGATATTAAAAAACCTCTTTGTAAATATTTCTCGGTTACAGGACCCTCATTTACCCCTGGCACTCCAGACTTGCCTACGTCTCCCTCTACAACAGTTTCTCCCACTTTATCACTTACAACTCGAACAATTATTTTCTCACTTTTTCAAAACTTCCTCAATACTCGCTTAACATCTCCCCAATCTCTCTTTCTTCTACTTTTCTCTCTTCCCCAGGTGTATAAACTCTTCTATTACTCACTTCTCACATCCCACCCTTATTTTATTCCAAATAATTCTTGAATTTATACTCTAATATTTTCTCCTTTTTTTCCCACAATTGATCATATAATATTACCTCTGTTCATTTGTTAGACCTATTTTTCTCACATACATGTTACCTAATCCCATTAATACTTCCTCACTGAAATTCTCCTAGACCATTTAGCTTCGTTTCGTTTAGAGCCAGAACAACAAGCTTCTTTTTCATTCATAACATTCACATTCAGTTCTTTCTTCACATCCACACTACACTCACGCACATTTAAGCAACCCACATTTAAAATTTTTGCCTTTGTCCTGCTAATAAATTATGCAAGAAAAGGGACTACTATCTCCTTGCTCCCGGCATTTTAGTCGCCTTTTACGACACGCATGACTTACGGAGGAAGAATTCTCTCTCTTTACAAAGGAAATAAAGTGAAACGTTTCGTTCTGAAAATAAGAACTATCAAGAGATTAGAAGAAAACTCAGAAGAGTGTAAATAGACGTTCATGTTTATGTGTAGCCTCATGGTATCAACTGAATGTAAGTAGGTGTAGCAAGACGTATTTGTTATATTAAGTGCTTCTGAGACTGAAAGAAAAGACTCCTGCAACTGTGTGAAACAATTTCATGTTTCTGTTTCACACTCAGTTGACGGTAGTTTCCCCTCAGGGTGATTGCTGTCTCCCATCCTACTACCCATAGTCCAATAAATTTGTTGCAAGTCATTCATTAATTTGTTATGTAATTAATGAGTTGTAATATTCTTAATGTTCTTCTAAACCTAGATTAAGTATGTAGTCTGTAGAATCATTAATATATTTTCGAGATGGCGCTTGATCACAACTATCATCTCCAGAATGTTGAAAAAAAAAATAGTCATGGTTCAATACAGTTAGGACTGAAGAAGTCACGTGTTTCAAAACGTTTTCTCAATTAATATCTTGAGCTGTGAATATGTTTATGTGTCTACAGAGGTTTCATCCCGCAGTCATTAACAACCACCGAGGGAGCAGTAAAGCCGTCTCAAAGTTAATAATAGATCAGTAGCTTTAATGTTACGCCAAAAATCTTCGAGCTGCTCAAAAAAGCAAGATTACTAAGGACATTGGTCAATTAGCAAGAACTCATTTAAAATTTAAGTCCTTTCTAAAATTTTCTCTAATACGTTAAAAGATATTTTTTTTTATCATTCATGTTAACGTAAAAATTAATAATTTTGTACCAAAATAACCTTATAAAGCTTACCTAACCTTATTATAACAAGCGCAATTTATTTTAGCCTAATCCTACTAAATATATTTTAGATTAGTTTACAATAATTTAATAATAATCAAACACAATGAAATATATTTTTTTCGTTAGGTTCAGAATTTTTGCGAAATTACTGCATACACAAATTTTCGTTTAACTTATTCAACAAGAAGAGCATTGTTATTTAAGGCAAAATCGCAAGTTTTACCTATTCTGCACGACATATAAATATATTGTTACTTTTGATTTATGGTTTATAATAGGAGGGAACATTAGTTGTGACTGTGACATATGCGTTAAGTAACGGTTTTCTGGAGTAACAGTAACTTGGCAGCGTCGTTGGCGTGACAAGATCCTCTTAATGGTTTCATTAACTAAATTTACAGCTTCGTTTATGTCTCTGTCTGCATTAATGCTCAGTGGAAAATTGCTTGCATAAGTACTGGCTTCGGGAATTATGTAAGAGACATCACTAAAATAAACGTTCCACTGAAGTGATACTATCCTACTATCCTGGGTATCCTAACCAGGAGTATACTACCTTACTTGGAATCTACCTGGATAGTGTTCCGAGGGTCAATGCCCTCGCGGCTAGGTCCGAGACCAGGCCTCCCCGTGACTTGCCTGAGTAATTAAGCTTTTGGTGCTATTCTCACAAAGTCCAGCATAAGCACCACTGCCTTGCTGATAAGCCACTGACTTCAGAAACTTGTTTTGTCTTGAAGACAACCAGGACTCTGTTGGTAATCCCCCTTATGTAAGTAGAGAGAACGTTGAAAATTCTTGGCCTCTTCACACTTACTGAGTTTTTCCTTGGTGAACTCATTATACTCCTGCTTTTCATACGGAGTGACTTGTGTGAACGATTTGTGTGTGTGGATTCGGGACCAATCCTTCTAGAATTTCTCGTAAGTCAATGGGGTTAGAATTATGTCAGAAATAATGGCATTGTCGGCAGGATCTTTTAGTCTCATCTATTAAAAAAAAACTCATTTAGATTGTCAATCTTTAGACCAGTGGTTCCCAAACTTTTTCTGGCTGCCTCTCCCTTGGCTCCAGGGCCACAAAAAAATTAACATGGTAAACTCTATGAAAGGGTAAATTTACATCTCACCTTCACAATTATAATGAGATGGATGTGCTTGGTGCACAGGCATCAGCTTCTCAACATCATACTTGAAGGTACTAAGAAGTCCTAAATCCTCACATTCAGTAATTTCCAGGCAGGTAGTAAGTTGGTAGACAGCAACCACCCAGGGAGGTGCTACCGTCCTGCCAAGTGACTGTGAAACAGAAACCTGTAACTGTTTTATATGATGGTCGGATTGCTAGTGTTCTTTTTTCTGTCTCATGAACATGCTGGATAACAGGTACATCTTGCTACTTCTACTTACACTTAGGTCACATTACACAGGCATGTACATGCATATACATTGATAAATTAGACTCGTGTGCAACTCTTGGGTATCTTTATTGAGGAAACGTTTCACCACACAGTGGTTCCATGGACTGATGAAGCCACTGCGTAGCGAAACGTTTCCTCAATAAAGATACCCAAGAGTTGCACATGTGTCTAATTTATCAACGTGTCGGTTCTCTGACCATTCATCTACAATATATGTACATACACACATCTAGGTTTTTCTTTTTTCTTAATAACTCTTGTTCTTTATTTTCTATATTGTCCATGGGGAAGTGGAAAAGAATCTTTCCTCCGTAAGCCATGCATGTCGTGTGAGGCGACTAAAATGCCGAGAGCAATGGGCTAGTAACCCCTTCTCCTGAAGAAAATGCTGAAAAAGTGAACATATTTTTTATAAAATTGGGATGCTTGAATGTGCATGGATGTAGTGAGGATGAAAAGAAAGTGATGACTGCTGATGTTACGAATGAAAAGAAGCTGGATGTCCTGGCTCTAAGCGAAAAAAAGTTGAAGGGGTTAGGCGAGTTTCAGTGGGGAGAAATAAATGTATTAAGTCAGAAGTATCTGAGAGAGTTAGAGCTAAGGAAGGGGTAGCAATAATGTTGAAGGATCAGTCATGGAAGGAGACGAGGGAAAATAAATGTATAAATTCAAGGATTATGTGGATTAAGGGTAGGATGCGAAAAGTGGGTCATGTGCCTGGAGAAGAGAGAAGTGTAGAGGAGAGAGAGAGAAAGACAGAGATTTTGGGAGATGTTAAGCGAGTACAGCTTTTTTCAAGAAACTGATGAAGCCTCTATGCCAGCCTGTCATCGATGGTGCCTCATCTGTTGCACAAACAAGAATGTTTCTAAGTGGGATATCTTTCTCTTTGAAAAAAAAAAATCAACAGTTCGAAATACTGACTCCCCATTTGCATGTTTCTACTTGTCTTGCAAATAACAGCTCTTGAACCAAACTTTCATCTCTGACGAAATGAACAAAAGCAAGAAACAAAGATTCATTGCCTGGCAGAGTGGACTCATCTAATTGTAAGCCAAATTCTGTTGACTTAAGCATGTTGCACTGCTTATCTTCAGTGTTTTCAGGCATTTCATCCACTTTTCTTTGAACAGAGTTATCACCGAGACAAATAGCTTTATTAATTTGTTGAGATGACTTGTATAAAACTGTACCCAGAACCTCACTTACCGCTGGCAGAATAAGCTCTTCCGCATTGTATGGGAATATTGTATGATGCACGCAAACCATCACTAGATTGTTGCAAAGTGCTTTCAAACATATTTCTAATGGTTTCTGTAAGTTTTCTCGAAGTGACTGAAAATATGCTAAGTTTTCTTCTGCTTTATAAGAGTGTATTTTCTTAACCAAACCATACCACGGGCGGGGATAGAACCCGCAATCAGAGAGTCTCAAAACTCCAGACCGTCGTGTTAGCCACTGGACCAGCTAGCCACAATAAGATTCGTCCAACTAGGTATATTTCTACACCACAGGAAGGTTAGCATAGGCACCACTGTGACCACAAATGCAAGTTTTTACAGACGAATCTCCAGCTAGCTTTTGTTTGCAATCGTGTCATTACGATTTCGTGAGTAGTGTATTTTCTTCAAATGTTTAAAAAACCTGGAAAGTTTCATGGTTTCATTTGAAAAGACTTTCACGCAGTAGAAACATTGGTTGCTGTTGGTTATTTGGTGCTGATACAAATCCATATTTCAGATATTCCACACCATATTCCCTACATTTTTGTTTTGTCTGTTGTGCTGAAGCAATATTTTATGCTATTCTGGAATAAAAATTATTTGTTGTTTGTAAAACTCTTGCCAATCACAACAAAATGCAGCAGGAAAAGCATAAAGAAATATATAACAATGCATTTACTAGGAAAAGTACATGACACAATAATACAAGCATGAATGTTAAACAAAAAATCAAATACTTAAGAACTACAAATCACAGCCTTAGCACAGCAACACTTCCACACACTTTGGCGTCCTTCCACCGATACCACTCAATCATATCTTTATCATATAATACTTTAAAATGTACATTACAAGACTGAAGATAACTTGCAATGCTTACAAACCTAGAACATTCGCCCTTGCAGACGTGAAAATCCTACCATTAGCAGTACCAACGGTGTCTGCTGTCTGATCTGGTGGCGTGTGGCGAGTCCGAATAAACATTCGAACATTTAACTCCTACTTCGGACCACGAAATAAAATAAAACTATACTTTTGTGCATAACTCTGTGTTAATTTTAGTCTTTGTAAAGCATTTGAGTTTCTTAAGTGTTTGTGACTAGGATTTTTGTCATAATGATTTTGTAAAACAAATGTTCCCTTGGTTCTGATGCCACCCTACCGCCCCCCCTTACCGTCTCATTTCCCTCAACGTCCCCATGGATCTTTCCACCACCCCCAAGGGGGCAGTACCACCCCCTTGGGGAATCACTGCTTTAGACTGATTAATGGCTCATTGAACACAGTCATTCTGAAACTTCAGTAGTTCACTCATTTCTTTGTTGTTATTAGTGTAGGTTCCATCTCCTTTAAGCAAGGGCCGTAAACTAGATGTGATTTCTTTCCTGGATTTTGCATATGAGAAAAGACATCAACGATTTTTCAGTTTAATTTGTGGATTTTAGTTCCCTCTGCCTCTTGCACGCTAGTGTTTCATTTGGTTATTTAAAAAGTTTGCAGCCACAGAAAATTTTGTAATTGACATATTCTCTTTTCTTAATGGTACTGTACATGTCTAGAGCTTAACTCTAGTCCCACTGAGCTCATCCTCTCTGGATACTGGTTCAAATCCATGACAATTTTTTTTCCCAGCAAATTTAAAAGATGTCTTGATTTATTCCTTCCCATTTAATGTTCTAATTGATTAAATTGAATTTGTTGAATACACCCTTGTGACTGGTTGTATTTTGCTGCTGAAGATTAGTATGTACAGAGACTTGAACCTCGATTAGGCTGCAGTCTGAATTAGTTGTTTTGGCACCGTTATTTTAAGTTCCAGATCTTCACTGCATGTGAATACGAGGTTCAGCGTATATTCTAGTCATGTCAGTTCTGCTTAGGGTGAACTTATTATTGTTTGAATGAGACTGTTCTTCCGAACTACCTCCTGTTTTTTTTTTTTTTTTTTTTTTTTTTGGCCGGGTTTAAAACAATTTGAAAACATTAATTCGTTTTCAATAGTTGGTCTTTGAAATTCAGAGAAGTTCTATCTGGAGGCTAAAAAAAAAAATACAATAACTAGATTCTGATTTTCAATTTTTACTGCTAAAACTTCAATTGAATTTGGGAGTTGAGTAACTCAGTGCGGATGAGCGACTCGTTGACATCCAGATCAGCTCTCCGTTCTCCTTCCCTAGTTATGTTATTTTTTCTGTCGCATTTGAGCAAATTGTACCGAGGGATTCATATATCATTGTTAAAATAATCTTTAACTTGCGTCTCTGTGAGCAGAGATGATGTCCACTATATCAGAAACAATTACGAATACACCTGAGGTATGCTAGCGAGGTGTACACTCCCTGGGGTATGCTAGCGAGGTGTACACTCCCTGGGGTATGCTAGCCAGGAGTACACTCCCTGGGGTATGCCAGCCAGGAGTGCACTACCTTGTGGTATAGTAGCCAAGAGTACTCTACCATGGGATATGCTAGCCAGGAATACACTACCCTGGAGTATGCTAGCCAGGAGTGCACTACCCTAAGGTATGTTAGCCAGGAGTACACTACCCTGGGGTATGCTAGCCAGGAGTGCACTACCCTAGGGTATGCTAGTCAAGAGTACACTACCTTGGGGTATGCTAGCCAGAACACTACCCAGGGAAATGCTAGAACATAAAAACATAAGAACATAAGAAAGAAGGAACACTGCAACAGGCCTACTAACCCATGCGGAGTAGGTCCATGTCCCTTCCCCTGGATTATCCCAATGACCCACCCAGTCTGGTCACCTCCAATCAAGGAAGGAGCAAGGCACCAGACCCAGCAGCACAAGCTAGTCAGGTCCAACTAACACACACCCACACCCACTCATGTATTTATTTATCTAACCTATTTTTAAAACTACACAACATTTTAGCCTCAATAACTGTACTCGGGAGTTTGTTCCACTCATCCACAACTCTATTACCAAACCAGTGCTTTCCTATATCCTTCCTGAATCTGAATTTTTCCAACTTGAAACCATTGCTGCGAGTCCTGTCTTGGCTGGAAATTTTCAGCAGGCTATATACATCCCCTTTATTTATTCCTGTTTTCCATTTATGCACCTCGATCATATCCCCCCTAATTCTAGGCTTTTCTAGAGAGTGCAGATTCAGGGCCCTCAGACTATCCTCATAGGGAAGGTTTCTGATACATGGGATCATCTTTGTCATCCTTCTCTGTACGTTTTCCACAGCATTTATATCCATTCTGTAATACGGTGACCAGAACTGAGCAGCATAGTCTAAAGGAGGCCTAACCAAGGATATATAGAGTTGAAGAACAATCTGAGGACTTCTATTATTTATACTTCTAGATATGAAGCCAAGAATTCTGTTAGCTTTATTACGAACACTAATGCACTGTTGTTTTGGTTTTAGATTACTGCTAACCAGAACTCCTAAATCTTTTTCGCAATCAGTAGTATTAAGATCTACATTATTTAGTTTATATGTCGCATGGTTATTTTCCTGTCCAACATTTAGAACTCTGCATTAGTCTATATTAAACTGCATTTGCCACTTCTCCGACCAATGCATCAGTCTATTCAAATCATCCTGGAGTGCTCTAGTGTCCTCATTAGAATGTATTGGACGGCCTATTTTGGTGTCATCAGCAAATTTACTTATGTCGCTATTTATTCCCTCATCTATGCCGTTTATGTAAATTGTGAACAACAACGGGCCCAACACTGACCCCTGAGGAACACCGCTTGTGACGTGCCCCCATTCTGATTCCTCCCCATTTATGCAAACTCTCTGCTGCCTATTTGTCAGCCATGCCTCTACCCAGGAAAAAATTTCTCCTCCTATTCCGTGTGCCCTAAGTTTTCTCAATAGCCTCTTATGTGGAACTCTATCGAAAGCCTTACTGAAGTCCATATACACAATATCATATTCATTACCATGATCTACCTCCTCAAACACCTTAGTGAAAAATGTTAGTAAATTCGTAAGACAGGAACGCCCCTTTGTAAAACCGTGTTGAGATTCATTAATCAATCTGTGCCTATCAAGATGGCTACGAATTGCTTCGGCAATTATTCATTCCATAAATTTTACCACTATGGAGGTAAGGCTTATTGGTCTATAGTTCGAAGCCAAGGACCTGTCACCTGCCTTGTAAATAGGTATTACATTTGCCATTTTCCACTTATCAGGCACTATGCCAGTTTGTAGTGATATGTTAAAAAGATTGGCCAAATGTTTGCTAAGTTCCTCTTTACGTTCCTTTAACATCCTTGCAAACAGTTCATCAGGGTCTGGGGATTTGTTAGGTTTTAGTTTCTCTATTTGTCTGAGGACCATATCACTTGTTACCTCAATCGTGCATAGTTTATTATCGTCCTGTTCTACATAATCTATTATTTCTGGAATATCACTAGTATTTTCCTGGGTGAAAACTGAGAGGAAGTAGATATTGAGAATTTCACACATATCCTTATCATTGTCAGTGATTTTACCAGAGTTACTCTTAAGCGGGCCAATCTTGTCCCTAATCTTACTTCTGTATACCTGAAAGAACCCTTTTGGGTTAGTCTTTGAATCCCTTGCGACCTTAGCCCCATAATCCCTTTTTGCTTTTCTTATTCCTGTCTTTATTTCTCTCTTTAATTGAATATATTGATTTCTTAACTGCCCCTCCCCTCTTTTGATATGCCTATATATACCTCTCTTTTGACCAATGAGATGTTTTAATCTATTGTTCATCCATTTGGGATCATTTTCGTTAGATCTAATTTACCTACTCGGAACAAAAGTTGTCTGGGCAGCTAGAACTATGCTCTGAAAAACGTCATACTGGCAACCAAGATCACCTACCTGACCCATAGTCAGGACATCCCAATTTAGCCCACCCAGGTAATTTTTCAGTCCCATGAAGTCAGCCAAGCGAAAGTCTGGGACAGATTTGATTGCAGTTATCTGGGTAATTCCATGATATATTGAAACTAAGTGATTTGTGGTCACTTTCCCCAAGCTCATCATTAACCTCAAGATTATTAATTAGTGACTCTTTGTTGGCAAGAACCAAGTCAAGCAGATTGTTTCCTCTAGTTGGTTCTGTCACAACCTGTTCTAAAAAGCAATCCTGAACCGTATCAAGAAAGTCACTAGACTCAAGATTTCCTTTCATATTGTTCCAATCAGTTTGTCTAAAGATAAAATCTCCCATTATCACAACATTTTCATATCTAGATGCCTTATAAATTTCGTCCCATAACAGCTTACTGCACTCCCTATCAAGGTTTGGGGCCTATATATCACACCCAAAATTAATTTGTCATGACCCTCGAGAAACTGTAGCCAGATAGATTCTGTGTTCGATATTTCTAATCTTATATCATGTCTAATAAAACAATTTAAATTTTCTCTGACATACATCGCCACTCCACCACCCTTCCTGTTGATCCTATCAGTGTGGAATAGTTTATAACCCTGTATGTTGCATTCAGAAGGCATTTCTCTATCTTTTAGGTTGAACCAGGTCTCTGTTACACCAATAATATCTATATTACCTACACTTGCAAGTAATCTTAGCTCATCTATCTTATTTCTTAGACTCCTACTATTTGTATAGTAAACCTTATGGGAGCTGGTCACTCGTTGCCCTTATCTCTGTTTGTTGCCATTACTAGCAACTTTTTTTGAATATTGTCTTTTAAAAATATCCCTGAGGTATCCCGGTAATAACTGCTGTTTTTAACCCTAATACTGCAGCCTGATTGTTTCCCACAAACACCCATACCTCTATAATCTATCAGTTTAAATTCCTAGACAAGTCATCAATTACCCTCTCAATCGAATTGGCTAATGCAACCACTCCATCCCCAGAGAGATGAACCCCATCCCTTGCATACATAACACGTTTGCCAAAGAATAGGTCCCAGTTATCAATGAATGGGATTGGAAATTCCATGCAGTACCTGTCTAGCCAGCAATTTATACCATTTGCCCTAGACATCCATTCATTGCCCACTCCCTTTCTAGGCAAGATGCTACATATGACTGGAATCCCTCCCTTAGACCTAACTACTTCTATGGCTGACCTGTACTTATCCAGCAGCTCCTGTCTCCTACCCTTCCCAATGTCATTACCCTCAGCACTAAGACAGATAATAGGCTTGTTCCCATTACCAGACATAATATTATCCAACCTGCTGACTATGTCACCAACACCAGCTCCCGGAAAGCACACTCTTTGTCTGACCTTTCTGTCTCTGTTACAAAATGCACGGTCCTTATATCTTACCTGAGAATCTCGTACTATTAAAATATTCTTACCTTGATTAGCAGGGGAATCAGTGGTACCTTCAACCTCACTAACCACTGAAGTACACTCGTCCTGGAGAACAGAGAATCGATTTCCTACCTTCACATCTTCTCTGTTAACCCTCCTTATCTTTCTTCTTCCTGAACTGTGAACCACTTCCCACTTAAAGCGGCTGCCACTATCACTGCTAGTGACCATTTCCTCCTTACCAGCTAAATCCTTCTTATACTCGCTCCCAAACTCATCTAGGCGAAGCTTCAGCCTCCTATTTTTCTCCTGAAGAAGTAGAACCTCTTTCTTCAACACTTTAACCTGAGATTCTAAAACACTACAACAAGCCATGGTGCTTGGTAACACCTCACTCTAACTCCCAGAGCTTAGGACAGGTATGACCGCAGGTGACCACTGACCTCAGCATACTGAGAGTACACTATTTTATGGAAGGCTAGCCAGGAATACACTACCCTGGGATATGCTATCCAGGAGTACACTACCCAGGGGTATGCTTGCCAGGAGTACACGACCATGGGATATGCTAACCAGGAGTACACTAGCCTTGGGTATACCAGCAATGAGTACTCTTCCCTGGGGTATGCTAGCCAGGAGTACACTGCCCTTGGATATGCTAACCAGTAATGCACTACAATGGGATATGCTAGCCAGGAATTCACTACCCTGGGGTATGATAACCAATAGTACACTACCATGGAAAATGCTAGTCAGGAGTACACTATCCTGGGGTAGGCTAGCTAGAAATACAAAACCCTGGGTTATACTAGCCAGGAGTACACTACCCTGGGGTATACTAGCCAGGAGTACATTACCCTGGGATATGCTAGCCAGGAGTACACTACCCTGGGGTATACTAGCGAAGGAATACACTTCCCTAGGGTATGCTAGCCAGGAGTACACTACCCTGGGATATGCTAGCCAGGAGTACACTACCTTTGGATATGATAGCCAGGAATACACTACCCTGGGATATGGTAGTCACGATTACTCTACCATGGGATATGCTGGCCAGGAATACACTACCCTGGGGTATGCACTACCCTGGGGTATGACAGCCAGAAGTACATTACCTCAGGGTATGCTATCCAGTAGTGCACTAACATGGGATATGCTAGCCAGACGTACACTACCCTGGGGTATACTAGCATGGATTACACTTCCTTAGGGTATGCTAGCCAGGAGTACACTACCCTGGCGTATGCTAGCCAGGAGAACACTACCCTTGGATATAGGCTAGCCAGTAGTGCACTACCATGGGATATGCTAACCGGGACTACTCTATCATGGGACATGCTAGCCAGGAATACACTACCCTGGGGTATGATTGCCAAGAGTACACTACCATGGAAAATGTTAGGCAGGAGTATACTATCATGGGGTATGCTAGCCAGAAATACACTACCCTGGGGTATACTAGCCATACGAACACTATCCTGGGGTATACTAGCCAGGACTACATTGCGCTGGGATATGCTAGCCTGGAGTACACTACCCCAGAGTATACTAGCAAGGAGTACACTTCCCTGGGGTATGCTAGCCAGGAGTCACTACCCTAGGATATGCTAGCCAGGAGTGCACTACCCTTGGATATGCTAGCCAGGAATACACTACCCTGAGATATGGTAGCCAGGATTACTTTACCATGGGATATGCTAGCCATGAATACACTACCCTGGGGTGTGCACTACCGTGGGGTATAACAGCCAGGAGTACGCTAACCTGGGGTATACTACCCATAAGTACACTACCCTGGGGTATACTAGCCAGGGTTACATTGCCCTGGGATATGCTAGCCTTTAATACACTTCCCTGGGGTATGTTAGCTAGAAGTACATTACCCTGGGGTATGCTAGCCAGTACACTACCTTGTGGTATGCTCTCCAGGAGCACACAACCCTCTGGTATACTTGCAGTCACACACTACCTTGGGGTATGCTTGCCAGGGGTACGCTTCCATGTTGTATACTTGCCAGGAATACACTACCTTGAGGTATGCTTGTCAGGGGTACACTACCCTGTTGTATACCTGCGAAGAATACACTATCTTGAGGTATGCTTGCCAGGGGTACACTACCCTGTTGTATACCTGCGAAAAATAACACTATTTTGAGGTATGCTTGCCAGGGTACACAAACCCTTTTGTATACCTGCGAAGAATCACTATCTTGAGGTATGCTTGCCAGGGTACACTACCCTGTTGTATACCTGCGAAGAATACACTATCTTGAGGTATGCTTGCCAGGGTACACCTACCCTGTTGTATACCTGCGAAAAATACACTATCTTGAGGTAGCTTGCCAGGGGTACACTACCCTGTTGTATACCTGCGAAGAATACACTATTTTGGGAGGTATGCTTGCCAGGGGTACACTACCCTGTTGTATACCTGCGAAAATACACTACTTGAGGTATGCTTGCCAGGGGTACACTACCCGTTGTATACCTGCGAAGAATACACTATCTTGAGGTATGCTTGCCAGGGTACACTACCCTGTTGTATACCTCGAAGAATACACTATTTGAGGTATGCTTGCCGGGGGGTACAATACCCTTTTTTTTACCTGCGAAGAATAACTATTTTAGGTATCTTGCCAGGGTACACTACCCGTTTGTATACCTGCGAAGAATACACTATCTTGAGGTATGCTTGCCAAGGGGTACACTACCCTGTTTGTATACCTGCGAAGAATACACTATCTTGAGGTATGCTTGCCAGGGGTACACTACCCTGCTGTATACCTGCGAAGAATACACTATCTTGAGGTATGCTTTGCCAGGGGTACACTAACCCTGTTTGTAAAACCTGCGAAGAATACACTATCTTGGGTATAGCTTGCCAGGGGTACACTACCCTGTTGTATACCTGCGAAGAATACACTATCTTGAGGTATGCTTGCCAGGGGTACACTACCCTGTTGTATACCTGCGAAGAATACACTATCTTGAGGTATGCTTCCAGGGGTACACTACCCTTTGTATACCTGCGAAAGAATACACTATCTTGAGGTATGCTTGCCAGGGGTACACTACCCTGTTGTATACCTGCGAAGAATACACTATCTTGAGGTATGCTTGCCAGGGGTACACTCCCTGTTGATACCTGCGAAGAATACACTATCTTGGGGTTTATGCTTGCCAGGGTAAAACTACCCTGTTGTATACCTGCAAAAATTTACACTATCTTGAGGTATGCTTGCCAGGGGTACACTACCCTGTTGTATACCTGCGAAGAATACACTATCTTGAGGTATGCTTGCCAGGGGTACACTACCCTGTTGTATACCTGCGAAGAATACACTATCTTGAGGTATGCTTGCCAGGGGTACACTACCCTGTTGTATACCTGCGAAGAATACACTATCTTGAGGTATGCTTGCCAGGGGTACACTACCCTGTTGTATACCTGCGAAGAATACACTATCTTGAGGTTGCTTCCAGGGGTAACTCCCCTGTTGTATACCTGCGAGAGTACACTATCTTGAGTATGCTTTGCCAGGGGTACACTACCCTGTTGTATACCTGCGAAGAACCTATCTTGAGGAAATTTTGCCAGGGGTACACTCCCTGTTGATACCTGCGAAGAATACACATCTTGAGTATGCTGCCAGGGGTACACTACCCTGTTGTATACCTGCGAAGAATACACTATCTTGAGGTATGCTTGCCAGGGTTACACTACCCTGTTGTATACCTGCGAAGAATACACTATCTTGAGGTATGCTTGCCAGGGGTACACTACCCTGTTGTATACCTGCGAAGAATACACTATCTTGAGGTATGCTTGCCAGGGGTACACTACCCTGTTGTATACCTGCGAAGAATACACTATCTTGAGGTATGCTTGCCAGGGGTACACTACCCTGTTGTATACCTGCGAAGAATACACTATCTTGAGGTATGCTTGCCAGGGGTACACTACCCTGTTGTATACCTGGGGAAAATACACTATCTTGGGGTATGCTTGCCAGGGGTACACTACCCTGTTGTATACCTGCGAAGAATACACTATCTTGAGGTATGCTTGCCAGGGGTACACTACCCTGTTGTATACCTGCGAAGAATACACTATCTTGAGGTATGCTTGCCAGGGGTACACTACCCTGCTGAAATACCTGCGGAAGAATACACTATCTTGAGGTATGCTTGCCAGGGGTACACTACCCTGTTGTATACCTGCGAAAAATACACTATCTTGAGGTATGCTTGCCAGGGCCATACCAAAAAAATTGTCAAAGAACTGTAGCGATAATGTTTGTATCAGTGGTCAAAGAAGTCTAGTAATTAAAGGTTATTATTTACTTTAATAGGAGGTACAGAGTGTGAACAGATCATACATCAGAGTATGTAAATTAAACCAACGATAGATGCAGTGGATTTACACTGTGAGAGCTGCTGTCTTACACTGTGAGTGCTGCTGTCTTACACTGTGAGTGCTGCTGTCTTACACTGTGAGTGCTGCTGTCTTACACTGTGAGTGCTGCTGTCTTACACTGTGAGAGCTGCTGTCTTACACTGTGAGAGCCGTTGTCTTACACTGTGAGTGCTGCTGTCTTACACTGTGAGAACTACTGTCTTACACTGTGAGAACTACTGTCTTACACTGTGAGAACTACTGTCTTACACTGTGAGAGCCGTTGTCTTACACTGTGAGTGCTGCTGTCTTACACTGTGAGAGCTGTTGCCTTACACTGTGAGAGCTGTTGTCTTACACTGTGAGTGCTGCTGTCTTACACTGTGAGTGCTGCTGTCTTACACTGTGAGTGCTGCTGTCTTACACTGTGAGAGCTGTTGTCTTACATTGTGAGAGCTGTTGACTTACACTGTGAGTGCTGCTGTCTTACACTGTGAGTGCTGTTGTCTTACACTGTGAGTGCTGCTGTCTTACACTGTGAGTGCTGCTGTCTTACAGTGTGAGTGCTGTTGTCTTACACTGAGAGTGCTGTTGTCTTACACTGTGAGTGCTGTTGTCTTACACTGTAAGTGCTGTTGTCTTACACTGTAAGTGCTGTTGTCTTACACTATGAGAGCTGTTGTCTTACACTGTGAGTGCTGTTGTCTTACACTGTGAGTGCTGTCGTCTTACACTGTGAGAGCTGTTGACTTACACTGTGAGTGCTGTTGCCTTACACTGAGAGTGCTGATGTCTTACACTGTGAGTGCTGTGTCTTTCATGTGAGGCTGTTGTTAACCCCCTGTGAAGCTTTGCTAACACTGTGAGGTTTTTTCCTTACCGGGAAAATGCTGTGTCTTCACGTGAGGCTGCGTTTACACTGTGATGGGGGTTGTCTTAATGTGAGGTGGTTTACACTGTAGTGCTTGTTGCTTACATGTGAGGCTGCTTCTACACTGTGAGTGTCGTTTCCTGTGATGTGTTGCTTCATGTGAGGGGGGGTTTCCTTACACTGGAGTGGGGGTTTGTTTCACTGTAGTGCTGTTCTTACATGTGAGGCTTTTGTCTTAATGGGGGAGAGTTTAAAAAAACACTTAGTGGGCTTAATTAGTTTGTTTAAGTAGGTTTTTACCGGGAAAAGGTTTGAAACATTGGGCTGTTTTAAAAATGAAAAATCTTTTTTTACATTATGTCGTTAATGGGGGGGACAGAGGGTTGTAATTGGGGTTTTTACATGTAGTCTTTGAACACTGGAAGGGGTTTTAAAACCTGTAATGGTTAAGGGAAAATGGGGTTTAGGTAATTACACTTTTGGGGGGAACTAAAATTAATTGTCTACAGGATAAAGGGGGATTAAATGTGAATATCCAAAACTTTGATTAATGGATTCTTTGTGATGGGGGAGGGGATTAAATTTAGAAAAAATTAAAGGGGGGGAATTTTTAATGTATGGGGGGGGGGACTTAATTAATTTTTAATAAGTTGGGGGATGGGGACTTAAAATGTAGTGGGGGGGGGGGGCTTACAATTGAAGCTCCCGTTCTACACTGTGAGTGCGGGGGTGAAGGTTTTACAAGTAGAGCGAGTCCTACACTGGAGTGTAGGGATGGGATTTTACATTTGAGTGCGGGGGAGGGGGAATTTACAATGGAGAGCTCCGTCCTACCTGTGATTTGGGGGATGGGGATTTACACTGTGAGTGCTGGGGAGGGGGGGCCCTTAAATGTGAAGCTGCCCCCTTCACTGGGTGCGGGATGGGGTTTCACGTGAGGTGGGGGTGGGGTTAAAATGTGAGAGCTGCCGTCCTACACTGTGACTGCTGGGGATGGGGACCCAACACTGAGAGTGCTGGGGTGGGGACTTACAATGTGAGAGCTCCCCGTCCTACCTGTGAGTGATGAAAGGGGGAACTTACCTGTGGGTACTGGGATGGGACTTACAATTAGAGTGCCGTCCTAATTGGAGTGCCGGGGGTGGGACTTACACTGTGATACTGTATCCTACACGGGATGCTGGGGGGGTGGGGATTAAATGTGAGATTTGCCGCCCTCCATGTTAGTCTGGGATGGGGTTTTTTCCTGTGAGTTTTGGGGAGGGGACTTCATGTGAGTGGGGATTTGGGGTTTAAAACCTGTGAGTACTGGGGGGGGGATTACAATGTGGCGCTGCCGCCCCTATACTAAAAGTCTGGGGGGGGGGATTTACCTGTGAGTTTGGGGGGGGACTTACAGTGAGTGCTGGGGTTGGACTTACACTGTAATTTGGGGGTGGGACTTACACTTTGAGTGTGGGAGGGGGGTTTTACACTGGGGTGCGGGAAAAGGGGAAAATTTACACTGTGATACCGGGGGGGGGATTACAATGTGAGCTTCCGCCCCACACTGTGAGTGCCTGGGGGGGGGCTTACATGTGATTTTGCGGGGTGGGGACTTAAAAGTGATGCTGGAGGGGGGGACTTACACTGTGGGGTTTTTGGGGGTGGGGACTTCATTTTGAGTCTGGGGGGTGGGGATTACATGTGAAGTTGGGGGTAGGAAAACACGTGAGGCGGGGGGGGGTTTTACATGTGAGTACGGGGGAGGGGACTTCACGGGATGCTGCAGCCCCCCTAGAGTGTTAGTGCTGGGATAGGGATTACACTGGGTGTGGGGGTGGGGACTTACACGTGATGCGGGGGTGGGATTTACCTGTGGTGCTGGGGTGGGGATTCCCGTGAGTTTTGGGAGGTGGGGACTTACACTGGAGTGCTGGGGTGGGAACTTCCCCGGGGAAGTTGGGGGGAGGACTTACCGTGATGCGGGGAATGGGAATTTTTAAACTGTGAGACTGGGGGGGGGACTTTTAAAATTTTAAAGTTGCCGTCTAAAATGTGAGTGTGGGGGTGGGAATTACACTGGGGAAGTTGGGGTGGGGGTTTTACCTGTGAGTGCGGGGAATTGGAAAAATTTACACTTTAGTGCGGGGGTGGGAATTACAATGTGACGTGGGGGTGTGGCTTCACGGAGTATGGGGGGGGGGACTTACACTGCGAGTGCGGGGGGTGGGGACTTACACTGTGGTACGGGGGGGGACTTAAAATGTGAGCACGCCGCCTACACTGCGAGTGGGGGGGTTTGGGACTTCCCTTGAGTCTGGGGGGGGGACTTACAATGTGAGATTTTTCCGTCCTCAGTTAGTGCTGAGGAGGGGATTTACACTGGAGGCTGGGGGGGGGTTTTTAAACTGTGATGCTGGGGGTGGGGACTTACACGTGGGTGGGGGGGTGGGGATTACACTGGATGCTGGGGGAGGGATTTCACTGGGGTTTCGGGGGGGGGGGGACTTACATGTGAGGCTGGAGGTGGGACTTACATTGTGGGGGCGGGGGTCGGCTTACACGGGGTGCTAGGGGGGGGGACTTCCTGTGGATGATGGGGGGGAGACCTTACACTGTGATTTGGGGGTGGGGAATTACACGTGGGTGCTGCGGGTGGTTATTACACGTGGGTGCTGGGGGTGGGACTTACACTGTGGGTGCTGGGGGTGGGGACTTACACTGTGGGTGCTGGGGTGGGGACTTACACTGTGGGTGCTGGGGTGGGGACTTACACTGTGGGTGCTGGGGGTGGGGACTTACACTGTGGGTGCTGGGGTGGGGACTTACACTGTGGGTGCTGGGGTAGAGACTTACACTGTGGGTCCTGGGGGTGGGGACTTACACTGTGGGTCTTGGGGGTGGGGAATTACACTGTGGGTGCTGGGGTGTTGACTTACATTGTGGGTGGTGGGGGTGGGGACTTACACTGTGGGTGCTGGGGTGGGGACCTACACCGTGGGTGCTGGGGTTGGGGGCTTACACGGTGAGTGCTGGGTGGGGACTTACACTGTGGGTGCTGGGGTAGGGACTTACACTGTGGGTGCTGGGGGTGGGGACTTACACTGTGGTCTTGGGAGTGGGGAATTACACTGCGGGTGGGGACTTACACTGTGGGTGCTGGGGGTGGGGACTTACATTGTGGGTGGTGGGGGTCGGGACTTACACTCTGAGTGATGGGGGTGGGGACTTAGACTGTGGGTGCTGGGGTGGGGACTTATACTGTGGTGCTGGGGGTGGGGACTTACTCTGTGGGTGCTGGGGTTGGGGGCTTACACTGTGAGTGCTGGGGTGGGGACTTACGCTATCGGTGCTGGGGTGGGGACTTACACTGTGGGTGCTGGGGGTGGGGAATTACACTGTGGGTGGGGACTTACACTGTGGGTGCTGGGTGTGGGGACTTACATTGTGGGTGGTGGGAGTGGGGACTTACACTGTGGGTGATGGGGGTGGGGACTTACACTGTGGGTGCTGGGTGGGGGACTTATACTGTGGGTGCTGGGGGTGGGGACTTACACTGTGGGTGCTGGGGTTGGGGACTTACACTGTGAGTGCTGGGGTGGGGACTTACACTGTGGGTGCTGGGGGTGGGGACTTACACTGTGAGTGCTGGGGGTGGGGAATTACACTGTGGGTGGGGACTTACACCGTGGGTGCTGGGGTGGGGACTTACATTGTGGTTGTTGGGGGTGGGGACTTATATTGTGGGTGCTGGGGATGGGACTTACACTGTGGGTGCTGGGGGTGGGGACTTACACTGTGGGTGCTGGGGATGGGGACTTACACTGTGGGTGCTGGGGATGGGGACTTACACTGTGGGTGCTGGGGATGGGGACTTACACTGTGGGTGCTGGGGGTGGGGGCTTACTCCGAGTGCTGGGGTGGGGACTTACACTGTGGGAGCTGGGGATGGGACTTACACTGTGGGTGCTGGGGTGTGGGACTTACACTGTGGGTGCTGGGATGGGGACTTACACTGTGGGTGCTGGGGATGGGGACTTACACTGTGGGTGCTGGGGGTGGGGAGTTACACTGTGGGTACTGGGGTTGGGAACTTACACTGTGGGTGCTGGGGATGGGGACTTACACTGTGGGTGCTGGGGATGGGGACTTACACTGTGGGTGCTGGGGATGGGGACTTACACTGTGGGTGCTGGGGGTGGGGACTTACACTGTGTGTGCTGGGGATGGGGACTTACACTGTGGGTGCTTGGGATGGGGACTTACACTGTGGGTGCTTGGGATGGGGACTTACACTGTATGTGCTGGGGGTGGGGACTTACACTGTGTGTGCTGGGGATGGGGACTTACACTGAGGGGGCTTGGGATGGGGACTTACACTGTGGGTGCTGGGGGTGGGGACTTTCACTTTGTGTGCTGGGTGGGGACTTACACTGTGGGTGCTGGGGGTGGGGACTTACACTGTGTGTGCTGGGGATGGGGACTTACACTGTGGGAGCTTGGATGGGGACTTACACTGTGGGTGCTGGGGTGGGGACTTGCACTGTGTGTGCTTGGAGTGGGGACTTACACTGTGAGTGCTGGGGGTGGGGACTTACACTGTGGGTGCTGGGGGAGGGGACTTACACTGTGGGTGCTGGGGGTGGGGACTTACACTGTGGGTGCTGGGGGTTGGGGACTTACACTGTGGGTGCTGGGGGTGGGGACTTACACTGTGGGTGCTGGGGGTGGGGACTTACACTGTGGGTGCTGGGGTGGGGACTTACACTGTGGGTGCTGGGGGTGTTGACTTACACCTAGGGTGCTGTGGGTGGGGACTTACACTGTGGGTGTTGGGGAGGGGACTTACACTGTGGGTGCTGGGGGAGGGACTTACACTGTGGGTGCTGGGGGAGGGGACTTACACTGTGGGTGCTGGGGGAGGGGACTTACACTGTGGGTGCTGGGGGAGGGGACTAACACTGTGGGTGCTGGGGGTGGGGACTTACACTGTGGGTGCTGGGGGTGGGGACTTACACTGTGGGTGCTGGGGATCTACACTGTGATAAAGGTGTGCAGAATAAACATTAACCATAACAACGATTCACTATTAGGAGATACTGTGTTAAGTCGTATAAAATCTCTCGTTTGAGAGAAACGTTGCCTAGCAAAAGTCAGAGCGAATAGTTGTCTTAATAAGTCTCTCCTTTGAGTAAAGCTTTGTACCAAGAAACCTCTTCAATGAGGGAAAAGTTGTCTCAATAAAATACTTGTCCTATACTCGTGATTTTTGTCTATCTTACTTTTGCATAATGCAAAGTCCGTACAAAAAAAGAAAAAAAAAAAGAAAAAAAAGAAAAAAAAAGAAAAAAAAAAAAAAAAAAAGGTAATAATCTAGACCAATGTCTTAAAAAATGTCTATGTGGGTGGTTACTGGTGTTTAAAGATTATGGACTCACTACAGTCTTTCTGGTCGCACTTTCGTTTTTACCGCCAGAGAAAAATACTTTAATCCTTAGAATAAGGAATAACGTAAACCGTCTGTATAAATACGATGACAGACATACACTTCTCGGTGCATTTATCCGGTGTCTTTTGTTTTGTTTTTTTGAAGGGGCTTATTGGCAAGAATTGTTGTTTATTGAAGCTAAAGATTGTGTATGCTTCATTATTATTATTATTATTATTATTATTATATTATTATTATTATTATTATTATTATTATTATTATTGTTATTATTATTATTATTATTATTATTATTATTATTATTATTGTTGTTATTATTATTATTATTATTATTATTATTATTATTGTTATTATTGTTGTTATTTTATTATTATTATGTTGTTGTTGTTGACGTTTCATTAATAATAATAATAATAATAATAATAATAATAATTAATATTATTATTATTATTATTAATTATTTATTTCTTCTCTCTCTCTCTCTCTCTCTTCCCTCCTTCTCTCTCTCTCTGTCCTCTCCTCTCTCCTCTCCCTCTCTTCTCCTCTCTCCTCTCTCTCTCTCTCTTCTCATCTCTCTCTCTTCTCTCTCTCTCTCTCTCCTCACTCCTCTCCACTCCTCTCTCTCACTCTCTACTCTCTCTCTCTCTCTCTCACTCTCTCTCTCTCTCTCTCGCTCGCTCTCTCTTCTGATGGTGTGTCGTGTAAGCTACTTGGCACATGAGACGCCTATGTGATTAATAACCCAGTATGAAAGCCATCGCCTCAAAAATGACACACGAAGGAAATGGTTTTCGAGGAGAGGTGAACGACTCTCCCACTGAATACGTAAAAGTAATTCTAGTGAGAAAGCTATTTTCCCCACGGGTGGGGAGGCTAGAAGGGAATGAAAACATTACCTCATGGGTAAGAAGGTAGTGGATCGTCAACATCTCCCCGCTTAGGCTTTTCAGTAACTACCAGCACGGTTTGTTATCATGGAAAAAGAGTGGGTCGTTGATTTTGAAGTTTCTGTAGTTGTGTTTAGCTGGCTTGAGCGCACAGATAGCCAATTAGGGCTGAGTTATTCCACGTGTGGCTGTGGCCTGGAGTGTAATTGGCTGATAGAAGCGCTTAGCAGCCAATAGGAACCAGGTGAAGCGAGATAACAAGGAAAAGGGAGAGGGACGTAACAAGGAAGAGAGAGAGAGAGAGAGAGGACACATAGGAGTGGAGGTGGGTGGAGATGACTTATTAAGTTGAGAGGTGGTCTTGAGGAGAGTAAAGAAACAATACACTTAAGAACCATCTTGGTACTGTGACTATTCTGCCACAACCATATTATGTGTGTGAACTCACCTATGTGTGTGTGTGTGTGTGTGTGTGTGTGTGTGTGTGTGTGTGTTGTGTGTGTGTGTGTGTGTGTGTGTGTGTGTGTATGTGTGTGTGTGTGTGTGTGTGGTGCGTGTGTGTGTGTGTGTACTCACATATGGGTGTGTGTGAGTGGATGTGCACTCACATAATTATACCCAATTTTGGTTGCAGGGTTCGAGTCGTAACTCCTGGCCCCGCCTCTTCACTGGTCGCTACTAGGTCCATTCTCTCCCTGCTCCATGATATTCATTATACCTCTTCTTAAACCTATGTATGGATCCTGCCTCCACTACATCACTCTCCAGACTGTTCCACTTCCTGACAACTCTATGACTGAAGAAATACTTTTTAACATCAATGTGACTCATCTGAGTCTTCAGTTTCCAGTTGTGAGCCCTCGTTGCTGTGTCCCATCTCTGAAACATCATGTCTCTGTCCACCTTGTTAGTCCCTCTCAGTATTTTATGTTGTGTTATCATGTACCCCCTCTCTTTCCTGTCCTCCATTATCGTGAGGTATATTTCCCTTACCCTCTCCTAGTAGGACATGCATGCCCCTTAGCTTCGGGACTAGTCTCGTTGCAAAACTTAGCACTTTCTCTAAATTCTTGGCGTTCTCGATCAGGTGTGGGTTCCAAACTGGTGCTGCATACCCCAGTATGGGCCTGACGAACACTGATCGATTCCTTACCGAGGTGTTGGAACGCTATCCATAGGTTTGCTAGTTGACCATATGCTGCAGCAGTTATGTGTGTGTACTCACCTAGTTGAGGTTGCAGGGGTCGAGTCCTAGCTCCTGGCCCCGCCTCTTCACTGGTCGCTACTAGGTCACCCTCCATGAACAGTGAGCTTTATCATACCTCTGCTTAAAGCTATGTACGGATCCTGCCTCCACTACATCCCTTTCCAAACTATTCCACTTCCTGACTACTCTGTGGCTGAAGAAATACTTCCTAACATCCCTGTGATTCATCTGTTTCTTCAACTTCCAACTGTGCCCCTTGTGTGTGTGTGTGTTAGCTAGTTACCATTTGGTCCTAGGCACATGTCGAGTGTGTGTGTGTGTGTGTGTGTGTGTATGTGTGTGTGTGTGTGTGTATGTGTGTGTGTGTGTGTGTGTGTGTGTGTGTGTGTGTGTGTGTGTGTGTGTGTGTGTGTGTGTGTGTGTGTGTGTGTGTGCACTCACCTAGTTGTACTCACCAAGTTGTGGTTGAAGGGGTCGATTCACAGCTCCTGGGCCCGCCTCTTCACTGGCTGCTACTGGGTCACTCTCCCAGCTCCATGAGCTTTATCATACCTTTTCTTAAAGCTAAGAATGGATCCTACCTCCACTACATCGCTTCCCAAACTATTCCACATCCTGACAACTCTGTGACTGAAGAAATACTTCCTAACATCCCTGTGATTCATCTGTGTCTTCAACTTCCAACTGTGGCCCCTTGTTGCTGTGTCCTGTCTCTGGAACATCCTGTCTTTATCCACCTTGTCAATTCCTCTCAGTAATTTTTATGTCGTTATCATGTCCCCCCTATTTCTCTTGTCCTCCAGTATCGTCAGGTCGATTTCACCTAACCTCTCCTCGTAGGACAAACCCCTTAGCTCCAGGACTAGTCTTATTACAAGCCTTTGCACTTTCTCTAGTTTCTTTACGTGCTTGGCTACGAGTGGGTTTCAAACTGGTGCCGCATACTCCAATATGGGCCTAACGTACACGGTGTACAGGGTCCTGAAAGATTCTTTATTAAGATGTCGGAATGCTGTTCTGAGGTTTGCTAGGCGCCTATGCTGCAGCAGGTATTTGATTGGTGTGCGCCCCAGGAGATGTGCCTAGTCTTATGCTCACCCCAAGATCTTTTTCCTTGAGTGAGGCTTGTAGTCCCTGGGCCCCTAAACTGTACTCCGTCTGAGGTCTTCTTTGCCCTTCCCCAATCTTCATGACTTTGCACTTGGTGGGGTTGAACTCCAGGAGCCAGTTGCTGGACCAGGCCTGCAGTCTGTCCAGATCCCTTTGTGGTTCTACCTGGTCTTCGTCTGATTGAATTTTTCTCGTCAACTTCACATCATCTGCAAACAGGGACACTTCGGAGTCTACTCCTTCCGCCATGGCATTCACAAATACCAGAAACAGCACCGGTCCCAGGACTGACCCCTGTGGAACTCCACTCGTCACAGGCGCCCACTTTGACACATCCCCACGTACAATGACTCTCTGTTGTCTTTCTGACAGGTATTCCCTGATCCACTGTAGCCCCTTCCCTGTTACTCCTGCCTGGTCCTCCAGCATTTGCGCAAATCTCTTGTGTGGAACCGTATCAAAAGCCTTCTTACAGTCCAAGAAAATGCAATCTACCCACCCCTGTCTCTCTTGTCTCACTGCTGTCACCCTGTCATAGAACTCTAGTAGGTTTGTGACACAAGATTTCCCTTCCCTGAAACCGTGCTGGCTGTCGAGGTGTTCCACCACTCTTTTCTTGATAATCTTCTCCATGACTTTGCATACTATACATGTCAGTGACATGAGTCTGTAGTTTAATGCTTCATGTCTGTCTCCTTTTCAAAAAACTGGGACTACATTTGCTGTCTTCAGTACCTCAGGTAGTTGCCCTGTTTCGATGGATGTGTTGAATATTGTTGTTAGGGGTACGCATAGCGCCTCTGTGTGTGTGTGTACTCACCTAATTGTGGTTGCAGTGGTCAATCCATAGCTCCTGGCCCCGGTGTGTGTGTGAGTGTGTGTATAGTCACCTATATGTGTGTGAGTACTTACATAAGAACATAAGAAAGAAGGAACATTGCAGCAGGCCTACTCGCCCATGCGAGGCAGCTCCATGTCAACCCCCAGCTTAGACCAATGGCCCACCCAGTTAGGTCACCTCCACTTACGGAAGGAACACGGCATCTGACCCAGTAGCACCAGCTAGTCATGTCCAACTCACACCCACCAACACCCACTCATGTGTTTACCTAACCTAGTTTTAGAACTACACAAGGTCTTAGCTTTTATAACTGTTTTCTGATGTTTATTCCACTCATCCACAACTCTATTACCAAATCAGTGCTTTCCTATATCCTTCCTGAATCTGAATTTTTCCAGCTTAAAACCATTGCTGCGAGTCCTGTCTAGGCTAGATATTTTTAGCATGCTATTTACATCCCCTTTATTCATTCCTGTTTTCCATTTATACACTTCAATCATGTCCCCCCTAATTCTACGCCTTTCTATGTGTGTGTGTGCACTCACCTATGTGTATGTGTGTGTGTGTGTGTGTGTGTGTGTGTGTGTGTGTGTGTGTGTGTGTGTGTGTGTGTGTGTGTGTGTGTGTGTGCGTGTGTGTGTGTGTGTGTGTGTGTGTGTGTGTACTCACCTATAGTTACTCACCTATATGTGGTTCTAAGGGTCAATTCAAAGTTCCTGGCTCCCTCTTTTCGCTGGTCCAAACCCTTTATTGTATCTCTAATTGCATCTCTTATTGTAACTCCATGTATGGATCATGCCTCCACTACTTCACTCTCTAGAGTGTTCCACTTCCTGGTAACTCTAAGGCTGAAGAAATACTTCCTAATATCCCTATGACTCATCTGAGTTTTCAAGTTCCACTTCTGACCTCTTGTTACTATATCTCATTTCTGAAACATTCTGGCCCTGTCCACTTTGTTAATTCCTTTCCAGTATTTTAAATGTCGCTATCAAGTCCCCCATCCCCTTATCCCTCCTGTTCTCCAGTGTCATCTGGTTGAGTTCGCGTAACCCTCTCCTCGAAGGACTAGTCATGTTGCAAACTTTTGCACTTGCTCTAATTTTCTGATGTATTTGGCCAGGTGTGGGTTCCATACTAGTGCTGCATACTCCAATATCGCCCAGTGTGAATGTGTGTACTTACCTATGTGTGACTGCATGGGTAGATTCATAGATCCTGCTCCCGCCTCTTCGTTGTACTCACGTAATTGTAGTTGCAGGGGTCGAGACTCAGCTTCTGGCCCCACCTCTTCACTGAACGCTAATAGGTCCTCTCTCTCCCTGCTCCATGAGCTTTATCATACCTCGTCTTAAAGCTATGTATAGTTCCTGCCTCCACTATATGGCTCACCAGACTGTTCCACTTCCTGACCACTCTATGAGTGAAGAAATGCTTCCTAACATCCCTGTGGCTCGTCTGAGTCTTCAGCTGTGTTCCCTCTCTGGACCATCTTGTCTCTGTCCACTTTGTCTATTCCACGCAGTATTTTGTATGTCGTTATCATGTCTCCCCTATCCTCCCTGTCCTCCAGTGTCGTCAGGCCGATATCCCTCAACCTTCCTTCGTAGGACTTTCCCCTTAGCTCTGGAACTAACTTTGTCGCAAACCTTTGCACTTTCTCTAATTTCTGAACGTGCTTGACCCGGTGCGGGTTCCATACTGGTGCTGCGTAGTCCAGTATGGGCCTGACGTACACGGTGTACAGTGTCTTGAAAGATTCCTCACTTAGATATCGGAATGCTAATCTCAGGTTTGCCAGGCGCCCATATGTTGCAGCAGTTATCTGGTTGATGTGTTCTTTCGGAGACGTGTTCGGTGTTACACTCACACCAAGATCTTTCTCCATGAGCGAGGTTTGCAGTCGTTGGCTACTTAACCTATACTCTGTCTGCAATATTCTTTGCCCTTCTCCGATCTTCATGACTTTGCATTTGGCAGGGTTGAATTCGAGAAGCCAGTTGCTGGACCACGTGTCCAGCCTGTCCAGGTCTCTTTGAAGGCCTGCCTGATTCTCATCTGATTTAATTCTCCTCATTAACTTCACATCATGTGCGAACAGGGACACGTCTGAGTCTATCCCTTCCATCATGTCATTCACATATACCAAAAATAGCACTGGTACTAGGACCGACCCCTGTGGGACCCCGCTCGTCACAGGTGCCCACTGAGATACCTCATCACGCACCATGACTCGTTGTTGCCTCCCTGTCAGGTATTCTCTGATCCATTGAAGTGACCTTCCCGTTATACGCGCCTGTGTGTGTGTACTCACCTATTTGTACTCACCTATTTGTGGTTGCAGGGGTCGAGTCCTAGCTCCTGGCCCCGCCTCTTCACCGGTTGCTACTAGGCCCTCTCTCTCCCCGCTCCATGAGCTTTATCAAACCTCGTCTTAAAACTGTGTATGGTTCCTGCCTCCACTACGTCATTTTCTAGGCTATTCCACTGCCTTACAACTCTATGACTGAAGAAATACTTCCTACTATCTCTCTGACTCATTTGTGTCTTCAACTTCCAATTGTGGCCTCTTGTTTCTGTGTCCCCTCCCTGGAACATCCTGTCTTTGTCCACCTTGTCTATTCCACGCAGTATTTTATATGTCGTTATCATGTCTCCCCTGACCCTCCTGTCCTCCAGTGTCGTCAGGCCGATTTCCCTTAATCTTTCTTCATAGGACATTCCCCTTAGCTCTGGAACTAACCTTGTCGCAAACCTTTGTACTTTCTCTAGTTTCTTGACGTGCTTTATCAAGTGCGGGTTCCAAACAGGTGCTGCATACTCCAGTATGGGCCTGACATACACGGTGTACAGTGTCTTGAATGATTCCTTACTAAGGTATCGGAATGCTGTTCTCAGGTTTGCCAGGCGCCCATATGCTGCAGCAGTTATCTGATTGATGTGTGCTTCCGGAGACATGCTCGGTGTTATACTCACCCCAAGATCTTTCTCCTTGAGTGAGGTTTGCAGTCTTTGGCCACCTAGCCTATACTCTGTCTGTGGTCTTCTGTGCCCTTCCCCTATCTTCATGACTTTGCATTTGGCAGGATTAAATTCGAGAAGCCATTTGCTGGACCAGGTGTCCAGTCTGTCCAGGTCTCTTTGAAGTCCTGCCTGGTCCTCATCAGATTTAATTCTCCTCATTAACTTCACATCATCTGCAAACAGGGACACTTCTGAGTCTAACCCTTCCGTCATGTCGTTCACATATACCAAAAATAGCACTGGTCCTAGGACCGACCCCTGTGGGACCCCGCTCGTCACAGGTGCCCACTGTGATACATCATTACGTACCATGACTCGTTGTTGCCTCCCTGTCAGGTATTCTCTGATCCATTGCAGTGCCCTTCCTGTTATATGCGCCTGATGCTCTAGCTTCTGCACTAATCTCTTGTGAGGAACTGTGTCAAAGGCCTTCTTGCAGTCCAAGAAGATGCAATCAACCCACCCCTCTCTCTCTTGTCTTACTTCTGTTATTTTATCATAAAACTCCAGAAGGTTTGTGACACAGGATTTGCCTTCCGTGAATCTGTGCTGGTTGGCATTTATACTCCTGTTCCGTTCCAGGTGCTCCACCACTCTCCTCCTGATAATCTTCTCCATAATTTTGCATACTATACACGTCAATGACACAGGTCTATAGTTTAGTGCCTCTTTTCTGTCTCCTTTTTTGAAAATGGGAACTACATTTGCCGTCTTCCATACCTCAGGTAGTTGCCCAGTTTCCAGGGATGTGTTGAAGATTGTGGTAAGTGGCACGCACAACATATCTGCTCCCTCTCTAAGGACCCACGGAGAGATGTTGTCCGGTCCCATTGCCTTTGAGGTATCGATGTTCCTTAGCAGTTTCTTCACCTCCTCCTCATCTGTATGTATGTCGTCCAACACTTGTTGATGTATTCCTTGCTGGTGTCCCCATCTGGTCTGTCCCCCCCGAGTCCCTCCTGTCTCTACTGTAAATACTTCCTTAAATCTCGTGTTGAGCTCCTCACATACCTCTTGATCGTTTCTTGTGAGTTCTCCACCTTCTTTCCTCAGCCTTATCACCTGGTCCTTGACTGTTGTCTTCCTCCTAATGTGGCTATACAGCAGTTTTCGGGTCAGATTTGACTTTCGATGCTATGTCGTTTTCATACTGTCGCTGGGCCTCCCTCCTTATCTGCGCATACTCGTTTCTGGCTCTTCTACTAATCTCCTTGTTTTCCTGGGTCCTATGCCTCCTGTACCTTTTCCATTCTCTGTTGCACTTAGTTTTTGCCTCCCTACACCTTCGGGTAAACCAAGGACTCGTTTTGGTCTTCCTATTATTTCTGTTTCCCTTGGGAACAAAAACTTTCCTCTGCCTCCTTGCACTTTGGTGCCACATATTCCATCATCTCGTTTACTGATTTTCCTACCATTTCTCTGTCCCACTGAACCTCCTGCAGGAAGTTTCTCATACCTGTGTAGTCCCCCCTTTTATAGTTTGGCCTGTCCCCTTCAGTTCCTGTTACCTTCTCCACTTGTAACTCTACTATATAGTCAAAACTCAGAACCACATGATCGCTAGCTCCAAGGGGCCTCTCGTAAGTGATGTCCTCAATGTCTGAACTGCTCAGGGTGAACACAAGATCCAGTCTTGCTGGCTCATCCTCCCCTCTCTCTCTGGTTTGTGTCCCTGACATGTTGATGCATGAGGTTTTCAAGTACCACATCCATCATCTTGGCTCTCCATGTTTCGGGACCCCCATGTGGCTCCAGGTTTTCCCAGTCGATCTCCCTGTGGTTGAAATCGCCCATTACCAGTAACTTTGCTCTGCTCGAGTGAGCTCTTCTTTCCACCTCAGCCAGTGTGTCCACCATCACCCTGTTGTTTTCTTCGTACTCCTCTCTTGGCCTCCTGCAGTTCTGTGGTGGGTTATACATCACTCCAATGACTACTTTATGTTCTCCAGACTGAATTGTACCTACAATGTAGTCTCTTTCTCCAATCATGTCCGTGCCTTCCATTTCCTCAAATCCCCATTGGTGTTTTATGAGCAGTGCAACCCCTCCTCCCCCCTCTACTCCTTCTATCTTTCCTCAGGATCTGATATCCTGTTGGGAAGATTGTGTCTGTTATTGTCTCAGCGAGTTTTGTTTCTGTGACTGCTATGATGTCTGGGGATTTTTCACTGATTCTTTCATTCCACTCCTCATGTTTATTCGTTATTCCATCTGCGTTTGTGTACCAAACCTTTAGTTTCTTTTCTATCATTGTGGTCATGCAAGAATATTGGGGTTGGGGAGCGAGAGCCTTGGTGGGGCCTATATGGGGCTGTGGTTGTAGGTGGGTTTGTGTTGATGGGGGTGGGGTCAGAATGCCCATAAGGGACAGCTGTTGGGGTGAGGTTTGTGATATGGGGGTTGGTGGCAGAGGGAACAATGAGTGGGTGTAGTATAGGTTGCTCAGTTGCGTTGGGAATGTCGCGGGTGGAGTCTTTTGGGGAGATTCTGTGGGGTGTGTTTGCCCTTCCTCCTGTGTCTGGGTCCTGCTCATTTTCATTGCTTCTCGTTCCTCCTTGCGTCTCTGTACCCTCTCTTTCAGTGTAGTCCTTTCTTCTTGTGTTCTGTCGCGGTCGAGGTATACTCTCTGGTACCCCTCTTTGTCCCTCAGTCTTGCTTTCTCTTGCAGAATCCTGGTTCGAACTGATTCTTCCTTGAAAGTTACTCTGACAGGCCGTATCCTTCCACTCGCAAACCACCCAATTCTCTGAAAATTTGTCACCTGGGTCATATTGCCCTCCCCTATTGTTTTCATGATGCCTTCAATCATTTTTTTCTCCTCCTGTTTTATTTCTTCAAAGTTGGCCCCCTTGGGTTCTTGGAGCCCGTACACAAAAACTGACCTCGCCCTTTCCTCCTCCCACTGAGTCTCCATCTGCTTCCTCTGAGGCATTTTATTTCCTTCCATTGACATGTTCTTGCCTTCAGTCCCTGTCATATCTGAAACTTCTATTCTCAGTGAACTGTCTTTCCTGACCAGCTGTCCCTTGCTACTGCAGTTGGCTGTTAGAATCTCTGCATATAGCAAGCCTTCATTGTCTTCGGACCTGTCGTTTGCTTACCATCCCCTTGTCTGCGCCTGACTTTGAATTTCCTGATGTCACATCTGAATTGTCATTTGTCTCTCTAATCTGTTTCAGGCTTTGCAGTTTCTCTTCTAAGCACTGTATCCTAGCTTCTGCTGCTAAGACCTGTACTTCCCACTTCCTGCACTCTTCAGCTATCCGCTCCTCCATTTTCTTACCAAGCTCTACTATCTTCCTTCCGTGTGTGTGTGTGTGTGTGTGTGTGTGTGTGTGTGTGTGTGTGTGTGTGTGTGTGTGTGTATGTGTGTGTGTGTGTACTCACCTAGTTGAGGTTGCATGGGTCGAGTCCTATCTCCTGGCCCCGCCTCTTCACTGGTGTGTGTGTATGTGTGTGTGTATGTGTGTGTGTGTGTGTGTGTGTGTGTGTGTGTGTGTGTGTGTGTGTGTGTGTGTGTGTGTGTACGTATGTGTGTGTGTGTGTGTACGTATGTGTGTGTGTGTGTGTAAGTACGGACTTAGCTTCTGGCTTTGTGGGCCTTGTCTTAATGCTCGTGAATCAATGTATGGACTCGGCCTCCACTAATTCAAGATCATTCCACTTTTTTACCACCCTGAGACTGAAAAAATACTTCCTGACATCCATGTAGTACATCTGTGTCTTAACTTCCAACTGATTCCCCGAGTACTTGTTTCCCACCTCTTAAACAGCCTATCCCCGTTTACTCTTCAGTTCCTCTGAGTACGCTTGTACGGCTCAGCACTCAAGAGAACCAAGAGCTGTAGCTTAACACTTCAAGAAGTC